>LPNX011190582.1:179260-217762 GCA_001517045.1 Pseudotsuga menziesii | reverse complement strand
TTGCGAAAGTCTCATGCTACTCACAACAAGGCCTCAACTTAAACTCTATCAACTATTACAGTTAAATGAAAACACTTAATACACAGTACATCAATGAAGGCGAATGCAATATTTAACCCACAGAGTAAAAAAATAGCATGACATAAATTCAAAAAATATAAAGTAAATGTAATAACCATTGCCAACTCTTAAATGTAGTATATACATATATACACAGTAAATCCAATATCATAAGTCATTTTACACAGTTGTTCCAAGGGATATGGAACCATTGCAAAATATGGTGTTTCCTAGGCATGAAAACCCCAAATCCAAAATACAAGTTACAATACCATAAATATATACACAGAGCCTATAAGGGCACTAATATTCGCTCCATGCCTTAAAAGCATTAATAAATATAAAAGTCCAAGTCTATTAACACAGGCCCAAGGGCACATCAAAACCTCACAGAGAAACTCCAAACCAAACAATGAGGACAAAACCTAGTTAGGCCGAGAGATAACAAGAGTAGGCTTGTTTGATAGGATTACCTTACACCTTGGCATCACCCATGAACCAGTCGCCAAGTTTGAGCCACGCTGCTATACGACGAACTTGTCACCTGCAAAAACCAAAGCCATAAGAAGTGAGAAGTATGCATTCCAAGTAAACAATATTAAACCATAACGCTCTTAAGAAACCCAAAGCGTGGTATTACCTTCATTTAGCCATCAGTCGCCTCCAATTTTCCCTTGCACAGAGCCGATACCAAACCATAAACAACCAAATGAAATGGCATGCCATCGTGGAAGGCAAACCCTGTGTTGGGTCTTCCACAATCCCCAAGGAGCATTAATGGCACCAGCGTGGTTAACATTATCAAACTAAAACCCACATTCCTATAGTTTGCAAATGATTCATTAATATTGGTCTTGATTCCATGCTATGCCTTAAACCCTATCGCTTAAAGCTTCAAACCTTATATTATAATTCGCCACCCCAATCTTGTTCAGGAGGTATCGTGAAAGGTATTGTATAATGACATTCCTTATAATATAACGCGCCAACCCATAGTTAACACCAAGTAGAATATATGTTATTCATTGTGAACCATAGGTTTAAGCTTAAAACATTTCTTACCATGCCCTAATCTTCAATATTATGGACCATGGCATATGAAATATTTTTTTTTATAAGAGATTCTATTATGATACAAAAAGTTACCAAAAAGATGCTGATCCAAAGGTTGATAGAGCTTGACCTTTAGCCCAAAATGACTAGGCTTAGAAATGCCTTCCTGTGCTGACAAAACCATGAAAATGATGAGTATTGGAAATGCATGTCTCTTCTGAAAACCCAAAACTGGTGTCTTACATCTCTGAAATATTGATAGCAGAACAATGGAAAAGAATCAAAATGGCCCTGAGACCTATTAGATAGACAACCCGATAACAAGAAATACATTTAACTGAAAACAGACCAAAGAAAAGGAAACCTCCACATACCAAACAGAGTACAGCGCTTCACAAAAAGACATAAAGGCCCAATAAATGTCCAAAGAGACATCTCTAACTTCCCACCCCACTAGGTAGATTATGAGGTTGATCCTCCTGGGGGGGTTGCATGGCAGAGGCTGGAGATTTAGTTGGAGTATTCTCTATGCTAGAATATTGGGCACCAAGGTTGACTAGCAGATTTTGAGCTATCTGCTCTATAAGACAAAACCCCGCCACACTTTCTTGTTGTCCTCTACAGATAGCTTCCATGGAATCACGGATGGCTTGAGCTGTTTGATATTTTCCTTTGATGTCTCTCACTAATAGGATGTGCGCCAACCAAAATGGATTGGGAATCAATGGGCATACCATTAACGTCTCAAACTCCTGAAGGAGATCAATCTCCATGATCACAATAAATGCCTCGATAGCAATAGGTGTCTCAGCCATATACTGGTCTCCCCAGTTGAAGGGAGCAACATCCAGAATGCCCCTGTAATGGGACATGGAATCCTCCTCAAGACTAGGAAAAGCTTTGCTGGGATTACCACCATGATTTGGGCCATGCGCTCTGGACCGAGCCCTCCACACCCTCAACATGGTGCAGTCACTCAAGAAGATAGAGGGAAGAAGCAGAAGGGAAAACATAGAATTGGATAGGTCCATGGGCTCCTCTAGAAGCACATAAATAGGGCCATATACTGCCGAAAAAATTCTCCTACATCCTTCTTCCTTAAGTCACCCCGAGCCTGCCATAATGCCCTGCCACTCTCCACGATCAAGCTCATCTTTCACCTTTTGTGAATGATTCGCATCCTTAAGTTTTACAGCAGGCCACAAGATATGAGCCTCCATCATAGATATCAATCTACCTAAATCAATGGCAGGTACAATACCTGCACTTCCAACCTTCCTCATTCCCATGGATCCAGCTTTAAGGCGACCCTCACATTGCATATAAATCCACTCTCTCCTTCCACACTTGGGACTTCCGTTCTTGGATTCCACATGCTCTGTACCCGGGCCGCGTGTAAGGTGAGGATAATCAAGAAAGAACCACATTTTAAAGCAGACATGATCGTGGGTTAAGACATGCTTTAATGTACTGCAACTGGAAATTAGAAACTCCCTTGTCCTACCAAGTTTATTGACCACACCTTTGTGGGCAATCCCTAGATGTTTACATGTCGACTTATTGCCTTCCCTCAGATCGAAGCCATTTGTCATTCACATGCAGAATATAGAGCGTTTTACCTCGTGTCATCATCTTCTAGCTTGGAGCATCTACTCCAAATTTGATGGTTTTTTTCACCATCCTCCTTTGTCTCTGCATGGAAAGAATACTCGCTCTCCACTCCTACGTTAGCCATGGCATCCTCCACCTTGGTCCCTTCCCGCTTAACATGCGTTACCAGAAAGGCTTCCTCTCCTATGAGGATCTACCTGAGGACATTTAACATGCTCTCCTGTCTCTAGTTTTTAGACACTTGAGTCGTTAAGGATCTTGCTTGAAGTTTGCATGCAATGTTAATTATGATCTGGGAGTCACCGTCCACCACCAGAGGAAATTTACATGTTTGCTTTGCCTAGTTCAAGCCATTGATTAAACCTTCCAGGTGGGCCATGTTGTTCATGTTGGACCGTATGGATCCCCAGAACAAACTAAGAATGCTTCCCTTCGAAATTCTGATGACACCTCCATATACGGCTGGTCCTGGATTTCCTTTGGCCGCACCGTCTACATTGAGTTTAAAGGACCCTGCTGGTGGGGCATTCCGGAAAAACGGGATGGAGACATGCACAAGATGCGAATGAGAAATTGAGTTGTATTGAGGTATTTCTTCTAACCCAAAAGCATGCAGAATACTACGTTCATTTATTTCCGCTACAAATTCTTCCTGCAAACAAGAATGCAATGATGTAGTTTCTTTCATGTGGGTTTCTATGGAATTCCATATTTCTTCAAGTTTCCTTGCATTGTTATCAAATGTTTTTTTTTTCTAGTTTTCCAAATTTCCCAAATTTTGAAGCCAGGGAAAAGTTCCCATAGGCGATTCACTATTTTGTTTTTGAAACTGTTTATGGGCCAGTCAGCAATTGTGATATCCATTTGTCCCCTGTGTCTGTGATCTTTTCTAAATATTGTCGCCCCTTTCACCCATAAGGAGTTAGCAATCCTACATTTGTCCAGTAGGTGATTAATAGACTCATCATTCTCTTCACACATGCAGCAGTGGGATGGACCATGAAAACCTCTGACCTGTAGGTTATCCCAAGTTAGGATGCGGTGTTTTATAACCAACCAGCAAAAAACAGAGATTTTGGGCCACCATCCTCCCTCCCATATTTTAATTCATTTGGATTCTGGAGCAATGTTTTGGGTTTTAGTTAACAATCCTAAGGATTCTTTCATATTGAAGTTTCATGAGGTCGCATACCCCCATCTTATTTTGTCAGGATCCTCATTCTTGGAAAACTGGAAAACCTTTTCTTGTAGAGCTCCGATAAGAAATTTTCGATGTCTTCCCCTGGTGCTTTGTCTTGCCACCATATTTTTTCCTTCCGTCTTATGAACCTCTACTCTATATTGTCATTGTCCTAGAACTCCACCACCTTAACCAAGGAGTTATTTTGGAGGAAGGAGGATAATAGAGGTGTGTCTTCCCCACATGAAATAGCAAGTTCCTAGTTCAAATCTTCGCTTGCAAATCTTGCATTTTGACGGTTCCGAATTTCCCACAAACTGTGTTTTTGAACCAGACCGTTGTTTTCCTAAGTAGTCTTCCATATGCTGGAGCCTAGTATATTTTCACTGAATCTTATAAGGGATTGTTTTGGCGAGTGTGGCGCATATTTCAAGCGCCACAATTTGGGCCAAGGCTCGTCTTTATAGTTCACCCATCTCCACCATATTTTTGCACTCATGAATTTGTTATTATCTAGTGGGTCTCTGAGGCCCAATCCTTCCATACCCTTCGGGGTGCAAATGGTTTTCCAATCCACCAGAGGCCATTTTCTATTGTCTTTCATTCCCCCACAAAGGAAATTCCTTTGGATATTCCTGATTTGTTTGATGATGGATTTCGGGGCTGCCAGAATTGAGAAAAGATACATGGGCATGCAGTACTGATTTCACCAGGATTAGTCTACTCAGAAAATTGAGAGCTCTGAAGGTCCAGATACTGATACTTTTGTTAATTTTGTCCAGCAGTTATTTGCAGGAGACTATTTTGATAGTTTATTCTGCCAAAGGTGCTCTGAGATACTTATAGGGAAGGCTACCTTCTGTAAATTCCAAGATCCTGAGGATGTTTCTCTTGGTAATCCTGGGGGTGTTGAAGAAGTAGGTCTGAGATTTCTCCTTGTTTATTTCGAGGCCACTAGCTACAATAAAGATATTCAAACAATATTGTATTCCCCTAGCTTCGTGCACCGAGGATGGGCCCATCAACATGTTGTCGTCCACGAACTATTGGTGGGTTTGGGGATCCATTCCTTCAGTTAGGGACAATCACTGGATTTTGTTCTCATGTCTGCAACTTGATCATCTATAGGTAAATAGAGAATTTCAAGAACACGATCATGAACACGATTTCTGATGAAGTGCATGTGTAGCTCAATGTGTTTGCTGCGTTGATGTAGAACTAAATCATTGTCAAGCTTGATGGACCTTTGATTGTTGCACCAAAGTGGAGTAGGATGCTGCTGCTCGAATCCAAACTCTGAAAGGATCCATCAAAGCCATAAAGCTTCCTGACTGGCATTAACTGTGGCTCGATATTTTGCTTCTACTGAAGAAAGAGAAAGAGCTTGTTGTTTCTTACAAGCCCAAGTGATAGGTCCAAATCCCAGACTGAAAACATAACCTGAAGTAGACTTTCAATCATCAAGATTTCTGGCCCAATCTGAATCAGTGAAACCAACCAACAAAGGTTTCCCCCCTATACTATAATGAATCCCAAACTGAATTTTACCTCAAATATATCGAAGTATTATTTTTGTTGCTTTCCAATGACTTTCATGAGGTGTTTGCATATAATGAGAAACACGACCAACAGCAAAGGAAAGGCCAGGATGAGAATGATTCAAGTATAAGAGACTACCAACAAGATGATGATACAAGGTGGCCTCTACTTCAGTGGAAGTAGAAGTGGAAAAAAGTTTGACTCCAGAATCGAAGGGATAAGGGGCTGGTTTACAATACTCCATGCGGAAGTGACGAAGAAGGTCACAATCATACTTAGACTAGGAAAGAAAGATTCTTTCATTGGTTTGTAAGACTTGGAGACCAAGAAAATAATGAAAATGTCTGAAGTTTGACATCAAAATTTTTCTTAAGAATGGATTTCACATGGGTTATAAGTTTAGGGTCACTACCAGTAAGGATAAGATCATCAACATAAAGAACAAGTATGATGAGATGGTTTCCTACTTTCTTGGTATAGACATTCGGGTCAGAATGGCATCTAGAAAAACTAGTGTCAAGGAGAAAGCTATCCATTTTAACATACCAAGCTCTAGGAGCTTGCTTAAGGCCATATAAGAATTTCTTGAAGAGATAGACAAGGCCAGAGTTATCCTGAACATATCTAGGAGGTTTTTCCATGTAAATTTCCTCCTATAAATCAGCATGTCAATAGGAAGACTTGACATCCATTTGATGGACTTCCAAGTTATGTAAGGATGCAAGTGAATGAACAAGGCAGATGGAATTCATTTTTGCGATAGGAGCAAAGGTTTCATTGTAGTCAATCCCTTCAACTTGGGAAAAACCTTTGGAAACTAACCTTGCCTTAAGTCTTTGAACACTTCCATATAATGCATACTTAGTTCTGTAGAACCATTTACATATGACAAGTTTTCTTCCTTTTGGAAGAGGAACAAGATCCCAATTATTGTACGCCATTAAGGAACAATATTCTTCATCCACAGTTGCATCCCATTTTGGATTTCCTGAAGCTTCTACAAAAGTGTTTGGATAATTATTCTCGAAAACTTTATCCAAAAGAGAAGAGGCTCATTGAAACTGAGAACGTGTTCAACGTTGATCTCTAGGATCACTAGCAATATCACTAGCTGCTTCACATGTTGAATGGACCCATCAAGGAAGCATTGGTGCTGGTGCAATTGGAGGAACATGAGCAGGTGGAGGTGGATTTTTATCCTCACTGTCATCATCATAAACTAGAGTTGGAAACCTATCAATCAAGTTGGAAGAAGAAGAAGAAGAAGAAGGAACAATCACCAAATCAGGATTGCAAGACAAATATGGCAGACCCGCCATGTTAGGCTCGCAGGCCAAATATGGCACACCTGCCAAGTTAGGCTCACAATCCAAGATATTTTCATCAAATTTAACATCTCTTCTAATGATTATATCATGAGAATGTGGCTGAAGAAGTATATAACCTTTTACATATTCAGAATATCCAACAAATATGCACTTTTCACTTTTAAGATGCAATGCTTTCCATTTTTCCTCCGGAATGTGAGCCCATGCTTAACAACCGAACACATGGAAGTGACTTACATCTGGCTTAATTTTACTCCATGCTTCTTCTAGTGTTATACCTTACAAAAATTTAGTGGGTGTATGATTAACTATGTAATTTGCACAATTTATGGCCTTAGTCCAATTTTGAATACTTAGTCATTTAGATTGGATCATACAATTAGCCATTTCTTTTAAAGTGTGGTTCTTTCGTTCAGCTACACCATTTTGTTGTGGTTTATATGGAATAGTGTGTTGTTGTTGGACTCCTTATTCAGTTTAGAAAGTAGTGAACTTCTTGTTAACATATTCTCCTTCATTGTCAGATCTTAACTTAATAATTCGATGACCAGAGTGTTTTTCAACAAGGGCCTTGTAGGCCAAGAACAATTCAAATACTTTTCTCTTAAGTTTTAGGATGTAAACCCAAGTGTGTGTGGAGTAGTCATCAATGAAAGTTAAGAAATATTTGAAACCAGAAAAGGAAGTAGATGGAAGAGGACCACAGCAGTCACTATGCACAAGCTCCAAGGGAATCGAGGCGTGCCAAGAGGCACGTTTGTCAAAACTGTCTCGATGATGTTTTTCAAGTACACCACCAAAACAAACACCATCCTTGCAAGATACCATCGAAATACCAGACACCATATTGTATTTACATAGTTTTTGCAATGAGCGATAATTTAAGTGACCAAATCGCTCATGCCAAAGTTTGCTCAAGTTATCACTATGAGTAACAAAAACTGAAGGAAAAGGTGATGACCCAAAGTTGTTGTATTTGTACAACTCGGCAATATTATCAACAATTCTAGTAGCAAGGACATTTCGAGGATTTTTAAAATCCTTGATTACAACTTGGTGAGTTGTAAACGTCACAGTTTTACCTTCACCTGAATGAGTAATTTGATAAACTGATAACAAATTACAGGAAATTTTTGGAACACATAGTACATCACTGAAATGACCATTTTATACTGGAACTGTTTCAGATCCTACAACACTTAGAGATCTATCATCACCAACAAATATTTGTTTGGTGTTACATTCATGCATACTAGAAAAGATGCTTGATCCTTAGCCATATGATAAGATGCTCCAGAATCAATGAGCCTTTCAATTGAAGTAGAAGAAGAAGATGCAGTATAATATTAACTAGAAGCACCAAGTGCATGTCCATGAGAGGTAGATTCTGAAGATGAATCTAGGATGATGTGTTGCTTCTTGATTGCTGCTTCCAAGGCTGCCATCTTCTTGAAATGCTTAGATTCATCATGATTATATTTACCATAAAAATTGCAATGACGCTCAATATTCTTTTGTTTTGGATTGGATCCTTTGTCATTTTTTAAACAAGGAGATTACTGAGAGGGTTTGTGACCCTTGTTGTTTGGCTTATTATTGCGAAAATTTTGTTTCTTGGGAGGTTTGGACTTTTCTTTCTGTTGGGACAATAATGCTTTCCCAGATGTATCTGCATTGTTAATTATTCCAAAATTAATGAGATTATCATGCTCTTTAATTAAGGAATCACAAAAGGATTCAAGACTAGGCTCTTGATAGCTAGTTGCAGTCAAGGATTCTTTCATGGAGTAGAATGTAGACACAAAAACAAAATATGTAGGTCCAAGTTTGAAAAGAATATGATAAATACATTTTTTTTCTTCTTTCGTAATATTCCATTCTTCACATAAGAGTCTAAGAGTTTTATACTTAGATAAATAGTCTTGAATGCATGAAAAATCATTTGGATTCAAGGATGTCAACTCATTGTCAAGTTGATGACCCCTAATTTCATTGTGTTTACCAAACACAGATTCCAACTTTTCCCAAGCTTTATCAGGTTCATCAATTCCAGATATGTGGAATCACAAATCAATATATATTTACATCCCAATTAATCGACAAGATTCATCACATATATTTGCCCATTTAATTTTCTTATCATCATCAGTGGGTTCTATTTCTTTCCCTCTGGTTATCCTGAAAAGCCCCGTAATTCGCAGAACATCCTCCATACGATATTTCCATGAGAAATAGTTAGAAGTTGTAAGTATAAAATCACAAGGGGCGGACATACTGTAAAATAATGGCTGAAATAATATAAACTAACTATTTGGATGCAAAGAGCTTGAAAAAATATGCGGTTTTAAAAAAAATGACACTAAAAACTGATTCTACATTATGAAGTTATGCTTGATCAAAGAAAATGTTGAAGATGTCCCCAATAGTGATGTGGCAGATATTAACTTGACCAAGTAAAAAAAGGAACCTCCCTCTTCCTAGGATCAACCTTTCACAATCACTTTACATTAAAGCTAATTTTAAGTGAATCACTTTTCTAGAATAAGTGATGTTCACTTTTACAATAACGTTACTTAAAATAGTGCGGCAATAAATTAAAAGACTTAAGTGACTCACCTTTTATTTAATTTTATTTAAGTGAGATGCAATTTTACAATAAAGTAACTTGAAAATAGAAATTGCATGCACTAAAATGTAGCTTAATAAGACTTGAACTCAAGACGTATTAAGGAAGAAATCAACTTTGGACGAAGTGAGATAAGTTTAAAAGGTACGTAAAAGAATGGAAAGAGGAAGGGGTATTTTTTTTAACTCTTCTCTCTTGTTTTCCGTGCTTGCGTTTTTTTCCTGCAAATCACAAAAAAAAAAAAAACAAAAACAAAAAAACGTTTTCCACACAATGGGGTTAGATCTTGGTTAGCTTACCCAGAAAGTCTACGTTTTCAAGTTTTCTCATTGTTTTTGATTTGTCGTGATCGCACAAGGTGCACGACAAAGCACATACATAGCTGAGAAGACAAGAAAAAAACCTTCCCTTTCTGTTTTTGATTCATTGCGATCGCACAAGGTGCATGACAAAGAGCATACACAGCCAGGGAAGGCAACAATCTGAGACTAAAACAATAAAGATCTAATAATAAAACTGATAAAATATGAGAGACTTAAAAAAATTAAACAAATCCATCACTATAACATTATACCTTCACATTTTCCGAAATGGGTGTTTCTTCATCAAACGGAAAAGGTTTTAGGTGAAAAAAAAACTATTTCCCAATAGAAACAGTGCTCCAGATGCAATGGAAGAGCTCCCATGGGCCAAAAATGCATAGAAAATTTAGAACTAGAAACCCTTATAAAAATTTTGGCAACACCGGTTCCAGATCTTGATCAAAACCGAAAGCGGCTCTTCATAAATGCTCGGATACCATGTTCGGGTACATAGGGTACTCCCAAAATACCGAACACTTTGAGAAACCTATTCACACAAATATATCATAGATAAACACACCAATGTTTTTCATGTGGTTAAACCCTCAAGAGGGAAACAGTTCACGACCCTAGCCAAATAGCTACTTGGAGCAATTTATCATGCAAAAGAAAGAAACTTTCATATGAGCTTCTCATAATCGATCAGCTAGAGAAGGACCCTACATGCTCTTTAAACAGAGATCATGGACCAATCGAGTGTCAAGCCATGGATCAATGGTAGGTATGATCTAAGACAAGTTGAACCGTCGGATCACTTTATGTCTAGAGCATATCATGACCGTTGGATTAGAATATTTACAAATGCATACCAAAGAAACACACTTTACCTAATGGATATATTACACAAGTTGATCTTAACTAACCCCTAAGTGTATAAATATTTTAACACTCTTACTTCTTTTCAGTCGGATAACTGATGACTAATGTGTCAGTAGTGTAGCATGTTCATCAGATTGGATGGATATCTGATGAAAAAAATCCACTCTGAAAATGTCAGAAAACCGACAACCCCATTTAAATTTATAAAAATAAACTGGTTTTTTTATTTGTTCTCTTCAACATAATATTCAAACTTTCAAACTTCAACAAATGTACTTTATTAATTTTCAGTTGTGACTACATGTCAACTTATACCAACCACTATTGGGAAAATGAAACATATAAACTCTGCAAAAGAAAGTAGGTTGAATAGTGAACTATAATATATTGTAAGTACAGAAAAGGAAATGGTGACACTTTACAGCTAGTTTGAACAATTTGCATGAATGGCATAATAAGAATGATCATAGAAAATATTATATAGTATTGATTCAAAATACTAGCTAGATTATTATCCACTGTAATGGTTACTTTGTGAACTAAACATGAGCAAAATATATCAAAAATCCTTAGTAGATAGGACTTATAGGATTTAATATGAAACTTTAACTTAACTAATAATCCACTTTAGCCCTTTTATTGTTAGCAAAAAATCTGAAATATCCTATGCAAATAGGATTTATGTCCTCATGATATATGGTAATTTGTTATAGCCTTAAATCATGCCCTCGATTTATTGTGTATTGACCACATAATCTACTCTATAAGATAACTATGCATTTATGATGGCAAGCATAAGTCATGGTTAATTTTGTAATCAGGAGCCAAAAAACTCTGCTATCGACTAATTATGATATTGGCCAATTAATGAAGAATAGGTCAAATGACATGGAAGACATAAATGCTTTGACCTTTGTTCCCAATCATCCTTCTTTTGCGCATGTAAAGTTCCCAACCATTCTTTATACAAAATAAAATGTATTAAACACAAACTTTCCATTAACACAATTTGAAACTGGATATGAATTCCTTGGATCATTTTACATTAGGTGAGGTTACAATGCTAATTTGAGTCTTTTTACAGTTGCAGTAACCTCCTAGAATAAAACAATTAGTGCAATAATAGCATCATTTATACCAATTCAATGTATCTTTCATCCTATGATGTAGAAGTAAAGATGTTACATTTGCATAGGGTATTCTATCGTTTTGTGTCACAAGTGATCCAACTACAACCATATCATTTTTTCCCAGGACAACTTGATCAAGAAGGATTGCACCCATGCCTATAAAATCCTCATCCTCAACAGTAAAACCATTTATCACAACGCCATGACCTGTTTAAAGCATGCATATTGTAAAAGAGACCAAAACATAATAGATATAAATGTAAACATACCTCTAGAATAATTCATGTATATAAGCATTAAAATAATGTGTGAATCCCAATATTATGTTTTTACTATGCTCCATACAATTACCATTCGTTGGTATCTCTTAGTTCACAATCTAAGTTTCTAGAATAGTGTCGCCTAAAATGGGTTTCCTATATCATAGAGTTCCATCTATTTCTCATATTAAATAAGGGGTCACTTAATCAAGTATCATTTTGGTTGATTTTCTCACCTACCCTGATCTTGCAACTTTTGGAGGTGATAGTGCCCATTTTTACCTCATTCCATCGATTTCTTTGTAATATGTACACTTTCTTTCCTAAAAGGATACAATTGCTTCATTGAGGAGGCTAGGATAATCTTGGGAGGCTAGGATGGATGAAGAGGAATTGTTTTATTACTCGAAGGATTTTTAGGATTATAATCCTCCCTTATCCAATTTGTTCAATCATGTCTAAATTAGGAGTATTTTCAGTATATATTTATTCACTAGCATCATTGGGTTCACATGGCCTAACTGGGCCACATGTACCAGTTAATAGAGTGTGGGGAACATTAGTTGAGGATAAATTCCACTGATTTCACTTGCATGCATAACTTTAGGAGCCTCCTAGACCAATCCCTACAATTTAGGAGCCATTGGGAGTGCTAGAAGCAACCTCCTTCAATTGAGTTTAGTTAGTGAATAGTTAATCCTAATTAGGAGTTAGTTACATTTAGTTACATCTAGTTACATTCATTTAGTTCCTGTCATTGATTGATTTCATGTCGGAATGCGTAATTCCTCATCTAACACATTCAGTTAGGCCAATTAAATGATTCTAACTTACTAGTGGAGTGATTGAGGCAACTTGGGATAACTAGTTGAGCTCTGATAATAATTTATGCATGTCTAGTTATCCATGTAGTTAGGTGGAGTCAATCAATTCAAATTCATCTCTCACTCATTCAAATTGACTAGTTATTAATACCAGTGTATTAAATTGTAATTAATTATCTAATTAATTTTTATTAATGAAAGCATTCATACTTGGAAGCCATTTTTGCTCTGTTTCATTGTTCAATTTCTGAGTAAAATTGTCTAATCTATCTTGTGAGTTGTGTGTTGGTCCACAAATATCTGTGCTCAATTTAATATGCTATCAAATAATAGGCAAGACAAGGAACTTCTCCTACTACAGATTCATACTTGGATAAAAAAAAATGAGCAAAATTACTCCTTCCAGCAGTACACCAGAAGCAGAGAATTTACCACATAAATCGTAAGCAAAGGAATTATTGATCAAGCTTGATTAAATAATATGGGTGTGAGGAAAATTAGAAAAGTGTAGGATGTATACCTTAATTTGTCTATTTTATTGTGTGATTCACAGGTTTTTTAGTCTCCTTCACTGCATTCGTTACAACAGCTCGGTCTCCTTCATTGCATTCGCTACAGCAACACAATGGCCCCTCCAATGGAGCGTCTAACTCCTTTCAACTACCACCAGTGGAAGGAGTACATGGACATGAAACTTCACTCCAAAATAATCTTTAAACTGAAAATGGAGATAGAGGTAGAGCCATTTCATTATGTTGACAAAGAAAAATACTGGAATAGTCTTGATGAGGCATATGGATGCATGTGCCTCTCAATCTCTATATATCTTCTCTTACACATCAATGCATTGAATACTTCCAAAAAGGGTTGGGATCAGCTTTATTCCTTGTTTTATAAGAAGGATTACCTAAGGATCTACTAGCTGGAGAATGAGATTATTTCTCTTCACTGATCCAAATTCAAAACTTAGAATGATTTCTTCACCAAATTCAAGCACCTGGTGTTCTAGTTGAAGTCGTGCAAGGTTGAGAAGGAGGATGGTCAACTCATCCTTTCCATCCTCTGAAAACATGGTTTAGAATACTTAGTATTTGTATCAATCTTTCATTGAAGGAGGCTTGCTACTCCAAATTGGAATATCCCTACTCTTAATTCCTTCATTGAATCTCTCACCCATGAGCATGACAAGTTGATCCAAATGGGGATCATTCGATCTTCCAAGATCAAGAATTGGTTGCTGGAGGACCTAACCCTATGAATGGGGAACACTAGTTGAGGATAACTTCCACTGAATACACTTGCATGCATTAGTTTAGGATCCTCTTAGAACAATCCCTACAATTTAGGATCCACTGGGAGCGTCGAAACCAACCTCCTTCAGTTGAGTTTAGTTAGTGACTAGTTAAGCCTAGTTAGAAGTTAGTTACATTCAGTTACATCCAATTACATTAACTTACATGTAGTTACATTCAGTTAGTGCTAGTAATTGATTGATTACATGTGGGAAGGAACAATTCCTCACCTACCACATCCAGTTAGGCTAGTCAACTGATTATAACTAACTAGTGCACTGATTAAGGAAACTAGGGCTAACTAGTTGAGCTTCGATAATGATTTAGCCATGTTCAAATATCCATGTAGTTAGGTAGATTCAATCAATTCTAATTACTCTATCATGCATTCAAATTGACTAGTTATTAATACCATTGTATTACATTATAATTAATTATCCAATTACTTTTGATTAATTAAAGCATTCATAGTTGCAAGCCATTTTTGCAATGTATCATTCATAAATTTCTGAGTAAAATTTTCCGATTTATCTTGTGAGTTGTGTGTCGGTCCATAGATCTATGTGTTCAATTTAATAAGGGGGTGGATGAAGTTTTCTTGAAACCAATTTTTGGATGTAGGGATGAAGTGCTAAAACATTGGAAATTCTCAAGGGTATCACATCATAACATTGAAGAGGCTAGTGACACAAAGAAGATAACCTATTCTAAGTCCTTGGAACTGCCCTAAATCCCTAACCCTAAGGTTTACCCTAGCACTATGGAGGTCTATGTTATAAAAATTTTGTTTCCCAATTATGCCAAGAATATTTATTTTTCTTTGCTCAGGCCACCACCTATTATTCTAGGTTTCTAGTTATTTATCCCTAGGTATCTGTTTTCTAAATTTTGCTTCACAATATTGATGGCTTATGGATCAATTTCTGTTTTTTTCCATTGTGTTGTACCATTTGTTATGTTTTCTTTATATTCCATGCAACACAAAAATTCTGCAAACCCCTATTTAATACTTCTAAAAAATGAAAACCAAATACATATCAAAATAAAAGCTATTTGCATGGGTATCTACGGGGTAGATTTTGAGGCCTTTTTTAGGCCACAAGAATTCAAAGGTATTTTTGGTGTATTTTGGGAAGCATAACAATGAGGAAATGACCAAAACTCAAACCTTGTCATGACAACGAATTTTGGGCCATTTTTGTAGACTGAACCAACATTTTGTGCATAGTTAGAATAGAAAGCAATATTGTTGCAAAGGTTTTGGGCACTTTTGCACAAGTATGGGTGTGAAAACAGCCTCAATATTTGTTCACATGGATATTTTAAGGCTAAATAGCTATAAATAGTCATGAAAATTACCCTAAGATGAATTTTTGGATTCATGTAGGCTAAATAGTAGTAAAATTATGCTTTTGGGCATAATTTCACCTAATATTAGTCATATGGATTCAAAATCCTAACACAGTATGCACTCTCTCGTTAACCACTACCCATAATGCATAACCCACTAATTAACTAAGCCAATAATATATTACCACTATAACCATTAAACACCTCATCCACTACTACACTATTCAGTAACACACTAATTCATAACACCCAAATTCACTAAAAAGCAAAACAAACCATTGACATAGTTATCCACAAAGAATTATCCCAAAAAAATATTAAGTGACTAACTTAATAACCAAATAACATAATAATCATTGAACCAAATAAATACTAATCATTGAACCACTAACTCTCTAATTACTAAATCGATAACCCACTAACCCATTAACCATTTGAAGACTAACACACTAACCTACTAACTAATATATTTCCAACACAATAAGCCAGTAAGCCCTGTAATTTTATTTCAAACCTACTAACCTCTAACTCATTAATGAATAACCATTAATTACTATTTGTAGCTTGTAAAAATACCCTTAAAAACTTGCTTTTCTTTAAATAGATTTTTTTTAAATATTAGTAAACTGAAATGAAAAAAATTCTTGAACTTCGTCTGTTTCGCACACATATATAACTAAATTACAATACTGCTTGAGGGGTCACTCAACTATGGTTAAGGGCTAGGGATGCACTATAAACACTATCCAATATTGTGCAAATGCAAAAGTATCCATGGGTTATATATATATATATATATATATATTCCAAAACAAACAACCAAAAATATTATTAGTTAAGCAAAGGTATATTACATTTTAAATGTGCATATAAACACTTAGGAAACCTCAAACAAAATATTACCACTTTCCATAAAATGACATTCTTTGTATTCTTTGATGGACCTTCAATTTGTCTATTTTATAACCCATACTATATTATATATTTACATTTGATACTTACATCTTAATGTGAAACATTCATGTCTTTTGATGACCAATATATACATTGTGGCATATTATTAAATAATTATATATACAATTGCTTAATTCAAAGCATGAATGTGATGTGATTGATTTTAAAGTGATCTTTTGATGATTATTGTATGTGAACCGATATGGTCTAAATGGATAATAGTGAAGGGATTTGATCTACAAGACAAGGATGATATCCTTCATTTATGAATACAAATATAGTCCCTTCACCATATCTAGAGTTGCTAACTCTCAGACGAAGCCATGATTTGCCTATACCCACAAGGACGAATGTCATGTGATTTACTTTAAATTGATGAAAAAATTATTTGTTACTACAAATTGATTCCAGGTCGTAAATCTATTTCATATGAATGGTTAGGGATCTCATGAGATTGTGGTGCATTCCCCTACTAATGTGTATATTTTGTTCCTATGTCAATCACAAGAGTCTGTTGACTTTACTTGCATGAGCTATTTTCCATAAAAACACTATCCTATGACACCATGTTGACACAATTATAAATTTGATTGACTTTCCCATGGGAGGAAAATTATGACCTACATATGCTTAATTAAGTCCCATCCTTTAAGAATATAGGTCACAAGATGAATTGCTTACCTTGCTACTCCCTTCCCAAAAACCAAAATTTGAATCTCATTAGAAAACACTTATATATTTATTACTAATATAGTTGGGAATTTAAACCAACTATTCAAAATTTTACTTAACTAGAATTGAGTCTATGAATGTTTGGTTCCTAATGAATCCATTTCCTCAACAATCGCTTGGAACCTAAATGTTACTTTCCCATATAGACATTAATATTTTAGATGACCCATGGTATTTGTATCAATGAAACCATTGGACAGGACATGCACTCAATACATGTGAAATTATAGTGTTAAGGACCTCACCAATATGCGATCAAACCCTATCAGTGTGGCATTTTCTCATTGAAAGGATACCAAAGTTTTAATAATCCCTATATAGGCCGCCGAGTCACTAAAAAAGAGTGGTTGGGATCCCTAGCAAGATGTTGACTTCTGATAAAACCCTAAATAGGGATGTAGAGATTCCTATTAGGGATGTTGAGGCCTGACATAGCCCTAAAGAGGTCTATCGTGAATCTTAAAGGGCTGTTGAGAGTCTGTTGTGACACCAAATGAGACTGCTAAGGGTTGGATAACGCCCTAGTAAGGGATGCATGTACATAATATAGGCCACCAAGGGTTCTTCTGAGCCCTAAATAGGGATACCTTGAAACCATAAGTTTATTTAAGCCTTGAAAATGGATTCTTATACAACAGATAAAGTCATTGTGATAAAAAAAAGCTCTTGTACGGCTAGCGAAGGTCAAATCAAGCTTCATAGGAAATAACATTATTCAAATTGAGGTCAAGGAAGGTCAAATCTAACTAAGATTGATGTTTCTCAGTTGAGTCCATCAGGGCAATCATTGCACATGTTGAAGCCATTGTGGGTTAGTTCAAGGGTTTAGCAGATATTTTGGCGCATAGTTGAAGTCACTTAAGATTGGACAAGCCGTAAATAGTGATGTCACTACAGCACAGTCAAGGTCATAAAGGGCTAGATAAAGCCCTAATGAGGTTGTTATTAGATTGTTGAGGTCACGATGGGGTTAATGTTTCTCATTCCATCCTAATATAAAATAGACCAAACCATTATAATGTTGCTCACTCCAGACCATGGGGTTAACATTTCAATTGCGACCATGCTAAATTAACCTTTGTTTTTTATAAATCTGTTTGCAGTTAACTGACATACATACCAAAGACATTGCAGAAATCCATATAGAAGGTTCAGTAAATCCGTTAGCAGCCCGTGAAGACAAATTGTAGACAACCCATGAAAATATATTTTAGAGAACACCGTCAACATTGTCAACAAAAATTGCATACACTTGTACTGAAGCTGTGAAGTCTTGTCAAACAAATCACATGCAACGACCAATACACAAATAGTGTGGAGAAATAAAAATTGCAGACAGTAAGTGTAGAAGCTTCCAAACATTGACATAAAAATATAACCTCGTCTATTTATAACATTGTCATTTTGCATGTCAATGCGTAGTGCAAAAAGACCTGCGAGCTACTCCTTGTAAGCTTCATGCACAGTAAAGGTTTTGGTATGACTGTTTGTAAGTTGACCATGATATACGCTTGGAAAACAGGATGATAGATCCACTAAATTTTTTTATCCCATGTTAATTATAAAGTCCACGTAAGATTTGGGTAATAATAAAACTTTAGGTAAAGGTAATTCTTTGGTAGATGATGTTATGGAAAATATGTATAAAAAATCCCTCACTTTAAGATCCTCCAAATGCAACTTCAATATCTATAAAAAACAAAGTACTATGGGTCAATATGGAAAATCAAACAGAGAATATAGGGGCACCCCTTAAGGAAAATGATCCATATTACACATGAATGAAGTTCATCATTAATCGCTCACAAACATAACAGTATCATGTCGATGATGATGACGATGATGAATATGGTGACGACGACGATGATGATCATTGATGATGAAGAAGAAGTTCATGATGATAAATATCTTGGTGAGGAATAAGGTGATGATGAAAATGATGATGATGATGGTGATGATGATGATGGTGATGACGATGATGATGATCATGATCATGATGATGAAGATGTTGACAAGGAAGAGGGCGATGACAAAGATGATGATGAAGATGATGATGAAGATGGTGTTGATGATGATGCTGCCCTATGACATGATGAATACTATGATGAAAAATATGATAACATCGCCAAACCAATGACACTAAAACTTCATCCGTCTTTCTAGGTATGATGATGATGGTGACGATAACGATGATTATGATGATGTTGATGATGTTGATTATGATGTTAATGATGACGATTTTAATGATGATGATGATGATGATGATAAATAAGGTGATAACCATGTCGATCTCATATGAAATGATGAATATGATGATGATGATGATGATGACGATGATGATGATGTTGATCGTGACGACAATGATGGTGTGATGATGATGTTGTTGATGATGATGTTGATGATGATGTTGTTGATGATGATGATGATGATGATGTTTGAGTCTAGAAACCATCCCACACCATAAATGCATGTGTCTAGTCTAACCATGCCAAATTTCACACCAAGTCGACACATATAAAAAATTTAATCATTGGCCCCACACAACACATTAATTAATCTATATGTATGTTTTTGTTGCTCGATTTGTTATTAACAGTCATGTTTGATGATGAATATGATGATGAAGTTGATAATGATGATCATTATGATGATGATGATGATTGATGACGATGATGATTATGATGACAACTATGATTATGAAGATGTTGATGATGATGATGTTGATGATTATGTTGATGATGCTAACGATGATGATGTAGATGACGATTATGACGATGACGACAATGATGACGACGACGACGATGATGATGATGATGATAATGATAATGGTGATCACCATGTTGTTCTCATATGAAATGATCATAATGACGATGATGATGATGATGACGATGATGATGTTGATGATGATGATGACGACGATGATGATGACGATGATGATGATGTTTATGAGTATGATGATGAAGATGATGTAGAACATTGATTAATCTATATGTATGGATTTTTTTGCTTGAATTGTTAGTGACAATCATGTTTGATGATGAATATGATGATGAAGTTGACAACGACGACGATGACGATGATGATGATGAGGATGATGACGACGATGAGGATGATGACGACGATGAGGATGATGATGATAATGATGGTGTTGATAATGATAATGTTTATTATGATGATGATGATGATGTTTGAGTGTAGAAACCCTTCCACATTGTCAAAATGATCCAGGTGTGAAGCTGAAGCAAGATGAATTTATTTGACATGGCTTGAAGTTCGACAAATTTAAAAGTTCAACCTTCAAATTTACTGACTTTGGTGGAAGGTTAATACCATATACATTGTAGTATGTATTATGCACACGCCCAGCTGGTTCATGGTGGAGCAGATGTCGAGGAGGTTAAAGCTCTTTCCCAGTTTTTGAAATCATAACATTTACCATCAAAGCAATTTGTACCAAAAGCTCATAAATAATTCCACCAACAAATTTCTTCAAAAGTGATTAATTGGGGGAAGGTTAAGTTGATATGCGCTGGAGTATGCACACACCTACCTTGGTCATGGTGGATTTGGTGCACAAGATGTGAAATTTCTTTCCTAGGTTTTGAAGTCATCATGCTTACCATCAAAGAAAGTTTTGGTGAAGGTTCATAATGGACTCCGACAAATTACTTTAAAAATGACTCACTAGAAGTAGGTTAATTCTACACTGTACTATGCACACAACTAGCTTACTTGTGATGGAGTTGGTGGTTGGTAGGTTGGAGATCTTGCCGAAGTTTTGAACTTGTGACATTTACCAAAGTAGTGTGTAGCGATAGTTCATAAACATGATAATGAATACATAATAAGATTAGGTAGCACATAGCCCCCAGGGTGTAGACCAATTGGCGACAAGGTGCATTTATTTGATGAGAATGGAAGGTCCTCTAGGTTACAAGAACCTCCACTAGAATTTGAGGTGGGAAATAAGCTTGATGTCCCTATTTCTTGACTATATAAGGACACAAGCCCTGGAATACAAGACACTGGCCCTATTTCTTGACATAACTTAATATATCCATGCAAAATACTCAAATAAAAATACAAGGTAATCTCCTAATCATCCTTTCTAAAAAGTTTACTAGAAACAACTCAAAATTATCTATCCCTAATAACTTCATTTAAACACCCCCTCTAATATCGCTCTCCCTAATATGTTCATTCAAGCACCCTCTCCAATAGTTTTATTCACAAGAAAATTGAAAGTAAATAGTAAATATCTAATGCCAACAAACTTGAAAGTAAATTGTAGAAATATAATGCCAACAAACTTGAAAGTAAATAGTAAAAACTAATTCCATGGACATATAAATATTAATATGAAATAAGTCAAAATGATCTCTCTCCCTAATAAGTTCATTCAAGCACCCTCTCTAATAGTTTCATTCACAAAAAAATTCAAAGTAAATAGTAAAAATCTAATGCCATGGACATATCAAGAGAATCGGATCCCAATAATAAACAAATGCCAGAAAGAAATCAATATTTTATAAAAAATCAATATGGGTATCCTAAAAACCTCACTCTATTATCAAATTTGGAGAACATCCAATTCCAAACGGCCCTTGTTCATATTTTCCATCATCCAAGACAATGTTGTAGAGAGTGGTGTTTGATTCTTTAAATACTTGAAAGAGTATGTTTTCTAAATCCAAATACCATACCAATGACCACTAAATATCAATGTATTTATTGAAAGATTGAAATATACGTACCTTTTATTTTGATGTTGATAAACTAAGGTGGTATGAAATTGAACTTGCATTTGCACCTCGACAATGGAATATGCTAAGACTGTATTCAAAGTTAAATTGACTATGCATTATGTTAAATCTATTTCATTGATGAAAAAGGAAAGGAATTGTTAAATTACCATAATGTTTGTATGATCCTCTTTACAAAAATTGCTAGATCTTATTTACCATGGAAGAAAATATATAATATCCCTATATACTTAATTCAACAAGCTATATAATAGGGAAAAATGAACACAAAATACAGTATAGTGTGAACTGCTACAATGAAATGCATGAAATACAAGACACAAACATCAAATACTGAATCAACCAATTTCAACTTTGCGATTGAAAATGTCTTTATGGATAGGATAAAAAACTAAATTTTTATGAGTATCCTTTTTTTCTGTAAGTAAAATAACTAAATCCATCATTTTATTTCATTCTCAATGCCATATTTTTCCATATTCACAAAAAGTTTCTATAAACTGGCATTTCTACTGTAATCAGACGGCATAGCATGGAGTGAAAAATAATACGATTGAAAAGAATAGAAAACAAATACGACCTTGTGTCTATATTTCTGAAGAATGCTGGTTAATATAAGGAAACTAATACAACATTATGTTTTCCCTGTGTTAAACAATATGTTTTCCATATTAAAAGAGACATACCCTGAGTGATAATCAAGAACCCATGAAACCATTGCAGCAACAACTCCATATTTATACAAAACAATGTATATTTTACTGCATAATAGTATTTGAGATATCCCTTTCAAGGATGGAATTTGTACAAACAATAGTGCATAACAGGAAAATGCCTTGCCACTATGAACTGTCAATCCATGAATACATCAAAGAAAATTTAAAATATGTTATTGCACATCAAATATGCAGAATTGAAGGAAATTCAAACTAATCATGGTGAAGAGAATGTACCATTCACCAATGTTGTACCCATCTCTTTTCATACAAACCACACCAAACTCTTCAGTTCAATTACTTTCATCAATGTTGTATATATCCTTTGAATATCATCCACACAAAAATCATCCATTCATTAGGAAGTTTGAAAGAGTTATATGATAAGTCAAGGATTTCCTCAATATATAGTTATAGATAGCAATCTCACTACATTATAACCCTATACTTGCAATAGTAACATGAAGTGCAGTCCCATACTTTAAAAATACCTGCTTGAAGCACATATAAGAATTTGTGCTATTTTCTACAACTTGCATGATTAAAACTAAAACAAATCGTGTATACAACATGGTCTTACTTTTGTATTCAATATTTACACTCCCACAAATAGATAGAACCAGAACCAGAGCCAGAAATAGTACCATAAGTCTTTCACTTGTTAAATGGGTCCTTAACCAATGTGCCAAGGAATGATTTTAGAATATTTTTTGGCATTACAAGTATTTGAGATAAACTGCCCAACTTCTAAGTGTCTACTCATAATACTATTGGAATGATCCCAGTAAAATCTCATACTTATGAAATTGTAGACCATCTTCGTTAAACTCAAGTAAACTACTTCCCTTCACTGATGAATCACATCCAAGCACACAATAGATCCTATAACCATGAAAACAGACAAATTCCCAATCCTCAAGAAAGTCCCATAGAGAAATTCCACTCATGAGGCCCCTTCGATTCAGGAAGATTTCTCTAGAGAATAATCTTCCTCCTAACAAAAATATATAAAAGTCGAGAAAAAATACTACAACCAAAAGACAAATAAATAGATATTGATGCAAGTTCAACCTGTTTTTCTGTGTTCTCAAGAGAAACTCATCTTGATTCATTGGTAGCAATTTTCCATCTCCCACTTATGGACAGGAAGTCGAAAACAAAACTAGAAATGAGTTAACAAGAATAAATTGGGAATCACACCAAAGCAACAGATCATGTCTTGAAAATATCTAGTGATTTTCTCTTCCCTAACACATAACCCTTTGTCATTTTGGCTAAGATTCTTTTCCATTGGTTCTCAATTTGAAGCTAATTACTGGTGGTGGTTTATGGAATTCCCATGGTTAACAAGTTAGTTTATTTCAACTATATATACCACAAACAAATAAAGCACAAATACAATTTTCTAATTAGAAAACAAAGGCTAAAGTAAGATTGTTCACGGGTTTAGAGAATGATGCTTCTATCCTCCTAAATCATGTGTGTCATTTTCTTTCTTATTCATTTCATAAAATGATTGTGCTCAGCTTTTCATCTGAATCCTTAGCAAGTGTATGTAACATCTACCTTCTAGACTTACATTCTATTTTATAAATTGTAGTCCGTGACATAGAGCCCTATACGAACATAACATAACCAACTAGATATTAGTGCCATAATAACAATAAATAGATTTGTATTTAGCGCTTTCTCCTTACAAATACTAGCAAGTAAATAAACATTACCACAGTGGTGTATCCATCAATGCAAAAATAAAGAAAAAAAAGGTCAAATATATGAAGTGAGTCTCGACTCTGCAAATGGAATTCATAATTTCGATCATTTGTAACAAGAAACAGAGGTAGGAAGTTGCCAATAACAAAGGATATTATTTGGATAATCAACCAAAAACAATGCTTGGACATAGGTAATTGGCACTTGCATTGCATAGTTATGTACAAGATTAATAGAAAACCATTCTTCCCTTGATATTTTTCAAAATGAAGTCCCCTTCATCATCGCAAATCCCTTGAACCACTTATGAATTATGAATCTTGAGATGCTTCAAACACATAAAATTAGAGTGCATAATGAATTCAATTCAATTGCAGATATCATGCAAATCCATTCCACACATGTACAGTAATAAGGACTATTCATTTCAACAATTAACTGGACTTTGTTGTACATATAAGAGTTTGGGAATACAATTCTTTATCCTCTTCAACCCTTTCTTGTAGAATTTTTTCTAAATAATCAACTCGATATACCACAGAAAAGGAAGAATGCATATTTCCTAGCTTGTAGTCCCAACAGATACCCATTTTAATAATTTTGCAGCAAAAATGGACCCATTTTGATCAATGGTGCCAATTCAATGTTCCACTAACAGTTTGCAAAAATGCCACATCTTTCCTCTTCTAGCAATTTTCTTAACAAGGTCACCTTTTAAGTAAACTCTATAAAAATAAGAAATGAAAATACACCTGTTAGCACCGGAATTGGGCCCAAAGGTTGCGGAAGGCCTGCTCTCGAGTAACATCAGAACCACTTCTGAAGCAAGAACTGGCCTTTAGCTCTTTCGAGAGGGATTTCTCACCAAATATTAACAATGCGAGATATGTACAAGTGAAACTATAAATTGTTTGTAAAATTGGTTGAAACAAGACACAGAACCATTGGGCGATGGAGTCAAGGAGTGTAATAGAAATGAACAGAACTTATGCAAGCGACTTCTACACAGAGGCAAGATAGCCATTCAATCACAGTCAAATTATATTTGTCTGGAGGAAAATAAGAACATGAACAGACCATCAACACAGAGCATTGAAAAATGAATTTTGTATTAACTTTAGAAGAAAGCTTTGGTGAATATCTGAAACAACAGATGGAGCATAGCATGTATGAATTCCAAACTGTTATACACTTCTTTCAGACATGAAAGAAAACATAATGGATGAGATAAACTGGAAAAACATTCACATGAGAAAGGAAGCAACAGACTATAATATAAAAACACATGAATCCATGTATAAAACACATACCTTAGCTCTGCAATTTTATTAAAATACTCTTGAAAGCATACACAACAAAATTACATTGGTTTCAACCATTTCTCCTTCTTCAGGAGGTAAATTTATAGTATTTTCGACTTCCTAAACTGACATTCGGGAATCAAAATTTGTTACAAACTAGAGAACATCTTCTAACAAACTTCAGACGTGGCCTACACACCACGATTCACATAAGACAAAAATAAAATGTGGACTACTAGAAATACAGGCTTAAAACCCCCTCCTGCATATCCTAGACGGTGATAGCTGTGTAAAAAAAATAAGAGGTTTTTGTAGCTGGATTGATTCCTGAAAAAACCCATGTCTTCTTTTCCTATGATTTAGCTGCAGATCCTCAAGATCTAATTTTGAAAATGATGACTCATACAATAAACCTTTAAATTTGAGGAAAAATACCATGCAAAGACATTTTAAATTCTCCCAACCTGTGATACTTGTGTAAAAAATGAAGGATTTTTTTGAAGCTATACCTGTTATGAAGAGAAACCTCTCTCTGTTTCCTAAAATTCAACTCCATTTGGCTGAAACAATTCTTTGAATGTGATGTGTGAAACAGTCCTTTGGAAAACCTAAAACATAGCCTGTGAAAATCACTTTGTTTCACCTAATTCATATGATCTGTGTAAAAAAGGGAGGTTATTGACCATTATCCAATTTTTTATAGAAACCTCATTCAATTTTGGAAAATTCTTTATGGTTTTTCGGAAGCAATTGATTGAAATAACTGACTAAAACAGTCATTTAAAAATATGGAAATTTTCTCTCTGAAGATGACTTTGACTCTCTCAATCCACAGTACCTGGGTAACATATCATAGGTTATTGTAGATAGGTGTGTTTTGAAGAAACACCTCTCTCAGTTTCTGAAAAATCATCGTCGTTTGGTAGGAACAATTGATTTAAAATAATAACCAAAACAACCATTTATAGGGAAAAAAATTTCGATCGCTTAAAAAAACACCTATAAATGTTCTTTATGATAAATATCCTATCTGAAAATTGTCATCACCACACTCAAACAAAGTGTGGAACCACTGAAATCTAAACACTCTTCATTTTCTCTGAATGGAAACATTTAGGATCATTGATCTCATTCTCAAAGAATGGGATAAAAACACATGTTTTTATTTGCTTATTCCATTAAATATTGAACCATTAACTAAATAGCATTTCCATCCAGTAGAAATATTTACAACCATGAATTTGATTTTCCAATTCAGTACGTGCCCTAAGTTGCCCACCATTTAAAATTTCACAAATTGTAAAACTTCATTTCTCCTTGCTATTTGACAATGCGAAATACATTCATGCCATTCATCCTTTCCCAACCATATCGTGGCCATTGAAATATGTGGGCTTTTAAATGATTTCGCAAATTGAAAAAGTTCATTATCTTGTGCATCTTCATAATGCGAAATTTCTTTTGGCCATTGGATGTGAATGAGTTTGATATGAGGCATTGATATATGTTTAATTTTGCTGCAAAAGTGGTAGGTTGGTGTGCGAGCCCAATTTGACTTTATACCAAGAAAAAAATCGACATCATAATTTCTTGAGCCCTTGGGATTTGCCTAAAATACCTCTTGGTAAAATATCCCATTTACTTTTTCCATAAAATATCCAAATTCTTTTTGGATTTATAAAAATAAATTTCATTTATTTTTATAAAGCATAACCTTTAGCCTCCTTTTACAAAATATATTTCATGAATTTTTGTAAACATTATTCATAATGAATAATTTGTCTCTATAAAATATCTCCTTCTTAATCAAAAGCCTTTAACTTTTTCTCGCACCACCTTGAAATTTTTATAAATTGTTTTAATGAGGAATGTTTGAAAACCATTTTATCCTCAAGAGAAACTCATAATTTTTAGGAAATGAGGCTTACTATGGCAAAAATAAAATGGTGCTAATAGCTGGCTCCACGAGGGATTCTATACTCCCACTAAGGTAGCAAAGAACCCCTGTAGACAAAGTTTCGAATCCATTGGGCAGCTCCCAATTTTCTCTGAAATCCTTTACCTGTTCTAAACTGAACCACCAACTGAAACCATTTTGCAAACAAGTCCCACTCTTTCAACTTGTAACCTGTCACATGTCCACATTCTGAAAACTGAAGACAAATGAAACTGAAATCAAAAACTGAAACTGAAAATGAACTGGAAGCTGCTGAATGGAATGCTCGCCATGTTGAGCTTATTCAGCTTTACTTACCTACCCTACTTACTAAGCATCAAATTCCAATCAAGTAACTTCTGACTTCCAATGAAGCCACTCAAGCAATTGATCCCATAAACCAACATTTTGTTCATGCTTGATAAAAAGAAAAACTGAAATACCTAATGGCAGAAGGTTATAAATAAATTGATCTTTAAAGTAGAGATATAACCAACCATTACCATTGCCAAGATTCTCCATGTACTCTACCACTGGATCATAAAAAACATGACAGCCTTCAAAAAATTCTCTCATTTTCTTACCATGAGAAGGCTGCCCCAACTGTAAATTCCTTTGCACGATGTCAAACTGATCTTCAAAAGAACCATGCAAGGAAAACATGTGACAATTTCCACGCGAGACACCCACAACTTCATCTAAAATTTCTAATTTTAGAACTTCATATTCTTTATATGCTTCATCAGAAGCATCATTCATTTCTTCAATAGGATCGAGCAAATAGATTTCTCCTTGACAAAACATTTCTGAATTTGAAAAACAAAAAGAAACATCCATTTGAGAACCCCCATCTTCTTCTTTATTATTCAACTCTTCATTGCGTACTACTGGTTTTTCTAAAGGCTGGGATTGATTGCATAATTGTCCTTCTTTCTCATCCTCCATTCCAAGGAAATTTATACATTCATCCAGAATATCAAATTTCTGTTTTTGATTGGAAACTTTAAGTCTCTCTTCTAGCCACTCAAATGAAGGAAAACACAATGGCAAACAATCACTTTCAATACGCTCAGTTTCCACTCTGTTTTCAAACTTTTGATTTTTCATTGCAATGAAATTTTCTTCACTAATAGAAATTATGGTAGGCTGATTGCATTCTTTAGAAAACAAATCAATACACCCATCTCCTTTCAAATCACTAGGCTGATCATCTTCTTCAAGAAAAGAGAGCTTTATATATTCATGTAAATATTTAGGTGAAATTTGAATTTGATGAACATGCAGAGGTATTCCTTCAACCACTATTTCAAAATATGATTTCTCTTTACTTTCATTTTTAGAAAATGAACATGTGGAGGGACTATGAGACTGATATTTTCCATAATTATCATCTTCTATGTAATCAATCACACAAGCATTGTAACTTTCAAGAGATTGTAGTTTCAAAAAGGAATTTTCTGATTGGGAAGGGGATGCCTCTTCTTGTAATAAAAAAACAAAAGTTGAATAATATGAGGAAGGATCTGATTGACAGTCCCAACCTCTCTCTTGGAAACACAAACAATGATAAGAATTCTTCAAATCATCATCAATTTTAGGAAGAGAGATCTATAACTAGTTGAATCTGAGCTTTGGTCTATGTCAACTTCAATTAAGGAAGACAGTACTAACTACTGGGAAATTTCTTTAATATCATGGCAATTGGTTTGTCTTTCTATTTGAGATGAATATTCATGCAATATCTCTAAAACCTCTTCATCCAAATACAAATCATAAACACACTCATCTTTCACATTTTCAATGAACTCTCTATCTCGTGTGCAACAGTATTGAAGTAACAACAAAGAAGGATAATGCCTTTTGAAATGTTCATGAAATATGGCATGAAAGTATTTAAGGGAGGATAAACTCTCTGCTAGCAATCCCTCATACCAAGACCTTCCATATCCTTCTAAACTAAACATGAACAATTTCATTAAAGAATCTTCATGCCATCCCACTCCCAGCTTATGTATATGCTTATGAAATATAAATAAATGAATGGCAGCATCATCCCCCTTTTCATCATTTAATATTGGAAGATATCTTTGCCAATTTACCCGAGGTATTTTATTGGGATAACTAGGAATGGAAGCAAGATTCATAGGAGCATACCTTGCAGCCCGAGAAGTCATCTTGATGGTGGAGAAACTGAATCAGCTCCTCAAACTTTGCAACCCCGTTTGATCGTGGAGCTTCCATAGAACATTATGAAGAATGGATCCTTCATAGATGGAGTCGCCAGGTGAAAAGAGACATGACATTCTTGTTGTCTGACAATTGTTCATCATCAACAATAAGATCTAAACCTTTCGTTCAAACCCAGGGAATATTTGAGATCTCTCCCCGTCTCTGTCTTTCTGACCATTGGTCTTCCTAGTGGAGTCATCTTTCAGAATATTTCAGTGGAGTCGCTAAGGAAAATGATACAACCTTTTTCACATGTAAGAATTTTCCCACAAAAATTCTTTATCCTTTGAATCTTTGTCGTTCTACCCAAGGATGATATTTAATCTCATCCTTGGTAACAGTGCGAATTTGTTAGCATCAGAATCGAGCCCAAAGGTTTTCGAAGGCCTGCTCCTGAGTAACATCAGAACCACTCTTGAATAGAGAACTGGCCTTCTGCTCTTCTGAGAGGGATCTCTAACCAAATATTAACAATGCCAGATATGTACAAGAGAAACTATAAATTGTTTGTAAAATTTGTTGAAACAAGACACAAAACCATTAGGCGATGGAGCCAAGAAATGTAATAGAAATGAAAAGAACTTATGCAGGTGATTTCAACATCGAGGCAAGATAGTCATTCAATCACAATCAAATTATAATTTTCTGGTAAAAAAGTAAAACATGAACAGACCATCAACATAGAGCACTGAAAAATGAATTCTGTATTACCTTTAGAAGAAAGCTTTGGTGAATATCTGAAACAAGAGAGGGAGCATAGCATGTATGAATTCCAAACTGTTATACACTTATTTCAGACATGAAAGAAAACATAATGGAAGAGATAAAATGGGAAAACATTCACATGAGAAAGGAAGCAATAGACTGTAATATAAACAAAACATGAATCCCTATGTAAAACGCCAACCTCGGCTCTGCAATTTTATTAAAATACTCTTGAAAGCATACACAACAAAATTACATCAGTTTCAACCCTTTCTCCTTCTTCAAGAGGTAAATTTATAGTATTTTGGAATTCCTCAACTCACATTCAGGAATTCAAATTTGTTACAAACTAGAGAACATCTTCTAACAAACTTCGGATGTGGCCTACACACCACGATTCACATAAGAAAAAAAAATGCAAAGTACTAGAAAAAAAGGCTTAAAATCCCCTCGTGCATATCTGAGATGATGACAACTGTGTAAAAACCAAAATAGTTTTTTGTATTTGGCTCAGTTCCTGACAAAACCCAGGTCTTTTTTTCCTTTGATTCAGCTCCAGATCATCAATATATGATTTTGAAACCGATGACTAAGATAGTAAACCTATAAATTTCTGGAAAAATACCCTATAAAGATATTTTAAATTATCCCAACCTGTGATACCTGTCTAACAACTGGAGGAGGTTTCTGAAGGTATTCCTTTTATTAAGACAAACCTCTCTCAGTTTCTTGAAATTCAACTCCATTTGGCTGAAACAATTCTTTGAATGTGATGTCTGAAATAATCCTTTGGAAAACCTAAAACATAGCCTGTGAAAATCACTTTGTTTCTCCTAACTCATATAACCTGTGCTAAACAAAAATGAGGTTATTGAATATGATCCTGTTCTTAAGATACACCTCGTTCAATTTTGGAAAATTCTTTATGGTTTTCCGGAAACAATTGATTGAAATAACTGACTAAAACAATCATTTAAAAATATGAAAATTTGCTCTCTGAAGATGAATTTGATTCTCTCAATCCATAGAACCTGGGTAAAAACTGAGAGAGGTTATTGTACATAGGTGTGTTATGAAGAACAAACTCTCCCAATTTCTGAAAAATCATTGTGGTTCGGTAGGAACAATTGATTTAAAATAATGACCAAAACAGCCATTTATAGGGAAAAATTTGCTGGTTGCTTAAAAAAACGCTAGTAAATGCTCTTTATGATAAATATTCTATCTGAAAATTTTCATCACCAGAATCAAACAAAGTGTAGAACCATTGAATTCTAAAAACTCTTCATTTTGTCTGAACATAAACATTTAGGATCACTAATCTTATTCTCAAAGAATGGGATAAAAACACATGTTTTTATTTGCTTATTCTGTCCAATATTGAACCATTAACTAAATAGCATTTCCATCTAGCAGAAATATTTACAACCATCAATTTGATTTTCCAATTCAACACGTGCCCTAAGCTTCCCACCATTTAAAATTTCGCGAATTGTAAAACTTCATTTCTCCTTGCTAGTTGACAATGCGAAATACATTCACGTCGTTCATCCTTTCTTCGCCATATTGTGACCATTGAAATATGGGGGATTTTAAATGATTTCGTAAATTGAAAAAGTTCATTATCTCGTGCATCTTCATCATGCGAAATTTCTTTTGGCCATTGGAAGTGAATGAGTTTGATATGAGCCATTGATCTATGTTTAATTTTGATGCAAAAGTGGCATGTTGGTGTTCGAGCCAAATTTGACTTTATGCCAAGAAATGAAGTGACATCATAATTTATTGAGCGCTTGGGACTTTCCTGAAATACCTCTTGGTAAAATATCCAATTTACTTTTTCCAAAAAATATCCAAATTCTTTTTGGATTTATAAAAATAAATTTCGTTTATTTTTATAAAACATAACCTTTAGCCTCCTTTTACAAAATATATTTCATGAATTTTTGTAAACATTATTCATAATGAATAATTTGTCTCTATAAAATATCTCCTTCTTAACCAAAAGCCTTTAACTTTTTCTGGCGCCACCTCGAAATTTTTATAAATTGTTTTAATGAGGAATGTTTGAAAACCATTTGATCCTCAAAAGAAACTCAGAATTTTCTGGCAATGAGGCTTACTGTGGAAAAACTAAAATGGTGCTAACAACAGCATTAGAAGAAAAACCAGGAGGAGAAGAACAGGATGGTATCCATGATCCACAAAAAATAAAAAAAACTACATTGTTTGCAAAGAGCTTCGCTTCACTTTGGAAATATTTAAATCTCCACACATAAAATGTAAGCACACACATGAAAACAATGACTCAGGTTCTACATTTCATACAACAAATTCAACAAGAAAAAACTCAGTTTCCTAGGAACAACATACCAACAAAAACATAGATTAAAGAACTTGCTTCTATCCATCCAAGCCAAGCCAAGACACAATCTCTCCAATTCCTAGTTTCTAGGTTCTTGGCAGAGAAAATATGGAGTAATAACACTGGGGAAGCCATAGACTTCCTACAATTTGACACCACAGGAAATCATCGATGGCATTGTTGAGGTTGATGCTGAGGATGGTGATGGTGATGAGGAAGAGGCTGATGCTGACTATGTGACCTCATTAAAAGATGCCACACTAGCAACGTTTAGTGGGGTTGGATGTGGGTGGATCTGTGTGTAATAAGAGGAAAAAGAAGAAGAAGAGCATGAGTCTTCATTCGATAACAATGGTGGCAGTGATGGTGAGTGTGTAGAATCCTCACATTCAAGATGGTAGTAAGAAATAGGAGGTAGTAAGAAATCTATGGTGTCTTTAGCTTCATATCAATCCTTTACCAAAAAAATCCAAGCGGAAGAACAACTTGATAAACTATTTGGAAACATAGATGGTCAGGATCAACCACCCTACATGAATTCTGGGACATAGTTGATCATTATGGTTACATCGTAATAAATCTATATGTACTCGAGCAAGAAAAAATGCTTACCCTTAATGCCTACCACCAGGGTGTAATAGTTTAAACTCTTGAAGGATGAATACTCCAAGTGGAGGATCAAATTAGATTAGTCATCAAGTTTCTCTGCTAATAATCCCCCAGACACCATGTCTCTAGTGGACTCCCACAAGCCCTCAGTCACATGGGGTAAGAGGAGGGGACTTCTATGGGCTTCCCTTTCATCTGCATGAGGTCAAACAAGTAGTGTTGGAGGATAATGTGGTTTTCCTGTCTATGGAGAAAGGAGAGGAAGATGTAGTATCACCGAAGACGCCCAACATGACTCGAACCTCAGAAGTGAAGGTGTGACAATTATCTAGGGTGGATCTCCATGTGCTAGTAACAATTGAGGCTATGGCATGGGTTCCTGTGCTAATATTTTCCAGGAAACATATGGCAATGTCATTGGTGAGGCCTAGAATCAATTCACCCTCCAAAACACATACCACGACATAGACACACCTACACCCAAAATCTAGGTCCGCCCCTGTATTTTGTGCCCATTTCTATCATAGTTGAGATAAACAAACCCCCAAAATATTGTATATTGCTTATTAAAATTAAAAAACCCCTTTAAACCCAAATATATGCCCAATATAATTTTTTATTTTTTGACCATTTTTAATCCCCCAATAGGAACGGATGTGATATCATATTGTTCCATCGACGACACCCCTGTTGCACCGGTGCACACAATTCAATCTCTTCAAACTCGGTGTATGAGGTAATGTTCCTGTGCATTGAAAAATGCCTAAGGTAGATGCTTCTACACTTCACACATTAGACGAGGAATTTCTCTCCCCTAATACTTTATATCTTATTTATGGATTTCTTTATATGGAAATTATCTACGAGTGATGCAGACCAATAATGATATTTAACAAAAAAAAACATTAAATTACATCACATGAATTAGTGCACAAAAAACAAATATTATTTATACGATGAATTAAAAAAACACCAAGCACATGCAAATAATCCCTAGTTACGTCATGTATTTCCAAAGATTATATATAACTTGTTTGAAATTGTTGTTGAAGTTGTCCAAGAGAGAGTGAGGTAGAACATACTGTAACAATATACAAACCACATCATTTTTAAACAAATAGTAGAGAAACCAAATAACAACAATATGCACTGGAATTAAAAAACAATAATTATATGGATATAACAATAACAATTACCTTCACGAAGACGTGCCAATCATGCATTTTCACCCCCGAAAAATCACCTTTCTTTGTTATGATATTCGTCATGTTCGCCCAAAATCTAAAGGGAAATTTAATTTTCCACATGACTTCTTCTACAAAATTACTTTTTTGCTCCATAAACATCCATGGAATTGAACTTATATTAATTTGTTCTCTGTTGCTATGAAATTTAATGACGTCATTCATTGCATGGCTTCCTTCTTGAATGTCTTCACAAAATTTCACATTTTTTTCTTTGTCTCTCCTTAGCTCTAATAGTTGCCATAATTTTTCAGTCACATTCTTTCTAATATGCATTGTATCAAACATATGAGCAATTTGTAGGTTCTCATAGTAGGGAAACCTACTGAATTGTTTAGGATAACTTGGAATTCCTTGTGGAAGCGCATTAATGCCTTCATAACATACATCATGAATATTAGTTTGTAAATAAATTACAGAAATCAATTATGGCCACTATAGTAAACAACACACAATAAAAAAAATGCAAAGAAATCCATATATGATGCTCCATATGTACCAGCTTGACAATTTCTATAATATTACAACTTCCAAAGGTGAGGTGTCATTCTCCGTTGTTTTAATGCAGTCTCTTGCTTTCCATTGAAAAGAATCTTTTTGGTTGTTCTATACCTATGATTCTTAGAGAGCAAGTGCCTATACTCATCAAACAACTGCTCGGGACCAATAACTGAAAATGAAAATTTTCCCTTTGTATGAAGACCTACAATATATAGATATGGAATATCTATGTCAATTATAATTATATATAAACTATATTAACTACTTCATAAAATTAAATGCAATTAAAGTGGAACTTAAAAAATACAAACCACAAAAATGGGTTAACCTTGGGGCATCATGTATTGTCCATACAAGCATTGCATGGAATTGCAATGGAATTTGTTGTGTTGTTCTAGAGACGTCATACATATTGATATCATTTCATAACTTCAATAGCTCGTGTATAAGAGGTTCGATATATACATTCATATCTTTGACTTGGAACTTACCTGATTGATTTGAAGTACATATAAAATATATAATTATCAGAAACATTAAGATATATAAGACATGCACAAGAGTAAAATAAAAAATATATATATGACATTAGGAAACAAAATATGACAAATGAGATGCCACAACAACATTAAAAATAAAGCAGTTGTAGACATACTATACCTGGAATATGTGCAACATTATGTGCTCCCTCTTTATTTACAACCATGGAGGAATGTTATTGTTGATAACAAAAATAGGCCACACCATTTAAATGGATCTCATATGTGCAAATGGATTAACACTATCTGCTACCAAAAAAATCCTAAGATTATGGGGTTCTTCTTTAAAGTGAGGCCCCTTTTCCTCCATATCTATAAATGCAAAACCATATGCAGGCATTCAAATAACATCATCTTGAATTTTGCTCCTTGCATGGTAATCCATAAATTAGGTTATGTTATTGCACCTCAACAACCGTTGCAAATGCGGACTGATGGGAATATAATGAAGAACCTTGTGAGGCACCTTTTTTGTTACTTGATATGTTTGATATCTACTTATATGACATTTCAAACATTCTATTGAAAATTAACAGTATTTATAATATATAACATGGTCATCGGGTCATGCATGAATTGATTCATAATGCATTCCAATATCTTTCATGATGAAAGATAAATATCGATATGTGCAAGTTAACATATTTGACGGTGGTAAAAATAATTTAGCTATCAAGCTACATCAAATAAAAATAAAAATATAGTTAATATAATATATAAATAATATTAACAAAACTCATTTCATCCGTAATAATTTGAATTATGAATTAACAATACAACTATTAGAGGAGCGAATATAACCTTTATCACGATCATATATATGTGATGGATTATTTTACATACCTTAACATCCATGTGATTGTTATGTTTGAAAGACCATTCATAACCTTCAATTTCATTATCAACAATATAGAAGAGAGAAGATTTGTTTTGGAGCCTTCATAAAAGTGTTCGTATTCCTTATCAAGAAGAGTTATATCATGAACATCATCAAATTCATGAATATTTTCATGATCATTGTAGCATACCCCTAAATATTCAAAGTGACTTAGTGGAAATGGGGTAAATGTTTCTTCCTTACTTATTTTCCTTTTAAGTCCAATAATTCGACTATGTGAGTCTGTCAAAAGTAACAAACATTTAATGTGACATTATCTCGACCATTTATTTATATAACTAACCATGCATTTAGCCACATACGTTTAAATCATTAGTTCCAAACCAAGTAAACTCAAACAATAATTCTAGCTTGTTGTAACAAACACATACACCTAGATAAATCCGTCAGTGCATAGTACAAAATTATTTTTATTTTCTTTAAACTGTTTCCAAATGTCATTGCTTATCGACCTTAACAAATCCGAATAATTATTATATCAAAATGGAACCATTCAAGTAATACTTATTATATATCGTTTTAATTCATAGGAAGACTTCAATAAAGACATCATAATCCCTCGTAAATATTTGCTATCACTAAAATCATAAAGTCTCCTCATCTTATAGATAGACAGTTAAGGTTGTTGCTTCTCTCGTATGCAAATACAACTTCACCAACTAAACATAAAAGAAATGGAAACCAAGGTGAATAAATGTTATCTTATACATATTCTTTAAGTTCGCACACCCGTTCTTACCCTTCCCTTGCATGAATAAGTCCTGGATGTACTATTCAAACCTTCGAGTTACTCAACAGACACCTGCAATAGGAATTTATTAGTGTTTTTCATTAAATAGCAATGACTGCAAAATCACAACAAGATATATAACATATACCAATCATCGAACTGTTCTTTGAATGAGGATAAACTAACACATTATGACATTTAGTCCCAATTCATATATTTGATAACAATTGATCTTAAAGGCTTCTCGATTTTTATAGGAAAACCTCATGGAACCACGAATGCATTTCCGAGTCTGCTGTCGAGTAAAAAGACATGGTTAGATAATTATATTTCAAGGAATAAATAAAATCTTCCTTTGAGGAAGAGCCAAATTTCATTCTGCATAAGTCCTATATTAGATATCTACCATACTAACTTCATAGCTAGGTTATTCCTCCATTTTTCCCCTGTGACACATTCTCTGCATCTACAACTTGTTAGGAAGACGAGTTAATAAAATCTTAGGGAAATATTATCATCATCACTAATAATTGAGGAAAACATATTACGCATAAATGAGACTACAACGATTACTTAATCTCATTGATAATTCATGAAACATGACATGATTCTCTTCTCAAGCAAGCGACCAAATCTATAACAAATAATTAAACCACTAGTCAAGACGATTCAAGCAACTGGAAACTCAACCACGACCTTCCTCCCAACCATTGACTCTCTCAGGCATAGGTTTTTACCGCCTAGAGCCACCCTCGAGCTAGGCGACGAATCCACTGAGGTAAGGTTATAAGGAAAATAAACTTATCAATGTCATAAGGTGCCTAAGGTAATAAAGCTTCCCTTCCCTATCCTAGATCAACAAGTATAATGTTCACCATTTCAACGGTAGGGTATAACATTATGGATCAACCTTGCAACCTGACGCATCAACTTACATTGTTAAGGATTATGGATAACCAAGATGCATAGCCAGGAGGCATAAGGAGGATTTAGATCCTAAGTGCATATGAAATAAATCTTCATACAAGATCATGTATCTATGTTGTAAAACGAATGAATGCAGAGTCTAGTCTGCATAAACTTACATAAGTATGTATAGACATATCAAAACATAACCATTGAATTCTTCAAAT
>LPNX011190582.1:161246-173139 GCA_001517045.1 Pseudotsuga menziesii | reverse complement strand
ATGAAGACAAAGGAAAGTATAGTATTAAATCCCCTTTATGAATGAAGACATGGATTTTTAATTTTAGGTTTAAAGACAAGATTTAAGTCTTATATATTTTTTATCCTTCGGCTAGAGGCCCATTTTTTCCAATTAAATACTCCATAAGTTTTGGGCTTTAACCCTGGCATAATTAGAGGAGAGGTTCAGCTTGAATAAGGGAAATAAAATCTTCTTTGAACCTTGACAGTGGTGACCATTTAGTGGCTGAAACAGTCGCTTGAATTCATGCCTTAATCTTGGCATGAATTAAGGGGAGGTTCTGAACGAGAGTAATGGCCAAAAACCTTCATAGTTGTGACCCTTTAGTGGGGAAACGGTCGTTTTGACCCAGGCTTTATTTAATAATGCACTCGGTAGAGGAAAGGGGGAGCCGTGGCAGGAACGCCTATCAGGAAAAATTGTTCGGCATTCAGGAAGGGGGAGCGTAACTGCTAGGAAAATCCATCTTGGGAACTCACGCTGTCCATGAGGAGCGATCTATGCGTTTCTTAAAAATAGGGCAAGAAGCTCGAAGGTGCATGGTATGCTTATGTATTGATTTAGAAATCCCTTTGCTGCATTTTTACGGAGTTTTGTTATGCCTAACTGTCATGTTTTACGGTTTGGGACTGGGTGATACCATTAGGAGAAATCCATCCTTCAGCAAATGTTTTGATATATATGTTTATATATATTTTTAAAATGGAAATGAACCGCTGGAGAATTTATCTATGTTTGTATATTTAAAAAAGAAACGGCCTGCTGGTAATATATATATGTTTATATATATTTTTAAAATGGAAATGAAATGCTGGAGAATTTATATATGTTTTTATATTTAAAAAAGAAACGGCCTGCTGGTAATATATATATGTTTATATATATATTTAAAAAGGAAATGAAACGCTGGAGAATTTATATATGTTTGTATATTTAAAAAAGAAACGGCCTGCTGGTAATATATATATGTTTATATATATATTTAAAAAGGAAATGAAACGCTGGAGAATTTATATATGTTTGTATATTTAAAAAAGAAATGGCCTGCTGGTAATATATATATGTTTATATATATATTTAAAAAGGAAATGAAATGCTGGAGAATTTATATATGATTGTATATTTTAAAAAAGAATCGGCCTGCTGGTAATATATATATATGTTTATATATATATTTAAAAAGGAAATGAAACGCTAGAGAATTTATATATGTTTTATATTTTAAAAGAAATGGCCTGTTGGTAATATATATATGTTTATATATATTTTTAAAAAGGAAATGAAACGCTGGAGAATTTATATATGTTTTTATATTTTAAAAGAAACGGCCTGCTGGTAAAAAAAAATATATATGTTTATATATATTTTTAAAAAGGAAATGAAATGCTGGAGAATTTATATATGTTTGTATATTTAAAAAAGAAACAGCCTGCTGGTAATATATATATGTTTATATATATATATATTTACCAGGAAATGAAATGCTGGAGAATTATATATGTTTGTATATTTAAAAAAGAAAGGCCCTGCTGGTAATATATATATGTTTATATATATATTTAAAAAGGAAATGAAATGCTGGAGAATTTATATATGTTTGTATATTTTAAAAAGAAACGGGGTGCTGGTAATATATATATGTTTATATATATATTTAAAAAGGAAATTAAATGCTGGAGAATTTATATATGTTTGTATATTTTAAAAAGAAACGGCCTGCTGGTAAAATATATATGTTTATATATATTTTTAAAAAGGGAATGAAATGCTGGAGAATTTATATATGTTTGTATATTTTAAAAACAAATGGCCTGCTGGTAATATATATATGTTTATATATTTTAAAAGGAAATGAAATGCTGGTAAACATATATATTATATATTTTAAAAGAAATTGGAATGTTGATCACATGTCGGCTGGCTGCTCACTTTGATGAGGTCTAGTGCCATGTTTAAATGTCCCCCAAATGTGGCGGGGATCCCATACTACCTTAGTATTTAAAGTGTAGAAAATGGAGATGATCTGGTCTAGGTGGTGAGTTTTTTTGCTGGGTGGGAATGTCCGCCCTTTCATTTGGTAGGCCTTGATGTAAGGCACTTATGTCTTATGAAATACTGTGTAAATAATTTGCAGCTTGGGTACTGCAGAATTGTAAACCTTTGATAGATCAAAGAAATAAATAAACTAGCAAAAGTTGGTGGATGTAGCCTCGTGGACGAGGTGAACCACGTGAAGATGGTTGTCTCTTTTGTGTTATTTTGTTGTGTTGGATTATTTCTTTTTTTACATGATGGTTTATGAATGCAGTATAAATGTTTTTAATTGGTAAAAAGATTTCTAAAGATTTTATTTTGCAGACTTATTGAACGTTTTATAGCTTGAAGGTTTATGGGGTATTTCACACACACATATATATAAGAATATACTCTCTAACATAATGTAACCCCTAAATCATGTTGGGATATATGCTCATGAGCACTTACATTCATTTATTACCAATAATGAACTATAAATTGGGTCTAGAAGACTTATATTCAACATTCACTTCTCATCGGGTCTTTAGCAGTCCTACGTTGTATTGGTAATGACATACCCCTTCAATGCTACTTCTTAACAACAATATTCACTGTGTTTTTATTTCTTTATTTATTTTTATTGTAACCTATTACAATTGTCGATAGGGAATTCTAAGAACCTTTTCCAAAATATAAGATTGTCATTAGGGGCTAGTTCCAACTATGAACATAGGTTCTAAAGGTTACCCTTTCAGCCATTTAATGTTTCACATTACCATTCATGTATAGAAATTACCATAATTCTTTTTTTTGCAACCAAGAGTTCTTCGATAAAAACCTCTTCACCTCACTAACACTTTATTTGTGAAACTCAATAGAGATAAACCAATTATCTCTGCAATTCATAAAACATCTTTGGCAATAATAAGAGAAGTAGCACGATACTTACATACTTATCTCGTAGGGCCAGACATTGCCGTGGAATAAATAATGGGTCGTCTCCTGAAATTATTGAGGAGTTGTTCCAATCTCTCTTGCATAACTTCAAAGTCATATCCTCATGTCGGTGCACCTATGTTGTAGCTTTGTGCGGACTAGATGGTTTCTGTTATCTCATACGAAGTTTGGTCGTTAGTTCCAAATATATATATATATATATATCTGTAGGATCAGTTTGAGCCCAAATCAGCCCGAGTGCTGCAACTTGGCGCTCTGATACCATATGTAGCATACCCCTAAATCTTTAAAGTGACTTAGTGGAAATGGGTAAATGTTTCTTCCTTACTTATTTTCCTTTTGAGTCCAATAATTCGACTATGTGAGTATGTCCAAAGTAACAACAATTTAATGTGACATTATCTCGACCGTTTAGTTATATAACTAACCATGCATTTAGCCCCATACATTTACATCATTAGTTCCAAACCAAGTAAACTCAAACAATAATTATAGCATGTTGTAGCAAACACATACACCTAGATAAATCCGTCGGTGCAGAGTACAAAAATTGTTTTTCTTTTCTTTAAACTGTTTACTAACGTCATTGCTTATCGACCTTAACAAATCCAAATAATTATTATATCAAAATGGAACCATTCAATTAATACTTATTATGTATCCTTTTAATTCATAGGAATACTTCAATAAAGCCATCATAATCCCTTGTAAATATTTTCTATCACTAAAATCATAAAGTCTCCTCATCTTATAGACAGACAGTTAAGGTTGTTGCTTCTCTCGCATGCAAATACAACTTCACCAACTAAACATAAAAGAAATGCAAACTGAGTTGTATAAATGTTATCTTATACATATTATTTAAGTTCGCACACCCATTCTTACCCTTCCCTTGCATGAGTAAGTCCTGGAGGTACTATTCAAACCTTCGAGTTACTCAACAGACACCTGCAATAGGAATTTATTAGTGTTTTTCATTAAATAGCAATGACTGCAAAATCACAACAAGACATATAACATATATCGATCACCGAACTGTTCTTTGAATGAGGCTAAACTAACACATTATGACCTTTAGTCCCACTTCATATATTTGATAACAATTGATCTTAAAGGCTTCTCGATTTTTCTAGGAAAACCTCATGCGACCAAGCATGCATTTTCGAGTCTGTTGTCATGTAAAAAGACATGGTTAGATAATTATATTTCAAGGAATAAATAAAATTTGGCTTTGAGGAATAGCAAAATTTCATACTGCATAAGTCCTATATTAGATATCTACCATACTAACTTCATAGGCAAGTTATTCCTCCATTTTGCCCCTGCGACACATTCTCTGCATTTACAGCTTGTTAGGCACATGAGTTCATAAAATATTAGGTCAATATTATCATTAGCACTAATAATTGAGGAAAACATATTACGCATAAATGAGACTACAACGATTACTTAACCTCATTGATAATTCATGAAACATGACATGATGTTCTTCTCAAACAAGCAATCAAATCTACAACAAATAATTAAACCACTAGTCAAGCCAATTCAAGAAACTGGAAACTTAACCGCGACCTTCCTCCCAACTGTGGACTCTCTCAGGCGTAGGTTTTTACAGCCTAGATCCACACTCGAGCTGGGCAACGAATCCACTGAGGTAAGGTTATAATGAAAATAAACTTATCAATGTCGTAAGGTGCCTAAGGTAATAAGTCTTCCCTTCCCTATCCTAGATCAACAAGTATAATGTTCACCATTTCAGTGGTAGGGTATAACATTCTAGATCAACCTTGCAAACTGACGCATCAACGTACATAGTTAAGGATTATGGATTACCAAGATGCATAGCCAGGAGGCATAAGGAGGATTTAGATCCTAAGTGCATATGAAATAAATCTTCATACAAGGTCATGTATCTATGTTGTAAAATGAATGAATGCAAAGTCTAGACTATGTAAACTTACATAAGTATGTATAGATAGATCAAAACATAACCATTGAATTCTTCAAATACATACATCAAATACCTATCCCGTTCCTTAGCAAGCAATAGGCACAATTACATCTCTAGTTATATCAACGTAGGAAACAAGCTCCGGTTTCACATAGGCTCATATATATATATATATATAAGGGGAGTCTCCTACTCTAATGCCCAATGCCAAACATTCTCGCTTTAATAATTCATAAAACAACACATAAAGGACACTCATGCCAAATTTTTCCAATGTATGCAAAATAAAACTGGGTTTCCCATCTATGCAGCGACACAATATGAAAGACTACTTTGCGTCTTCATAATATAAGATAGGAGAGGCCTTCGATATATCTCTTCAAGGCATAAAAATGAAACAACAAAATGCTGGGGTCGTGGCTCAATTCAAATATTAAAATAAATAAATCTTCTTCACCCATTAAGAGTCACAACAGCATTATAATCCATTGGAACCCTCTGAGTGGAGTTTCGCAGCCTTGGAGAGCGAAGAGAGGCTACACCTCTCATGAAATGGAGCAGTAATAATCAACATACCTCAAAGAAAATGGGTCCCAACTCTCTGTGTTTTTAATTTCCATGCTACAAAGTTTGCAGTTCAGATAGAAACAATGCGTTAACGTACTTGTGAAATACCACTACAAAGGATTCAGAGCTCTATGCCGACATTTAGCTTACACAAATGCAAATTTCAAATCAACTCTTCACACCATGCTCAACGAGGTTAACATAAAACATGCTCAAGCTTTACGACGGTCTTGGAAAATGATTCAACCCCTTCATCGCTTCAATGCTCGTGAGGTTAGGGGTTTTGGCAACGAAAATTTATTCATAACAAATAAGAATATCGTAAAAATAAACCAGGGTTTTAGGCAATGATAATTTCTTCATAGGAATGAGAATGTCGTAAAAATAAAGCAAACGCTTCATAGGGAGATTTTCTCCCTCTGCAGAAACAAGCATCCAAAACAAATCATGGTCTTGAGGAGCATTTTTCCTCCACCGGGTAGCAAAAAATTTATAAAAAGGGTTTTGGAATGCCTACATTAAATCTAAGGATCCCTTTTCCACTTTTTTTTCCCCATTGAACCCTTAACTCCTATAAATAAATCCCCGAAAGGAAAAAATAGCTCCCAGACGTTGACGAGAGAATCTCGTAAATCGTTGCACCATTTCGGCCACCGCAGAGCATCCCATTAATTACTGTACGAGTTCCATTATTTTGTATGGAAGTCGACATGCCACTTTTCATGGTGAAAATTAAAGGCATCCAATTAGCCGCACTAACTGCTCAACCTCCAGCAATCCCTCATTTATTTCATTAACTTAAGCTTCACATGCATGTCCATAGCTTCGATTTAATAAAGGTATACACATATATTATTATGTTCACCTTTACTTTTGGAAACACTCATGCATAAGTGTATGCATGGGATGATGTTAAGCATAGGGAAAATGTTTTCCTTTTAATTTTTAAGGAAATTACTGTCCTTAGCATAAGTATATATAGTATTTTCTTTAATAAAAACATTTTATACAATATTTACTTTATAGAAGGTAAATGACTATATAAGCCGGTTCTGCAAAATGTTTTCCTTTAATATTTAAGGAAATTACCCTCCTTAGCATAAGTATAAATATAATGTCTTTTCTTTAATAAAAACATTTTATAGAATATTTACTTCATAGCAGGTAAATGACTATATAAGTCGGTTCTCCAAAATGTTTTCCTTTAATCTTAACACTCCATTTCTATTGTTCCCCTTCTCTTTGTAATAATGGTCACTTCCACTCTTTTAAATCACGCAGCTAAGTTAATAGAAAATACTATATTTCTTTATAGAAATAAATATGTTTACGGAAAGGGATTATCTTCATTCACAATTCACAATAACTATTGTGCGTCATAACCAGGTTAATGGTTTTGTCCGATGTCCATAAGTGAAATTGACTTGATCCTGATCTTGTATGATCCCCTCCCAAGGCTTGGCTGGTTTAGGTAAATTCCAGAGTTCAATCTCTTTCAAACCGAAATACATGATGATGACAACTTGTCATCATTACTAAATTCCCGAGGCTTTGTTAGCCATCAACCTCTCGGCCCAGTGGATTCATCCCCACACGTTCTTAGTCGTGACAAGTTTCCAGTCTCCTAACACTATCAATCAAATTCATAATATTTTAGAAGGTTAGGAGAGGTACTTATGGTGCCATTTCACTTACAGTCTGTATTTATAGGCTGGGGTAGGAAGGGGATGTTACAATCATCATCATCATGAGCATCCATTCTAACATTAAATGAATTACGGATCAATGCATTTGTACCATCATCTTCAACTATGTTATCAGCATGATCATCTTATTCAATATGATTATTAACTTGTTCTCCATTAAGCATATCTCCATGTTCCTATGGTACTTGTTCTAAAAGAAATTCCTCTGGATGATATGCCGTAGGATGCCTTTTATTTATACTTACATGAAGACATTAATAGATATAATTTAATATAGGAAATATTAAAATAATACATACATTTAACTAAGAAAAAAATATAAAAAGATTTATAATGCTAAACTTACAAATGGACGATATTAATTCCCCCCATTGGCATTTCCATGTTCCCTACAATGTTTTGTGGCTATTGTGATCAATATTCTTCTCCACTTAAATCCGATGCATTGACTACATGGACAATAACATTTCCCATCACCCCTTTTTTTTGATGCATCCCACAGTCTAGCAAGCAATTGTCGATTTTATTCATTTGGATAAGGAATATTGCTATTTGACATTTTGCCACAACAAGCTTGAATGAAGACTATCGAAAACATTAAAAAAATGAAGGTCCACACATCAATATTTTCGCAAATGATTTTTTGTTGAAGAATAAAATAATTTCTGCAAAGCATCTGTCGATAAAATAAGTTTTGTAAACAGTCTATCGAGAAATAAAATAATTCCACAAACTGTCCGTCGAAGAATAAAGCAATTCCTCAAACCATCCAGCGAGGAATAAATTAATTTTTGCAAACCATTTGTCGCTTCTATACCAAACATGTCAGAATGTTTCTGTAATTTATAAATTTTCAACTTCAATAGTCATTGAATAACTAACGATATTAACCTAGTTACCGTTGCAAACAAAAATGGAAATTGTGTCACCAATCCAATGATTCTTCGTCGCATATACGACGATAGTGTGGTAAAAAATACAACAAAGTTGGAGTTAGAAATATGACATCCTTCATGTCAAATATCCGATGAGTTAGAGTCAAAACTTAAACAATAGAAATAAACGTTGGAAATTTGACAACAAATTCTACAATTTAAAAAAAATTAATTAAAATTCGACATTTTAAATTGGAATCTGACAAAACAGTACTTTTCATCGGATGTCGTTGGATTTTTTTTTCGTATTTTGGGTTGAAATATTATTGTATAAGGAGTGGGATGTTTCATCCTCTTCAATCCCAAATTCTCTACCATATGAGTGGAGAGTAAAGTATTTATGCTTCCACTCTCAATAATCATCTAACAACACTTCCCTTGTGACTTGCACTTAGTCCTAAACAAACTCTTCGTGTGGGATGGTTCATGCACTTTATTTTCTGTCTTTACCAAAACTCTCTTCATTGTAAAAGAAACTCCTTCCCTAGGAGGATTATATTTCTTTTTATCTTCAACATTCAAATTACCTTCATACATGGGAACTTCAACTTTAGTCCTATTACTAGCTTTCACCAGCATCTTCAATACTTTCACTTCATTCACAATATCCTCTTTCTCTTATTTAGAGGATTATTCTTAATCGCTGGTATCTATACTCTCTAAAATCCTTCTCTCCATAGCTTCCATCCTAGCTTGGAGTTGTCTTCTATCCCTTTGTGTGTCTATTTCTAGAGCTTGTCTTTCACGACCACCTCCTTCAAGAACTAAAATTGCTCGTCATCATCTCGGCATCATCCTTCTACAGGATCTGATATGCTCTGATAGCAAAATTGATGCTAGGCAAGTTCTAGCAAACCTAAAATTGATCCTAATCAACATACTTCATTGATTAAGTCTTCTTCAACAAGATTAATCCTAAAAGATTGTTTCCATAGTATACATTTCCACAAATATGTTTCTGAAGTATTGGTTCCGCAACTCTCACGTTTGCAACTCTGGTTCTGCAACTCTTTCATCTACAATTGATTTTCTGCAATTTCCATTCCACATTAGTCTTTCCATAATTGTGGTTTGTAGATTGCGGGTTTTCAATTATAAGTTTCAAAAGCGGACTATCGCAAAATTAAGGACACAATTCTCCTTCTCACAATCAAATTGCAGATTGCGTATTGCACATCCTCCTTCCCACTTTTCCAAATATGGGATTCCACATTTTTTCTCCTGCAACTTTTCTTCCGTAATTCAACTTTTTGTAGCTTTAACCACCTTGCAAATTCGCATTGCAGAACTCATCCTCTACCATTTATCTCTATGTCTTCTTCTTTATCTGTTGATTTGAGATCAAGTGCAGATATTCACCTTATCTTTGCAGATTCGTTATTTTCCCTACACCTTTCTCTTGCGGAATTCATCCACAGTCATCGATTTTTCTAACTCACATTTTGTTAACTTAGGCTGTTACAGGTAAATTGATTTGTGAAACAATCAATTTTTCTCTTCATTGTAGTCGCTTGAATACATCCCCTTATTCACGAATTGTCTAATTATTTCTATGAATAGATACAGATAAATTATACATACTTCTCATTAATGAAAAGAAAAACAAAACATTTACAAATATTTATTCTAAAACTGCATATCCATTCCCCATTTCATCAACCACTACATAGTACATTACACACTCAGTGCTCACTCTCTCAAATAATCCCATATCCTATCTCCAATCTGATTATTACATTGAAAACTTAATATAGAGTTCTATCAACCTATCATATCCGAATAGCAAGATATGAACCCCTAAAAAAATAAATCTACAACTAACCTATCCTTGATAAACCTCTTGCAAGATTCGACGGCATTAGTGGAAAATTACATGGGGGCAGAAAAACTAAATCTTCTTCTTAAGAAGAATACTACATTAGTTGGAATTTATTCTTGACGTTTCGAGCCACAAAGTAGGGCCCATCATCAGGAGAAAGTATCTTGAGGTTATTTTAGGTATGGAAAATAACACATTAATAAGTTAAGTTTTCTATTTTCCTTACCATTTTAACATGTAACTTCTCAAAGGACTTCAGGTTGTCCAGCGCATCCATTCCACTGAGGGATTGAATTAATTTGTTGATGATTTTATGTAGTAAATGATGAAGGTAAGAGGAATATTGCATTAGGTGGAATTTATTCTCGACATTTCGAGCCACAAAGTAGGGCTCATCATGAGGAGAAAGTATCTCGAGGTTATTTCAGATAGGTAAAATAGCACATTAATAAGGTAAGTTTTCTATTTTCCTTACCATTTTAACTCGTAACTTCTCAAAGGACTTCAAGTTGTCTAGTGCATCCCTTCCATGGAGGGATTGAATTAAGTTCATGATTTTATGCAGTAAATGATGAAGATAAGAGGAAGACTATGTTAGCTGGAATTTATTTTTGACTTTTCGAGCCACAAAGTAGGGCTCATCATCAGGAGAAAGTATCTCGAGTTTATTTCAGGTATGGAAAATAGCACATTAATAAGTTAAGTTTGCTATTTTCCTTACAATTTTAACCCGTAACTTCTCAAAGGACTTCAGGTTGTCCAGCGCATCCCTTCCATGGAGGGATTCTTCCTCTTATCTTCATCATTTAGTGCGTAAAATCATGAACAACTTAATTCAATCCCTCCATGGAAGGGATACACTAGACAATTCAAATTCCTTTAATAAGTTACGAGTTAAAATGGTAAGGAAAATAGAAAACTTAACTTATTAATGTGCTACTTTTTGTACCTGAAATAACCTCGAGATACTTTCTCATGATGATGAGCCCTACTTTGTGGCTCGAAATGTCAAGAATAAATTCTAGCTAACGCAGTCTTCCTTTTATATTCATCATTTACTACGTAAAATCATGAACAACTTAATTCAATCCCTCCATGGAACGGATGCGCTGGAAAACCTGAAGTCCTTTGAGAAGTTACGGTTTAAAATGGTAGGGAAAATAGCATACTTAACATATTAATGTGCTATTTTTCGTACCTGAAATCACCTCTAGATACTTTCTCGTGATGATGAGCCCTACTTTGTGGCTCAAAACATCGAGAATAAATTCCAACTAACACATTCTTCCTCTTATATTCATCAATACTACGTAAAATTATGAACATCTTCTTGTTAATCAGAAAACAAATCACTTTGATTCGATGCTCTTGCATCATTAGTTAATCACACATCCTTTGTGCGAACATATCTTTTGTATGTTGCAACTTCTGATTTTTCTCTAATTGCTATAATGGTTTTCAGTCTTTGTTGCTGAACCAAATGGATACTATACTCTTTTTAATCTGTATCAATGGTCCATGTTGAAAAGGTTCACAAAATCTTAAAATTGATATCTATTGGTAATAGCTACTTATATTTACCCATGTTGATTCCCATCCAAATTATTTGTTTCTTTATCGTAAATAAGATCCTTAGATGGCTCGACAGGTTCTAAATAACAAGCATTATAATATCTGAGACTGTTAGATCTGGTTATAATTGTTCAAATATGTGCAGAGACAAAAAAAAATATTTTCAATCACCAAGGGTCGAATTGCTAAACTATTATTACAAAAAATTATATATATTTTACATGCTTTGATTTTGAATCTAATACAAGGTAATCGATCCTAATCTAAATAGCTAAAAGTAACTAACACAAACTAACAAAAGAGATTACTACTTCTATTACAATAATGAACTATTATTGTTGTAAGGGGG
>LPNX011190582.1:121844-159952 GCA_001517045.1 Pseudotsuga menziesii | reverse complement strand
TATATATGATATAGTTATATACTTGTGTAATAAGTTTCTGCTTCCCGTGGGAGTTCCCACTTCCTCCAAATATTTTTTTCTTTTCTTAGGGATTCTTTAAAAATAACAAGGACAACCATGAAAAAGTGATAGCGATAGAATCATGCCTTTCTATAACAAATTTCATAACTATATCTCTCAATTTCTTGTCACTATATGTTTTTGGATTCTCCTTGGCCATGAAAAGAAACATTAACAAAATAGAAGACATCAATTGTAATTAATTAAAAATAAAAACAAATGGAATGATCAAAATGCCATCATATGTATAACCACTTCATTATGATATAATTGCATTTCAATTAGCTATTACTTCATATTGATGTGCATTGGCGATATTCTTGTTGGCATTGGTATTTAAAAACGTAGTTAGTGTTAGAGTTCCAATGTGTGAGTTGTAAGTGTATGTAAGAGTGTATACCCACCCAAATATTCTTAGTTGACATTGATATATTTAATTATTTGTAATTTAGTCAATTCAAGTACTTACTCATTGTATAAAAGAAGGTACAACCCTGCCTATGTCATGAGAGGAGATATGACCCTACCATTCCTATTATAATATCATGGGGATAACATGGTTCCACCCTTGTGTGTGTGATATGGATCTATTTTATATCAATCTCAATCAAATCTAAAATCAGTTCGCGTGGAGGCATTTTGAGGCTTTAGGTGGCTTTGAGCAATCTTTGGCCTTGGTTTAATAGAGCATTCCAATCAATTTTCTAATCTATTTTCATATTAGATCTATTTTTTGTGTAAAGGTTGTAGTTGTTTTTGTGCAAGATCAATCCTATATCTCTTCATGGTTTTGGTAGAAACACCAATACAAATCATGTTTACACATATTTCCTTTTACCAGAACGTGGGTATTACATCTTTCCACATCTATCTAATTTCTTTTTCTTCTAAAGGGATCCTACTGTCTAATTTTTTATTGGCCTCGATGTTGGTGATAGCATTGTTTCTTCCTAGTTCGCATCCGTAGATGTAGTGTTCTTCATGATATGGTGGATTCTCTTGGTTGTGAGGTCTATGATCTCTAGGAATGCTTCCATTGGTCTCTCTTTTAATGTGCACTCTTCCTCTCTATTATACGAACTTGGTGTCGAGGTCACCACTCTCAGTCTTTAGCGAGTGTGAATTGTTTGAAGGTTTGTGGGAAAAATAAGGAATGGTCTAGATACTATCGTTTGATCCTTAATAGAGAGGTGGGTTGAAATATATGTTTCTTATACTTTTACCTATGTTTGATGATAACAAATCCTAGTATGGTTTGTGATGCCAATTGGAGTAATGTGGGTTTTTTGGGATAGTTTTTTTTATTAGTCGCAACTCTGAGACAAGGTAAATAGTTTTATGGGAATATGGTCGATGTTGGGAGATTTTTCAATGATTCATGTGTTCATTTTATGTATGCACAACTTTTGATTATTTTTATGAAAGTTGTGGCCTTTTCGGCATAAATTGTGGATGGGAAAACAATAGTCTCTAAAACTTCAATGCTTTGTATTTGTTGAAGAAACTTTTTGGATTTATTTTGGTATTGTGGATATACTTATTTGAATGGATTTAATTCCTCTGTAATGAATGGTTGATAGCATTCTAATTTTAATTTTTTGAGCTGGGCATCTATTTTGGATTTCAAAAAAAGTTAGCCACAATTTGTATAAATAATCTTTTAAGCATATTTGTCCTAGCTATGTGTATTCACGTAGGTATAAATAATGTTTTAAACATCAGGATTCGATCCTAAGACCAACATCTTCCAACATCAGAAAAGGAAATTTGTTACAATGAAATATTATCATCTTGATCAATTTATCAACATTGTGCCTAATCCCTAAAGTTTCCCTAGTTAAATTTGGTTTATTATGAATTTGTTTCTACCCGTTTCCCCCCCCCTTTCGGAAGGATGGCACTCTTCCTCCTAAGGAATAGTGCACCAAAATATTTATGGAACTCTTTATTCCTTGTCAAGGAGTGCCACTGGAACTCTTTCCCCTCATGGAAGGTGCACTAGCCCCTCCCTGGTGCTCTCCCTCTTACAGTAAAGTGCACCAGGGGTGTTTAGAGGGAAAAATTGGAAGCTTCAAGGCCTTTCTCGAAGGTGGATGAGGTGGACGACAATCCCTAGCTTATAGGTGAGCTGGAATTCATTTCCCTAACCTAATGGTAGGATCCCTTAGACCTCTCCTCCTAATATTCAAACTCCTTTATCCCTTCATCTTTATAAATTGAACCCTCTCTCCATTGTGAAGGGAGGAAGGACTATGGTACTCTTATGCTACTGGATTTTTTAGGTAATCCCTATCATCCTTTGGGAGGGAATACCTCATACTTTGGGATGCTACTATCCTCCTTTGGAGGTTTGTCTTAGATTGTTGGATGGAATATTACAACGTTAAGGCTAGGTTGTGATGTTCTTTCCCTATGTAATTGTATGTATTTCCTTGATTACAATAATACAAAAATATTTCCATTAATGTTGTTGTGTTAATGATATTTATATATTTCTTCCTTAACTATTATCTTAGAATAGATTATATCTATGTATGCTTTTACCCTTTGTTTGTTTTGTCTCTTTGATAAGTTTTTGCAACTAGAGGAGAATACTTATAGATCTAAGGAAAGGTACTCATCTCTTCATCTTGGATGTTGACTGATCTAGGACAGTTGTTTAGTATTATGTACTTGATTTGTTCTATATTCACTTGGACTAGGGAGATTTGACTTGAGTCTACTTGCGTATATTTATCCACTAACAAATTTGATGACCATACCGGGGATTAATATATATATGATTTGTTTATTTATTTATTTCATGTCTCTTTATCAATCCATTTCATATCCTCTAGACACACTTCCCCCTTTAAATATTTTCTTTGAAGAGATTGATGAACCTCCTTGACTCTTTTTTGGTTTAGCACTAGGCCTCTAGCACTTCTCCCTTAGGAGATCTAGCCTCTCCGGCCCTTTGATGCACCCGGGTAGTGTATACAGAGCATTGTTGTCTTGATATATCCCATTCCCTTGAGAGTAAGTGTGCCACTAGCACTCTTTTCCTGTGTAGTAAGTGCACCAGCCCCTCTCTGGCACTCTGGTGCAGTGTAGTACGGTGCACCAACCCTTCAAAACTCAAATATAATCTTAGATTTCCTTCATTTTTGGCTTTTGGTTTGATGAATTATTGTTTGTAGGATGCATATGATAGTCATACACCCCCTAGGCCCAGCATTGTCTATGTTTGGAATGGTTTTTGTTGATATTGGGATGCTTTTCTAGTAAAGCGAGTGACTTGGTTGTGGAGGGAAATTCCAATCCCAACCTCTTGGTTCAATATTTCAATCCCTAATCACATTACCAAATATTTCCATATTTATTCATATTGTTAGATATAATCTAAAAAGCCTTCCTCCACCCTCAATCATTGAGTTCTGGTTGCATTTTGGTAGATTTGGAGCAATTCTTAAGTGTTTTCAAGTTTTTTGGATGCTTGTCATTTTTTGTTTTGATTTCTGAATGATTAGAGTGTTGTAGGTATTCTCTCTTTTTATGTTTATAGATATGAAAAGAGTTTAGTTATCAAGTTTCAATTTAATATATCCATTTGAAATTCAAAGTGCTTCTCTCCTTTGTTTTATAAGAAGGAGAATACTTATAGATCTAAGGAAAGGTACTCATCTCTTCATCTTGGATCTTGACTGATCTAGGACAGTTGTTTAGTATTATGTACTTGATTTGTTCTATATTCACTTGGACTAGGGAGATTTGACTTGAGTCTGCTTGAGTATATTTATCCACTAACAAATTTGGTGACCATACCAGGAATTAATATAGATATGATTTGTTTATTTATTTATTTCATGTCTCTTTATCAATCCATTTCATATCCTCTCGACACACTTCCCCCTTTAAATATTTTCTTTGAAGAGATTGATGAACCTCCTTGACTCTTTTTTGGTTTAGCACTAGGCCTCTAGCACTTCTCCCTTAGGAGATCTAGCCTCTCCGGCCCTTTGATGCACCCAGGTAGTGTATACAGAGCATTGTTGTCTTGATATATCCCATTCCCTTGAGAGTAAGTGTGCCACTAGCACTCTTTTCCTGTGTAGTAAGTGCACCAGCCCCTCTCTGGCACTCTGGTGCAGTGTAGTACGGTGCACGAACCCTTTAAAACTCAAATATAATCTTAGATTTCCTTCATTTTTGGCTTTTGGTTTGATGAATTATTGTTTGTAGGATGCATATGATACTCATACACCCCTTAGGCCCAGCATTCTCTATGTTTGGAATGGCTTTTGTTTATATTGGGATGTTTTTCCAGTAAAGCGAGTGACTTGGTTGTGGAGGGAAATTTCAATCCTAACCTGTTGGTTCAATATTTCAATCCCTAATCACATTACCAAATATTTCCATATTTATTCATATTGTTAGATATAATCTACAAATCCTTCCTCCACCCTCAATCATTGAAGTTTGGTTGCATTTTGGTAGATTTGGAGCAATTCTTAAGTGTTTTTGAGTTTTTTGGATGCTTGTCATTTTTTGTTTTGATTTCTGAATGATTAGAGTGTTGTAGGTATTCTCTCTTTTTATGTTTATAGATATGAAAAGAGTTTAGTTATCAAGTTTCAATTTAATATATCCATTTGAAATTCAAAGTGCTTCTCTCCTTTGTTTTATACATTGTTAAGTTTTGTCCCATCATTGACTTCATTGCGCTTTTGGACTATTATTGTAGAAAGTTAGAATTTGTACACTCTAGGAAGGAATTATTCTTTTCTTTGCTACTCATGTTCATGTTGTTTTGAAAAGAACAGTCTTTTGCTACCTTAGTTAGTTTTTATTGATAGACAAACGTGCATCATCATGTAGCTAGGGTTTGCATTATTTTTACATTTATTGTCTATTCTGATTTCTATTCTGATTTCATGGGTAGAAGCAGAGTGGCTGTTCCAGTTCCGGAAACATGCTATAATAGCGATTCTGAGAAATATAGATCCGGTTTGTGAACATTGGGTGGAATTTCTGCCCAAATTTTTTTTTCTGTTGCAGGTTCGGATCTACGAATAATCCCTCTCTGCTTAACTGTGGTAAGTACTTGGGCATAAGCCCTAAAACTCATTGTGAGGAGTACCATAGGAACCCCGAAGTAGCTGGCCTATTGAGAGGACCTGCCAGCGAAAAGGGCAATGACCCCTACCTGATTGACTAGTTCCCACCCGTGAGGTAAACCAAGAGCTGTCGTTTGTGGCCAAGCGGTTATTAGTTTTACCTGAGCTGTGGAGTGAGGGGTACTTCCCCAATATGCAAGCCGTCAGACAGCATTGGTGGTCGAGCGAATCCCTTGAACCGATAGGAAGCCGCACATACCTGGGGTCCATATCTATTTTTAGTTGCACAATTGCAGATTTCCTCTGTCCAGCACTATTGCCGGTTAGTTCCGTGCCATTATAGATCCATCTGTTGCCAATCACTTCCGTGCTGTTGTAGATCCCTTCCTGAAAAATCTCCTGCTTATGGTTGTCACCCGCACAGGAGAAAAAATCATGGAGGAAGCACTTGCAGCCATCCAAGCCAAACTCCAGGAACTGGATGAAAAATTTCTCGGTCTCCATCTTGAGCATTCAGCTATGAACACCAGACTACAGTTCGAGTCTTCCTCAACCAATGGGTTCTCTTCTTCCAGCACTTTTCACGGTCCGAAGCTAGATTTTCTGCGCTTCAATGGTACTGATCCGACTGGATGGATCTATCATGTAGAACAGTATTTCAGCCTTCATAATACTTTTGATGTCTACCAAGTTCCACTTGCCTCCTTTCATTTGGAACAGGAAGCTCTTCAATGGTATCGTTGGTACATCAAGGCTCATGAAGACCCAAAATGGCCTTCTTTTTGCCAGCTCCTTTTGCACCGATTTGGTCCGAGTGCTTTTGATGACTTCCCAGGAGCTCTCACTAAACTTCGCCAAACTGGCACTGTGAAAGAGTATCAAACTGACTTTGAGAAACTAGCTAATCACACTGAAGGATTACCTGATGACTCTACTGGAGTTGTTTTATCAGTGGTCTAAAGGATGCAATTCGCTTTGAGGTCAAAATGTTCAGTCCCAACATAATGATGGAAGCCTTGGGGTTGGCTAAGTTGGCAGAAGACAAGATGGCATCCCAACAACGCTCCAAATCCTCTTTTGTTCCCTTCCGCAATATGGGTTCTCAACGACCTCCCATTCCGCCTGCTCCTCGCTCACCTCCAATCAAGCATTTGTCTGAAACAGAGATGCAGGCACGCAAAGAAAAAGGGCTTTGTTATACTTGTGATGAGAAATTCAGTCGGGGAGATCAATGTGTTCAACAAAAGATCTATCTCTTGGATGTGGATTCTCCACCTGCCTCTAAAATTGGTGAAGAAGTTGCCGATGTAATGGATGCTCCGGTTGACACTCAGGATCTGCCTACTGACCCTCCATCTCAGGACGACCAGCTCGAGATATCCCTCCATGCTTTAGCTGGAGTCACTGCCCCCCAAACAATGTGGGTACGTGGTTACTTCAAGAAGCTTCCTCTTACGATACTCATTGATTCTGGCAGCACTCATAATTTCATTAACCCTCGGATCGCCAAACAAGCTGATTGTTTTATCCATCCTTGCTCCAACTTTGAAGTCATGATTGCCAATGGGGGCACCTTACCTTGCAAAGGGAAGTGTCGTAATGTGCGTATCTCTATGGGAGATTATAACCTCTGCTCTGACATGTTTTCCTTGACCTTAGGTGGATGTGATGTGGTTTTGGGCGCTCAATGGCTGTGCACACTTGGCCCCATATTATGGGATTTTGCTGAACTTTGGATGAAGTTCTCCCCCGATGGACACAAACACACATTGAAGGGATTACAACCAGGGTCTCTCAGCATCATCAGTTCACATCGCCTGGAAAAACTCCTTAAGAAGAATTCCCATGGTTTCATTGCTCAGCTCCATTCCCTTCAAATGCAACCTTCAGCGGCCCCCACTACTCCTTTGGATCTCCAACAAATTCTGGATTGCTATACAGGTGTTTTTGCTGAACTAGTGGGACTTCCACCTTCACGACCAGAGGACCATCATATTCAGCTCCTCCCTGGTAGCATTCCTCCCAACATCAGGCCCTATTTGTGGAAATTCATTCTAGTATTTTTTGATGATATCCTCATCTACAGTAAAACATGGGCTAAACATCTCCAGCATCTGGCTCTTGTAATGCAACTTTTCTCTGATCATCATCTCCATGCCAAAAAGTCTAAATGTGTTTTTAGCCAAAAGGAAGTTGAGTATCTCAGGCACATTATCTCAGCACAAGGGGTTCATGTGGATCCTGCCAAAATCACTGCCATGAACAATTGGCCACCTCCTAAGACACTCCAGAGCCTTTGTGGTTTTTTGGGGTTGACTGGCTACTACCGCAAGTTTGTCAAGGATTCTGGGAATCTTGCAGCTCCATTAACTGCGCTGTTGAAAAATGATGCTTTTACATGGACACATGTTACTGAGCGTGCATTTGACAAGTTGCAACAAGCTATGTGTACTGCACCCGTTCTAGCTATGCCCGATTTTTCCAAGCCCTTCACTATTGAGAGTGATTCTTGCAGCAATGGACTTGGTGCTGTTCTCCTTCAAGATGACCACCCCATTGCGTTCACTCGCGAAGCCCTTTCCGGTAAGAGTTTAGCTGCCTCTACATGTGAGAAGGAAATGATGGCCATTTTGCATGCAGTACACCAGTGGTGTCCCTACCTCTCAGGGACTCATTTCTGCATCTAGACTGATCACCATAGTCTGAAATATTTCCTACCACAGCGTGCATCCTTCCCAGCACAACAGAAATGGATTAGCAACCTCATGGGTTATGACTATGAGATCACTTATAAGAAGGGTAAGGACCATCCTGTGACGGATGCCCTTTCTCGCACATTTGATGACCAAGGTTCTCTTTCTGCTATTTCTATGCCTATTCCAAATTGGTCGTAATCGGTTCAGCAGGGTTATGTCAATGACTCTTCATTATCTCACATCATCCAATGCTTGGCCAACAACCCTTCTGCTATTCCACATGACTCTTGGGATGATTCTTCACTGCGATACAAGGGTCATCTGGTGCTTCCCCATAACATAGCTCTTCAACACGCTATCTTCTATGAACTCCATGCTTCTCCGTCAGCGGAGCACTCTGGTTTTCTAAAAACGTATGAACGGGCACGGCGCCACTTCTTTTGGCAGGGCATGACAAGGACAATTCAAATGATGGTGGTTGAAGGTGATACCTGCCCGTGCAATAAGGGTGAAACAACACCCCTTCTGGGATTACTCGAGCCCTTGCCCATACCTCCCTAGATATGGACAGATATTTCTATGGATTTCATTGATGGTCTCCCTAACTCTGGAGGGAAGACTGTGATTTTGGTTGTGGTTCATCGCCTCTCCAAATATCATCATTTTTGTGCTCTCAGCCATCCCTATACATCCTCTTCCGTTGCTCAAATTTTCCTGGACCAGATCTTTCGTCTTCATGGAATTCCTTCTTCCATTGTCTCGGATCGTGATGCGACTTTCACCAGTCATTTTTGGACAGAACTCTTTCACCCCACTGGCACCAAACTGAAGATGCATTCAGGTTATCACCCCCAAATGGCTGGTCAGACTGAAATTATCAATAAATGCTTGGAACCTTATCTTCGTTGCTTCTCCTCTAAGCAACAACATCAGTGGGCAAAGTGGCTCCCTCTCGCTGAATGGTGGTACAATACCTCTTACCGCACTGCCTCTAAAATGACTCCATATGAAGCAGTTTATGTTTAGGCACTGCCAGTTCTTCTTCCTTACACCCCCAGCAGTTCTCCAGTTTAGGCAGTTGACGCAGTCCTTCGCATTTTGCGCGAAAACCTTCACATGGCAGGCAATCGCATGAAGCAACAAGCTGATCAGCACCGTTCTGAGTGCACTTTTGAAGCCGGTGATATGGTTTTTCTTCGTCTCCAGCCTTACAAGCAATCCTCACTAAAACTCAAAGGGCACCATCAGCTCGCCCCAAAGTTCTATGGGCCACATAGGATTCTTCAGAAGATTGGGTCTGTTGCTTCTAAATTGGAACTTCCGCCTTCTTCCCGCATTCATCCAGTATCATTAGAGGAAATTTGGGGTCTAAAATGGGACTTATAAGAAAATGTGCCAAAACAAGTTTTTGTAAGTTGGAATTCAAGAACCAATAGAATTTCAATAAAATAAGTCAACCATAATGGTTGAATTGACATATTTGTCATTAAAAAAAACTACTTTTTTGTTCGTATTTTCGACATATCTCATTGTGTTTTTACTCAAATTTCGATCAGGAGAGCTCGTTCGATGCGGAATTTGATTCCACATCCAACGAGTACCCACGCTGCATACTTTTGATGAACCCCGCTACCCCAAAAACAAGAAATACCTGAAAAAATGTGATGATGACATCATCATCACATTTTTCAGGTATTTCTTGTTTTTGGGGTAGAGGGGTCCGTCAAAAGTATGCAGTGTGGGTACTCATTGGATGCAGAATCAAATTACACATCCAAGGAGCTCTCCTCATCGAAATTTGAGTAAAAACACAGGGAGATATGTCGAAAATAGGAACACAAAAATTAGTTTTTTTCTTTCTTCCTCCAAAATTAATCAATATTATTTTATTATTTTAACTATTATTTTATTATTTTAACTATTATTTTATTATTTTCCTTAGGAGGCCCATTTTAGACCCCAAAATTCCTCTAATGTTCATGTCTCTTGTCTGAAGAAAGTTCTTAGCACCAACATCAAAGGCCAAACTATTTTACCAGAACTGGATAATGAAGGATCCATCTTTTTGGAGCCGGAGGCTGTCCTCAATAAGCGCACTCGTCAGATTCGCTCTTGCTCTATCATAGAGGTCTTACTTCAATGGCACGAAATGCAGCCCGAGGATGCTACGTGGGAACCACTCCTCTAGATACAACAACAATTTCCACATCTAAAGCTTTGAGGACAAAGCTTTTTCTAAGGGGGAGGGGATGTTAGGAACCCATGTCAATCCCTCTCTTTACTATGTTAGTATATTGTTGTTGGATGCATATGCTTTGTAAGTCGTCCCATAGTAATTGTTGATCCATAGTTTGTGTTATTGTTGTGACGCGCATATGCTTTGTAAGCTGCCTGTAGTATTTGTTGACCCATAGTTTATATTGGCCCATGGTTTTGACCCATAGTATTGGCGCCCATAGTTTATATTGGCCCATGGTTTTGACCCATAGTATTGGCACCTATTTTGGTATATAAGTGTGTGTTGAGGCCAAGGAAGGTACCGTGAAGTTATTTTGTATTGAGCTTGCTCAAAGGAGGTTGCCCCCTCGAAGTGGCCTGCGATTAATATAAAAGTGATTCTGAGTTCTGCTGCTATATCGTGTGTTTTGATTACTTGTTTGCTGCAGGTTCCTCACACAACACCCCATGTCATCAGTATTTGGTCTTCATATTGATGATACTTCATCAACTAGTGACTCTGTGGTTAAGAGTCCAAATCAAAAGGCCAAATATTGTTGTTCTCTATGTAAGGACATGCACCTTACTTACCTTTGTACTCTCATGGATGAAGATTCTAAGTTTTTGGAATATATTATTGTTCGTCAGCAATGGCTTCAAGCAATTTATTGTACTTTGTTAGATTTTTATCATTCAAGCTAGCATTATCTTAGGATCTTTAACTAAGAAAATAACATGCACAACAATAAACACAAGAGACAAGAGACACAAAGAATTTTCCTCGAGGAAACCATAAAGGACAAAACCCTGCAACTTCGTGAGAGATAGAATTAACACCAAAAGTAAAACCTAAAAACATAAATATGATCTCCTGACAATAGTAGTCTCTCACTGATGCGCCCCAGTGAGTGAGTGTGTATGTGATAAATAGAGAGGCTCACTCTCTATTTATATTCTTTTGTTCATTCAATGTCCACTTTAACATGTTGGCCCCACTTAGCAATTACTTACTAGGGTTGACATCTCTAGGAGAGTCTAATAACCCTAGTGCCCCACAACTGTGGGGACTTTAACCCTTGATCAATAGGAGGGTTACCCATAATGACTTTGCATGACTTATTTACATTATTGTATATCTCAATAGGAACATCGGGGCATGACAAGACTCAAATAAATTACAGACACTTCCTGGAATAAACATTGGGGTACAATACATAAGATATACAAGTGAATACATTTTGAATTTACAAATACATCAACACTTCCTCTTAACTAATAACGTATTCTCTCAACACAATTTATCAGCACACGTATTCTTCTCTGTATCATCTAGATCATCATTGAGTTCTCGTCACCTTCATCTTCAACTAAACTTCATCTGGATATGGATCATCACTAGATCTAGATCATCATCACTGGATCTATATCATCAATCAATATGGATCATCATCACTAGATCTGTATCATCACTCGATCTGGATCATCACTCGATCTGGAACATCACTTAATCTTTATCATCACTGCTAGATCATCACTCCTGGATCATCATCACTAGATCTTGATCATCACTCGATCTGGATCATCACTACAGGATCATCATCCTTGGATCTAGATCATCATAGGTGTTATCTCTTGATTCTTCTCATCACAAGAAGTTCTACAGAGCCAACCCTTTTTCATGCTCGTTGTAGGATTAGCCTCCATGTAGGTCTTCTTCAGCGCTTATATCTGACCCTAAGTCAGAATGGCATGCTAAGCACTTACATCTGACCTAATCTTGTTAAGAAGGCATGCCCAACACTCACATCTGACCATGAGAAGAACACATCCACCATCATGTCAGAATGGCCCAGCCCTTACATATAACCATGGGAGGGCCCAACTTGCCCCCATGTTAGAATGAACCATCACTTACATCTTACCATGGAAGGAACCAATCCTCTCACCATGTCATAATAGCTCTCAGTCCTAGACTCAGGGTTCCTGGTAACTGACCAGCTGCCTCCACTCCCCCAGAGAATTGCATTAGACCTTACATTTGACCATGGGAGGGCTCATCTTCCCCCACATTATAATGGCCCAGCCCTTACATATGACCATGGAAGGAACCAATCCTCTCACCATCTCAGAATGGCTCTCAGTCCCAAAGTGAGGGTTCCTAGTAACTGACCAGGTGCCTCCATTCTCCTGGAGAATGGCATAAGCCCTTATATCTGATCAAGTGGGAACACATCCCTCAATCACATCAGAATGGCCCTACACTTACATCTGATCATGTGATATTACATCCCACAGTCATATCAGAATGGCCCTCAGTCCCAAGCTGGGTATTCCTAGTAACTGACTAGGTACCTCCATTCAGAGAATGGAAATCAGAGATTATATCTAATCATGTGGGAACACATCCCATAGTCGCCTCAAAATGGCTTAGCACTCACATCTGACATGGAAGGAACCGATCCTCCCACCATGACAGAATGGCTCAGCCCTTACATCTGACCATGGAAAGAACCAATCCTCTCACCATGTCAGAATGGCTCTTAGCTCTAGGCTGAGTATTCCTGGTAACTGAGCACGTGCCTCCATTCAGAGAATGGAATTCAACACTTATATTTTATCATGTAGGAACCAATCCTACAGCCCCCTCAAAATGGCTCAACACTTATATCTGACATGTGAGGAACCAATCCTCTAATCATGACAGAATGGCTCAGCCCTGACATCTGACCATGGGAGGAACCAATCCTCTCACCATGTTAGAATGGCTCATGGACTCATCACTTCCCCTTGAAGGGAACCTTGATCTGGAGAACACCAAGCTTCTCTGTGAAGTACTCAAAATTCACTCTAGCCATTGGCTTAGTCAACACATTAGCTATATGTTTGTACGTCGCAACATACTGTAGTGTCACTGCTCTTTTCTACACCATATCCATGATATAGTGATATTTGATCTCTATATGCTTCGACTTGTCATGGAACATCGGGTTGTTCGACAACTTCGCACAACTTTGGTTGTCGCAATATATACAAGTAGCATCTAACTACAAATCAAATAAATCAGACAGTCGCTTCCTTATCCATACTGCCTCACAACTAGCTAAACAAGCTACGACATACTCTGCTTCAACTATACTCAGTGCCATGCAAGATTGTTTCATGCTAAACAAAGAGATCACACCTGATCCCATATTGAAGCAACACCCTGCAGTGCTCTTCCTATCGATGGCACTGCCTACTGAATCTAAATCAACATAACCTTCTAGGTTAATCTTTTTATTCTCCTCATACCTAAGCCCATAATCAATTGTATCCTTCAGGTACCTTACAATATGCTTTGCAACAATCAAGTGAACATGTCTTGGATCTATGAGGAACTGGCTCAAGGTTTTCATATCAAAGCAAATATCTGGTCTCATGTTTGTCAGATACATCAAGGACCCAATTATCTGATGATACATCGTAGCACCAACCACTTCTGATGAAGCATCACTCAATAGATTGAGGTTTGATGCCATAGGTGTGATCATGGCCTTTCAGTCCATCAACCTGAACCTCTTCAGTATCTCTACTGCATTTAATCCCTCTAAAGTGAAGCATCATTCTTCCTCTTTATTCCGTACTCTATGCACTGAAACATTCTTTATTGGAGTGACAAGTAGCTTCCTCTGTTACTAATATTCTATGTATCCATCTAGGGTCACTGGATAAGAAGATCCTCTATCTTTGAATCTTTTCAAAAGTTCTACTTGCACCCAACTATGAGCTTTCCATCCTCTATAGGATTTCATCTTCAACCTTGTAGAAAAGGTTAAGATCTTCATCAATCTCATCGTGTATGTGTTATCCCATGGGTGTCTTTTGAGCTTGTACAAGGCCTTCTTTCATTTGCACACATGATTCTTCCTGTCATGTGTCTCAACTCCTACTGGCTACAAATGTCTCTTCATAGTCTATGCCTACTTTTTGTGAGAATCCTCACGCTACAAATCTTGCCTTGTATCCCATGATGTTTCCATCTACTACAATATGAAACTACGAACTTTCCTTCATGTATCGATACTGCATCCTAGACATCATTATTCTTGAACTAGTATTCTCTTTCTTCTTGGTTACTTTTTCATAGTTGGAAGGTTTTGCATGAATGATGTCACTGCATTCGTCATATTATTCTTTCTCTTGAACTATCGTCACTTATTCCTCGGAACAAGTCTCATCTTTTTTGCTTGTAAGTGATTTTACACGATCTTTCCTACAAGTCCAATGCATTAGTTGTATGGTTAGAAACATTTCATAAGGCATATTCATAATGGAAAATTCTTATGCATAAATATATGATCATGCAACTATTTTATCCAATACAACATTCATCCATATCTCATGAAACTTTCTAGATACCTTCCATCTCTACCACAACAACCTTGAGATTGTGCACTAATCCAATATGTCAGCAAAGAGGTTTCATTCTAGATAAGTAGCAATGGAGAGTTGTATACCACCATGAGCTACTTACCCATCACATGCATATTAGTAGTATAGTGTCATTAACACAAACATTATATCATGCATAATACATCAACTGAATATAAACAAATGCATAATAAAACAATATCATGAAATGACAATTGAATAATTATCTTTATTTGTTTCGTGGGTAGACTCCTTCTTGAGCCTTCAACTTCATCATCTTCTTCATTCATAATAGCATTGTTTCCTATACAAATGCTAAGATGGATAAGAGGTTCTTCAAGAGTTGAGTTCTTGATATTCCTCATTGCTTGAGGGATCTTCTTTGGATCATGAGAGCTTGATCTTCAGTTTCTCCCATCTTCTCTTTTCTTATTATGAGTTGAGCTTCTTTTCTTGTGTGCACTCTTCCCAGAGTCTACTAAAGGTAATCACTTCCTTTCGGCACACATTCCTTGAATGAATGAATCCCATGATATTGAAAGGAAATTCAAGGTGATTATCACCACTTCTACATTCTCCACTTCTTCTTCTACTACTACAAGTTGTTATTTGATTTGAGAGACCCTCGTAAAGTATGAATGTATGGTCTCTGCATTCTGGATCTCCCATTCTTCAACTGTTTTCTCAAAGTAATATTCTGATCTATGTTCTTCCATTCAAATAGCTTGGTCAAGGAATCAAACATCTCTTTTGGTGTCGTTAGGAATGAAACTTGTGGTATAAGGTGATCCATCATTGAATCATCAATGATCTTCTTGGCCTTGACCAAGTTCTTCTAGTGTAAGGCTTTTAGCTTCATCTCCCTCTGGAACTGAAACCTCTCTACTCATGTAGATATCCAATTCATTTTATTCAAAGAGATCATATACTTCCATGCTTGGAAGTTGTCAAATTCACCAATATTATCATCAAGCTAATGTGATAGATCACTTTGAAATGAGAACCTCAAATGAAAATAGCAAAAGATTAGATCTTACCAATTTTAGGTGTCCGTCCTCGTTCCAAAGCTAGCTGATCTAGGGTTTGTCAGAGAAAAATTAATTTTGAAAACTTAGAATCTTTCAAATATGATTGGATAGAAAGATAGACATCTTTGAGGTGCGTTGTCCAATGTAATCCTTTTCTGAAAACAGTGGAGGGAAGCTCTCGGAATAGGAAGCATTACTTTTCCAATTTCTTCTCCAGAAATGCTTGATACGGTTTATGTGGTATTTGTAAACTTAATGCTCCTCTATGTCTGAAACTTCACACTGCATTATCCTCACCTATCTCTGTTCCAACACCATAGGTTTCATCAGAATTGGTTTTAGAAATTGGTCAATGTTGATAGCGTAAACCTAACTGAGTTGTGGAGCTTGACTCTTCCCTTATATGGCTGGTGGAGTTGATGGGATTCGATCCCCAAGTTCAAGTGTGTTATATGGAAACCACAATTTTGTTTCAATAATGTCTTTTCTTCCTTTAACAATTCGATCATGGTACCAATCTTTGTCAATGTTAAAAAGGTAAATGTGAGTGGTTGTAATCTGTTTGAATAAAAAAATTTAATTGGTTGAATGACTAATCCAAGGCTACACAATGGCAATACGATTGCGACGCTTGCATAGATTTCCCTATGATTTGAATAATTTGTGTAGTTCCTTTTTTGGAAATTATCCATATCTAAGCGCTTCTTAAACCCTATGTTGTAGAAATCGTGAACGATTCTACTTAGTGTGATGATTGTAAAATATATAGCTTTGGTTTTGAATTATATTTTAAAATATTTGTTATTCCATCACTATATCGATTGGTATTAATTTTATAAAATATTAGAGCAACATGTTATTTCTAATGTTTGTCCATGGTTGTGAAATCGTGATTTATTCCATGTTTCATAATTGATTTTATTTTATACAGCGTGTATATTCTAATAGCATTTGATTCTCCATTAGGAAATTGTTGTTGATTTAAATTTAATATATAATATTGTTTTTAATATATTTTATACATATGGGAAGTTGAATGAATTTCTATAGTTATTTGTTTTGTTATGGAAGGTTTGGTTATTTATGTTATTATTGTTATACCCAATACCGTTATGGATGTTTACATTTTTGAGTTACACGAATATTAATTATTTTTGTGTAGTTTGAGGCTAATTATTACATGTTATTAATTTAGGGATTTTATGCTTTTAATACTTATCCCTAAAAGGGTCATACATATTTATATTATCTAGATGTATATTCTTAATATTTCTATGTTTTAGGGGATTGGCCCCAATATCTAAGATTAGGATCCTCTACCTAGTTAGGGTTATGGAGAGCTTTCTCTCTAGACTAGTAATAGTCTATGATATTTATTCAGATTTAACATTTTGTGTATTTCTATCAAAATTTGAATGCCATCGTGAATATAAAAAATGAAATAAAATGTACTCTTGAATAAAAATATCTATAGTTTATATACTTACAAAGCCCATGTTTAAACATGAATAGTAAATATCTTAAAAAGTAGAGACATAAAATAAAACACACAGTCTGCAAAGATTGTAATCATTCTTCAACATATAAAATAATTAAGATAATTTATACCAACTGAAACAAGTTAGTAAAAATCCATTCATTACAAAACAATGCAGAATTACTTATAAACCTTTTTCATTTTCAACTTATCTAGTAACTTCCACATTCCACCCAACCACATATCTATAACTGTTCTTGTTTTGTTTTAACATGTCACTCTTGATCTAAACCAATCATGATAGACATACTCAAAGTTTTAGGGAAATTTTTCTATCGATATTAACAAACCACTAGAGTAGTCAGAAGTTCTGTTTACTAATCTTTTACTGAGTTGTAAAATAACATCTTCTTCTTCCAAATAATCCTTGGACACACCAAAAGCACTCTTTGGTAATATAATAGCTCAATATACCTATGGTTGAACCCTTTAGTGAACTAGGGTTCATTTCCCTTAAAACATACTCTCTCTATTATTTATAAGTGTTATTGGGAAGAAGGGATTCTAACATTTAGGTTTGATCACATTGCTCATTCTCTCCTCAAACTAACTATTTCGTATTTATCTTTATTTAATTATTTGATTTTAAACTCTCATATTTTAATTACAGATAATAAAACTCCCCTAATTGATTAAATAATAATAATATTAATTCCTATAATCTATTTGATTTTAGTTATGAGCTACTCAACCATTTTGATTTCTTCGCATGCTCGATCCCTCTTTTAGTAGGACCCCAATGAGTATTTAGAAATCATAAATGGAGATAAATATCATGAATTTTAATAATAGTAAATCTATTTCTAATTCTCTAAATCTCCCTTATCAACACCATTTATTCACAAAGACTCTAAGTGTTCCAAATTTCTTTTGCTCAACACTTTCCTGAGCAATAGTTCTGGTGCTCTAGAGCTCTCAGCTCAACACCACTTCAAATAATAGCCTTTAGTTCTCTAGATTTTGTTACTCAACACCATTGAATTTTTCTAAATAATCTAACAATTCTAGAGCTTCATACCTCGACACTTATTAAATAATTACATCAAAAAATTAAAGAAAATAATTAAAGAAAATAGTCTTTATTTTTGGGATATTACATAGTGAGTTCATTGGGATTCCCAACACAATCTCCATGATCTCTAGATTATTTGCTGAACAAGATTGTTTATATATTTTCATGTTATGATTGTTTCTAATAGTTAGAGACCCAATGTTCAACTGAAATATATCATTCATGACAAATAGGTTTCTTTGTGGAGTGGGTATCAAGTGAAAAAACACATTGATTTCTATCATTTTGCAATCAGTTGCAAATGTTGGTCACTAATTCCTATGCACACTACAATATACAAAATGATGAGTCACAACCTTTATAGGAAGGAATTGGTTGAGATGTATGCTCATAAAAACCTATTCCTTTGGATCATTATGGGATTTTAGCACCAATCAATTTATTGTTTCTTTCTCCTTGGAGTATGTACATACCGAGTGCATGGTCATCCATTTGAAATCAAACTAGGATTTTATGGTTTGTAGGGGAATCAAGCATCTTCACTATGAATATTTTAGGACTTCATTGTTTTCCATGTTTCCTCCACAACATGATGTACAAATTGGCCAATTGTGTTTCGTATTGGCGGACACTCAAATCCACATTATCTTGTTTCACACATTTTTTGTGGGTGGTATGGTCCATGCATTGGGAATTTTCTAGATGAGAGCAAGTTTTTTTTGTATTCACCATAGTTTGTATTATTGAGTTTTATTGGTGAGTGTTTTTTTGTGGCTGATAACATCAAAGTTTGTTGGTTCGAGACTTTTTGTAATAGTTATTTTTAAATTTTATTGCATTTTAGAAGTTATTTTCCAAAGTTTCTTCTATGTCTATTTATAAAAGTATCAACTTTCCATTTAGCTTTATGCATTGTGATGAGATCTCCACTCCCTTTCAAAATAGAGGTTTCACACCAAATCAATTTTCATATTATCTTAATTAAATATTAGTTAATTCCTCACTTGTAAATGAGTATTTAATATGGCCTTGTTTGTTGGAACACATAGAGAAGATTATTGACCATGATGGATTTTTATGGTACCTCTTGTTTTGTACCTTCCACTAATGGATTTAGGCCACTTTGTAGATAGTATTAGGAGGGTAACGAGGCCTTTGTCTCCCTATACTTTCTTGTTTTTCATTGTCTTGGAGCTTTCCACTTTGGAGTGTTTGTTGGTTAGTTTATTTTGCATTTGTGTCACTTTTAACTTGTACTCAATACTTTTCTCGTCAGTTATGACATGCATTGCCGATATCTTTTCCACTGAGTTCAATACTATGGGGGGGTGGTATGCAATGTTTCCTCAAGTGATATTTTATTCACTGTGATGGATCAATATCAAACATATTAGGCTTGATCCTTCTACATAGCACCAGTTCCTATTTTGACTCGGTGGTTTTAGCAGTAGAGGACCCATGTATTCCATTGAGATAGATTAGCTCATGTATGGATAACTCTTTGTTAATGGATGGATAAGGGGATTCTTGGTAGACAACCTATTTAACTAGAAATATGTGAGTGATACCTTGTAGTTGAGGCATAGACAATAGGGGATTACAACTACACATTGAGAACAAGCAACTTATAACTTCTTACATATTTGAGACATTTAACATGAGGCTTTTCATTGTTCACCGAGCACAAGAAAACTGGTTGTGCTATTTAAATTAATAACTTTCAATCTCTTTCTAATAAACACAATCAAATGATCTAAGAAATATTTGATTTTAATCAAAATAATAAACTCACAATACATTTCCTACTACATTTTTGTAACTAAAAGAATGTACTTCCTACTAAATGTATTGAAATAGAAACTCCTATATACATAAAAATTCTTCAAATGCGATCATTATGTAATGGAGCCACTATTATGTGTCATTTCGAGTGGCCAACATCGTTAACCCTAATCCCAACGAAAAACAATATTGACTTAGTGCAAGCTAATGATGTCCTCTTTTTCCATGTTAAATGCAACAACTAAAAATAAACATCATTCAACTTGCAAGAGTGTTTTGAAATACCTGCATAGTGAATATTGCTTTAAATAAAAATATGAAATATAGGAAATTGAATAAACTTTCCAAATATATAAGTTTTATTTATAGAAAATGTTCACAACTAATTAAATTTTTTTTTCTAACATCATCATTTTAATTTTTCAGCAAATGATAAGGTATATCTTCATGTTAGTGCATCCTTTAAATGCCTAAAGGATGGAGTCAATATACTAAAATTGACAAATATGTAGATAACTAATAGTAATTTTTTCAAAATAAAATTAGTCCTTAAAATTATTTTTTTAAATTGTGTAATTGAGTAGACCTTGAAATTAGTAGGCCAAGTGTTACTTTTCATGGTCTTTAATATAATGATGTTGGATTTAATTTTTTATAGTATATAGACATCTAGTAGTAAAACATATTGTTTTATAAAATGGTCGAGAAAACAAAAAACTATAGAATAAACATGATTAATTTTATAAAAATCCAATTACATCTAAAATGTCCCGACCTTCGTGCACTCACCCTATTCTCGCACAAGAACATCCTTTCTATGCATCCAAAAAAATTCAGAATTGTCTTGAATAGAACGATGCACTCAAACAGAAATAACAAATAATATTGTTATTATAGTATGCAAGCAGCCACTATCATGTAATGCCGACAACCTTAACCTTAAGGAAGTAAATTACGACGCCAGCAACAACAATGCCATCTCGAAGCATTACGATTTTTCCATTTATGAAATACAAATAGTTGGTAGCACTGAATTTTATCCTTTTTACGCTAATATTTCCTTCATATTCTTGTCCTTCGAACATGACGTATGTATATTTTTTTTTGATAGAAAGACAATATAAAGTAGGTCTATTATTGATAGAAAATGGTAGAGATAAGAGAAGCCATTCAAAAGTCTTGGAATATATTAAACCTACTCAATACTTCGCATAAAATAATTAATCATTATTTGATTAATTATCTATCAAATAGCTTAATTAGCTCACATCCACTTGCACCTTAAAGTCAACAGATGCCATCTATACCCTATTAATGCTTTATTTCTGATTTTGGGTTGATCTTGACCAATTTAGTGACTCCCAAAACTAGTAACTGTGCTTTCATGCCATGTCTACCTTATTCTTCTTTTATCCATCTTTTCTATGGATAAGGGAAAGATAATTAACTAGGAAACTAGTTTCTTTTGGAGCCAACGCATCCTCCATGACTTTCTCATCATATTCCAGGATTAGCGTGTTTTTGCATCACTCTTGACAACTCACTCATGCTTTTTCTAATTTGTGAGGTCCTTGGATGATTTGGGAAGGGCTCTAGCCACCTATGGGGGTTTATAATATCTCGTAACTCTGATTTATGAGCTAGCAATGAATTCTCTCAAATCTCCTTTATAAGGATGTATTACCGTTGTAATAATATCAATTATCATTTATTGATCATTCATTAATGTGTGTTCATTAATTCTTTTTCTTTTCTCCTTATGCTAATTCTCTCCAATTCCCAACGAGGCTAAATGTGTCTTTAGATTCTTAGCTTGTTTACTGAATTCATGTTATTATCAAGGCTTTAGAATTGTAACAAAAAGATGAAAAATTTGATTGACTAATCACACTCATGTTGGAGTCAAGTGCATGAATTCCGAAAAAATGTTAGTTTTTATAGCATTTTTTAGTTCTTTTGAAAAAGAGAATAATTAAATTCCATCGAAATGGGGCATGAATAATAAAACCTTTAGGTATTAAGCCACGTAATAATAAAAAAAATAAAAAACCGAGAGAAGGTCCACACGATCTAGTCTGCACCTTCTAAGTTATCTAAGGTTGGGGTTTCCATAACAGTTCCAAAGGCACGACAGTGTTGTTAATAACGATTGAGATGAGTAAAGTCACAATCGAGGGAGCGAGAAACACTCACAAAATCTATAAACGTAGGCAACATAATAAAAAAGGACGATTTTATCCTTTGTACGCTAATATTTCCTTCGAATTATTGTCCTTCGAAGATGACGTGTGTAGATTCTTGATAGAAAGAGAATATAAAGTATGTCTATTAGTGATAGACATAGAGCATTGTAGAGATAAGAGAAGCCTTTCAAAAGGTGAAAATTTGGATTGACTGATCACCCTCATGTTGATGGACTTAAGTGCATGAAGCCCGAAACTATGGGTTTGTAGAGGTTTTTTTTAAGTTTTTTTGAGATAAAGAATAATTAATTTGCAACGAAATGGAGCATTGGAGTAGAATATTGTTTATACTTTTTCAAGATTGCCTAGGAGTAAGATAAGTATATATCCTATATATATATATGAATGGACAACTCATAGCTATGCATATAACTAATAGTTGATAAATATATAAAAGAAAGAATGCGAGCCATGACATGTAGCTAGGCATGAATAACTTAGAGTTGATCATGTTTAAGTAGAAGAATGTGAGCAATAATATTGCTCACATTCTTCTACTTAAACATGATCAACTCTAAGTTGCTTATGCTTAGCTACATGTTATCGCCCGCATTCTTCCTTTTATCCATTTATCAACCATTTATCAACTGATAGCGATGCAAATAACTACTGGTTGATAAGTGGATAAAAGGAAGAATGCGAGTGATAACATGTAGCTAGGCATGATGAACTTAGAGTTGATCATGTTTAACTAGAAGAATGTGAGAAATAATATATATATATATAGAGAGAGAGAGAGAGAGAGCGAGAGAGAGAGAGAGAGAGAGAGAGAGAAGAGAGAGAGAGAGAGAGAGAGGTGATGAATGGATAACAAGTACTTCATGAAAGATATCTATAAGAAGGTTGGTGATTGCATGTAACTAGTCATAGATAACTCCTAGTTGAATCTGTGTAACTAGAAAATGTGAGAGATTACAACTACATATGGAGAAAAACTAATAGATATTAATTAGGTGTTTTATTCTATTTAAATAATTTCTAGGAAGCTTGGAGGCCGAGATGGAAATCTAGGAGGCTCTCAAGAATACAAAGGATAAAATTAAGAGGCAAATAGGAAAACCAGAAAGAAATTAACAGAAGAATGGGCAAATCTGAAATCATGCAAATTTATTGCTTCTTCTTCTTTCATGCTTGCAGTGTAAATATAATAAAAATTAATTTTTACTAGCTAAAATGTCTATGATAAATTAAAATTATTTTATCCACAAAATATTTTGAATTCTAAATTATTTCACTAATGAATATTCCAACATGTCTTATATCCAATTAGTATCTCTCAACAAGTTGATCCCTAATGACACAATCCAACCACAATCTAAGGAGTTGTACGTGTAATATGTTTATATTAATATGTAGTTGTATGTGTAATATGTTTATACTAATCTGTAAAATAATATGTTTATATTAATATGTAAAATATATACGTGTATAATTCTATCAAAATTAATGAAAACATATTTTATTTAGATTGTAAATTTTTGTAAATAATTTTATATATTTAAAGAAAAAAATGCATGAGGATATTTATAATGGTATTTACATCTTCATCTTCAAAAAAATCAAAAGTGGGGATGGTATGTTGAAATTTATTTACACCATTTTTTATAAACTAAAACAATATAAAATATTTTTAATCAACAAAATGTACTCGATAACATGTGGAGATGTACTTTTTTCCATAGTTCACAAAATGTAAACAAAAAGCTATCATCCTAGCTCTAAAACACATATGTGCACCTAAGTTTTTAAAGAACAAAGTAATTTATTTCATCTAGATTTAAACCCAAGCTTAAATGAGGAAGAAAACATTCAATTTGTGGCTTAAAGACTTAGTTTGTTATGCATATACAAAAAACTGAAGCATTCACAAATGTAGCCACCTTACAACCTTATGTGGAGAAATACCCTCATTTGAGATCCATTAGCTCTAAAACACATCTCTGCACATACGTTTTCAAAGAACAAAGAAATTTATTTAATCTAGTTTTAAAACCAAGCTTAAATGAGCAAGAAAAAATTCAATTTGAGGCTTAAAGGATTAGTTTGTTAAGCATATACAAACAAGTGAAGCATTAAAAATGTAGCCACCTTACAAACTGATGTGGAGAAATACTCTCATTTGAGATCCATTATCTTGGGATAGGGGTTAGAGATAAAAATGTGGTATTAAATACCGTCGAAAACCTTCTAGATTACCCTATTCCACTACCTTAAGCAAATCATGTCAAAGAAATCAAATAATTCTATAAATGACCTAATTCTCCATTCATCAACATGACCTAGCATCTTATCTAGCTATAATGTGTCAATCATAACCTAACATTTTTCTATTGAAGTAGATTGAAAGAGATCCTCATTCTTGACCTCCTCCACTAAACCTTCAATGTGAGCTATCATACTCATCATTCCCCCAAAATGATCTCTACAAGGCTCATTATAAAGGATAAATATCCCCTCTAAAGGGACTTTTTGGTCATTTTAGTATTCATTCATTTCTCATGAGTCTTAAAATACTCATTTAGTCCCTAAATCCCTTTATTTTTTGTCATAGAAATGATGAAGGTGTCGAAACCCATCGATTATATGTAAAAAGTCCTAATGCCAACCATATCTCATTATGAGGTAAATATTTACAAGCCCCAAAGGACTAATTTCAATACACGCATTATGATGTTATCCCTAATTTCTATAAAGCATAAAGCATGTGGTTTGAGAGAGATAGATGATTTGTCATAACGAGGTTTTGTACATACAACCTTCAGGTCTCTACATCTTGACCATGGTAAGGAAAGAAAATAAATGGCACAAAGTCATGTATACATATTTAAAGGATTTGATCCATGAATATGGCCTCAAAGCACCACATAAGCCCTTGAAAATTCATCTTTCATATTTTAGTGGGATGTGGATACTTATAGGATATCTTTCATTCCAAATAAGGACCATCGGTATATAACCATGGATAATCAAGTTAGGAAAATATAAATAAACTAAATGAATATTTCAGGCCTCATCTAAAAAGGAAGTATTGACCAAATTACACATGTCTTTTATGGGGAACTTTTCCAACCAAGTTGGATACATACACCATTATGATAAATTTTCACAAGGGATGGCTCTCAAGGATAAATCCATGGTAACATGAGCACCATTATGTATGACAACAATATTTTATCACATTATAACATTATGTGGCTAAATTTAATATCGTTTAAGATTGTGTCATGAAAAGGTTAATGATAATTGCTTGAACGTAATTCGTTAAGGCTAAGTGAAGACGAATAGCCTTGGGGAGTCCAAGGGAGATGAATACCAAACATCACCTTGCTAATGTATTTATATATACATTCTTAATTAGAATTAGATGAGATTTCATGCCTAATTAATTATGTATGTAATTTTTTTTGTTTATTCATTGTTTATCTTCTTAGATGAGCATCCCAGCTATGGTGTCAGAGCGTAACGAGGTTCTTCCATAAATATTGCATAGTATTACTTCTCAAACCAGTTTTATCTTCTTTGCATTGCTCAATCTACTTTGTCAGTGTTCCATATTCTCTACTAGAAATGCAGACCTGCATTATGTCCCCAGCTATACTCTACCAGTCTGTTTTCCAGTGGTATGTTCCTCTACTTGTCAGTCTTCTACTAACATTTCCCCAACATATCCCCTCTCCACACTGTTGACCATCCTTGCAACTTTACAAGCTCTCATATTCATTTCCTCACCATATGTCACCATAATGTCTTTCTCAATGCGTAGGCTCTCTCCTCACGTGATTGCCTCTACATTCCCTCCTTGGTCCTCTGCAATTTGTGAAGAATTGTATTTCATAGGCATTTTTTTGTCTGATTTGTTTGTAGAGATATACCAGGAGGTCCTCACAGCGTTTGGGACGAATAGAGGATTAGAAGTATATTCTTGTTATTCCATTCCCTCGTCGTAAGTCTCCTCATAATAACACCCATAACCTTTATTTCCATCAATACATGAAACTGAACAAATGGGTTGTTTGTGAATCTAGAAAAACAAATTGGTTCATATGTACTTTCTCATGTGTGAAGAGTTATAATGGGGGTCGAGCAATACCATTGTTTATGTGATGTCCCTTGAAACCCTATGTGTGATAGTGTAGTATTTATCACATGAATTCAACAAAGAAGAAATCAAAAGAGAATCGCAACGAAGATTGTTCCTTGATAACTCCACACTGAAGAATACACATGTGAAGGATTTGTGTATTATAATTTATAAATGGTTGGGATATAATGGCGCATTTGGGTCATTCTCTCCATTTAATCGTATATTCTTATCTTTGTAGGTACTCATAATATTATGTAATAGTATGATTTGTGCCAGCTAGAGGCTATACTATGCCCTCTCATAAAAAACGTACGCTAGCTCAAAGGCCTCAAAATCAAACTCCATTGCTGAGCTCATTTTTTAGCATATGATATGAGAGGAGGACAACTCTATTTGTAGAGGGAGATGAAGTCGTTGGATGCAGGGCTCCGGCTCATGGGTTTTGAAACTGAATTAATGGAAATATTAACGGCAGTGATGGTGAGCCATAAGGATAAGAACAATTCAAGGTAACAAGGGATATTTACACACTCGCCTATTAGTCTACACATAATTGAGAAGATCATGTGAGGTCGTATGCTTTCATTCTTTCTTTTATTTACTCCAATATTGTATCCAGAAACATTTCTAAGGTAGAGAAATCACATCTACAAGATTGAATTTAATATTTTCAAAGAACCCACAACATTTAAATATAGAAGCCTATTTTTACGAACATAAAGCATTATTTTTTAATATAAATTGAGTTTTAGATTCTGCAAATTGCATATAGTTTTACTTGCAAGATTTCTTGTTTTCTATAAGTGCCAAAACAAAATCAAGTGGAATTATAATTGGGTTCATTTTCGGATGTAGCTCACACCTTTTCACATTTTGATTCAAGTACTTCAATTATTGAGTCCTCTTTGTATAAGGGTGGATTTTGAATTAGCCCTTGTTATTTGAGTGAGTCTTTAGTCATAGTTTGTGGATGGCTTGAATCAATTGTTTAGCAAAGTTACCGAACAATATTTCTCTCTTCTATCAAAAAGAATCTAATGGTCAAGAAGAGAACTCTCACTCATATTTGAAATCATGTATAAGATTAACATGACACAATTGAGTTTCTACAACTATTTTCATAGCTCTAACAAGAAGAAATTCATTATAAACTTGTACCTATTGAGAACAATGTTCTTTGTGCTTCCTTTAAGCATTATGGACCATAATGATGCCACTTCAGAAGCATAGAATCAAATCAGTAGCTCCACTTTAGAAACAAAAGAAAAAGAATATGTTGTTTTCCATACACATTTTCATCGTATTCCTTCATATCCCATCATAAGAACTTGAAAATAAAATGTACACAAAAAGCACATAAATGTTCTTAGATGCGACAAGAAAGTGGCATCTTACGTTCCTTATTACTCCAAGACATTACACTTTTAATGTGTTGTGTTCTTAAAATAAATATCAACTTCATCTACTCTAGTTTAGAGTTAGAAATGCCACCATTGTTAGTAGATTGGCTATATGGAAGAGTAGTGATTTGATAGCCATCCTTGTCTACTCCAATTTTGACACAACTTGTAGAAAAATAATTACATGCTCCTCATCTTTTACCTTGCACGAGGAATATGATGAATTCATAGTAAAAGTTCAAGTTTTGAATCCCTATTGATTTGAAAATAGGAAGTCACAACCTTCTTCACTTATATAAAAAGCAATCCTAGGCCATAGACATATTCAAATGTCATATTTAGAGCTGTAGCCTCAAGATAGAAATACACCCATGCTCTAGAGAATTCATTAGATTGTGGTATTTGGTTTCTAGTCTTGGCAGTCATAACCACTATGATATTTTGTAATGCACCCCATCATTGAGTTTATTATTCATTGGATTAAGGTTGAGAATTTGAGTTTGAGACTAAGTATAAAATGCATCTAACTCAAGATATGGATTCATCTTCTTAGGCTAAACAGCCTTGAATGAGTCCTCATACTAGAACATTAAACCTTTGTAAGGGTTTCTTGTAGGCCTTCAAGTGGGATATAATTGTCCTAGGTAGGTTTATGCTCTAGAAATAGATATACACCATAATATAAGGTTAAGGGGTAGATAGGATATTTATTCCATTATTAAACCTTTTCAACCTTAAGTTCCATGAACAAACCATAGAAACAACAACACAAGCCCTCAATAAGAGTATTTACACTATCAAAATGATATGGATGGGATAATAAAAGGATGAGGAATATTTAGAATGAGAAGAGAAGAAGGAAAACATGTTCATGAACAAGATCAAGAAAACACATCTAAAGATGTATTCTTGAGATAAGCCAATAATAGTACGAGGACAAACATGGCAAGTAGTGAGATGAGCATGAGCTCCATGTTATATATAAGGTATGGACTAGCATACATAAGAAATTATTGTAAGGCCTATAAAAGAAGATAAAGCCTCTTAGATAAGGACCATTCGATATTTTTTAACAACTAAATGATAATTCTTGTAACGTACCCCTTATTCCTTTATGTAAGTTTTCAGAGAAAGGGATGAAATTTTTTTGCTTTTTACTAAATCCAACCAAGTCTACTACATTAGTCCTTTGAGAGTGTCTAGTAGTAAACATGGTTGTCATGTTCATTTAATGAGATTGGAAACTAAGCATTTAATCATACACATGAAAGTTACGAGCCAAATCATGACTTTTCCTATTAAGAGTCTACCAATAAAATTACTTCGAAGCTGATTTACATAATGAATTTATGAGGTACAACCCTTATTCCATTCACTATAATAACCCTTGATTGGGATTGGTGATTACACCTTACCCCTTTTCTTTAATCATCAAGGACATCTTTCCTAACGAGTACCATACATATACCTGTACTTTGAAGACACCACCGTAAGAGATGTCCTTGGGTGGAGCAACAATAAGTCAAATACATATCTCACTCATAAACCAACTATATATGCACATTATATATATATGTTATACTTTAGGGTATTCATAAAATTAGTCTCGATACCTCCCACAACCCCTACAACCACCCTTGGGGTCAAGTAACTTGTCACATGTGTTAGTATTATATACTAACCTACTATCATCCAAGAGTACAAGTGTTACATAAAAAATTATAAGCATAACCAAGGTTAATCATCAAGTAAACTAATTAAAACAAGTATGCTTGAAATAAATCGATGACCTTATATTATCTTTCCAGCCATCAGGATGTCCTTTGATCAATGTGTCCTGTATTTTGCATCCAACAATTAGTATACAAATTAGTGTCATAAACAAGTAAGCATGATAATGTCTATAAGCAACTTTAATTATTTTTGTATACTTCCTTAAAGCTACTTTAACTTGGGCGACTGAAAACACCCTACGACCTTTTTTCCCAACCTTTTGGCTCTATGTGGCGTGGGTTTTCCTTCTTAGAGCCACCCTCGAGCTGGGGCGACGAATCCACTAGGACAAAGTATCATGGAAAATAACCCCCTTCCAAGTCCCTCAAGTCATTGGCTTACATTTAATTCACTTAACATGGAAAATAATTCCGTTTACAACACTTTTCTCTTAGTAAAGAACACAAGTTGTGTATAATCTGACTTGATAACTTACCTTTCATACCATGGATCTAAACCATGCACCCTATAAGTATGATTAAGTACGAGGAAGGAAGACGAAGGGTTTGATTTGACAGCGGTCACAATCAAGAGATGGATAATCAGATGTGTCCATAAATCAAAAGTAGAAAACTACTGTCTCACACCAAGGAAAAAGTTACACGTAGAAAAATGCATCTAGCTCTAATCATAAATTCCATGAAAGAAAAAGGTTTATAACCAAACGAACAAACAAAGATCACCATCTATGCTTATACAGGTGTGTTTATCATTCGAAATGCATGTGAACATAGATCATGATTTCTTTCTTTACTATTCTCTTACAAGAAAATCAATCGCATGCACCTAGATGTCATGATTTCCATGTATAATAGATATGATTTCATATCCAATCATCTACGATCTAAGTTGTATTGAAAATTGGTTTTATTTCAATATGTTTAGCTTCATATAATGCAAGAAGGGGGTTACATTACCGATCTGGATCCCAAAAACAAAATGGAGTCAACTATATATATATATAGCAGATATGATTTACACAAGGGCTTAGCACTCAACATTAATTATAGCATTGACTTGTCGTAAAACCTAAATAACATTAGATAGTCCAAGACAACGGATATATCCCTAGTCCCGAAGGACGCTGTAACTTCAAAACGCTCTCTCCAGCTTTACTGAGAACACACAAAAAGATTTAAAAATCCAAACGTATACACTAGCAATGTATTTTAAATCATCTATATTAACAGATCTTGTCCTAGTTCACCAAAAGAGGCTGTCGAATCCAAAAGGTGCTCTTCAGGTGTAACGAGGGCACACAAAAGGTTTTCAAGAAAAGGTATATACTGAAATTCATTCACAATCACAGGGGAAAAAGTCACCAGCACTGAGGTTAACAAGCCACACGCTAGACCCAATTCGTGTTTAGAAATAGGTAGGTTTTCAAAACGCATTTCATAAAAATCGCACTCAAACACTAAAGGTAGAATGACTTTGGTCCATATCTAAGCATAGAGGTTTCTCCCATCAAATTGCAGTGATCAAGGGGTTCAAAGGTAAAATGTTGCATACCTTGGTCAAGAGTGAAGTGTACATTGCATTCAAGGCTTCAGAGAACAAGCAAGATTTGTCTGGATCTAACCATGAAACAAAGTCTACACAAGCCATTTCAAGTAAGATACTGCCCTAAATGAGCTACAGATCTAACACTCACAAGGATCATGCAGCCATGATCTAGATCTGAAATGAATTTAAAACAAACAAACACTAAAGCAAATGTTATCCAAACTGGTACATTGATACCATACACGTTCGAAGAAAGTGAGATCGAGCTCCCCCTCCTTCAATGGTCTCCTCCTATCTGTGTATGGCCTACAAGAAATGACTTGTTATCCTTTATCACATGCTTACTAATTTTTTTTCCCCTTCTTCCATCTTTCCTCCTATTTTTATAGCAATTTCAAGAGATGATTCGTTGTCCCCCTTCATAGGTTTCTAGTTTCCTACCCAAAAGATTTACACCCATAGGATTCCCTCAACGCAGCATTAAAGGCCTCCATCAACGCAGCCTCAAAGGCCTCCTTCAATGTAGCCATCCTTGCCTTCAACAATGCTCAATAAAACACTGTTGAACGCCCCTGACAAGAATTCAACACGTAGAATGAAAGCCCTCCATCAACGCAGCAGTACAAAGATTTTCCTCTGCTCAAAATGGCTCCTGCCCTATGCCATTTATCATGGAGAGACCCAATTAATACTAATGGAACTAAAAGATTTGATATTCTTTTTAAATGACAAAAGGCGGTTCCTTTCCCATTAAATCTTTTTACCTCAATAAATAAAATAAACAAAATTCTGTAACTACCCTTAGTTATCTTTTCGATGCTAATAAATATATATCTCCTTAACTTGGTAAACACAATCATACTGGTTTAATATATATTTATTTTTTGATTACTTAATAACCCATTTCCTTGTAACTTTTGATGCTTATATATATATTCTTGACTTGGTAACCCCATTAGGTGAAACACATTTATAATGGTTTTATATATATTTATTTGTGATTACTTAATAAACCATTTCTTTGTAAATGGAATCCTATTATAGGATTTAATGCATCATGATAGAATCAACAAATATATGTATACCTTTATGTGTTTCAAAGGTAATTCATATTGTGGATTGTGTATGTATTCATGTATCTAAGAATAGCTTGTATCTATACTTATAAACATGGGTTATTTCACTAAAATAAAATTACTTTCTTCGCACCTCTACGAGAAGATAAACATATCACCTTTAATTAAATTAAGATGACTATAATATAATCCTTTCCAAAGAAAGACTATGTTTCTTATTACGAGTTATAGGGAGGATTTTCTTGGCACTTCATGCCTCAGATAAGTATTAGGTGAGCATTTATCTTCAAAGACTCAAAAGGAAATCAATTTACTTCAACTTAGGGTGAGACTAAACTGCTTATGTCCCAAGGAAATTGTTATTCTTCTTTCGGTTACTCATTGTTTTTCCTTTCCCCGTAGTGGATTCGTCCCCCACATCATTCTTGGTTGTGTCATGTTTTCAGTATTCAAACGCTACCATTTCATCAAATACTTTCATAAGGGTAGGGTAGGTACTTACAGTGCCACTTCCTTTCATAAGGGTATGGTAGGTAGGGTAGGGTAGGCTTCCTTTATACATGCATATGTGTTCGATGATGAACTTAGAGTACCTGATGTGTAGTGCTCAACCTCTTGGGCTGAGCACTGAGTGATATAAATAATCTCTCTCCTTCTGAAAATAAAAGATAAAGAATGACATTTTCTTTATATGAGTCTCTTAGTTTTGCTGTAAGTTTGTTACCTCGAAGTCTATTTTTTTTCTATTTTTCTTTTGAGTTAAGACTAATTAGTAGTAAAAAAAAATCATGATTTTCACATAGAAGTTTATGAGTAGTTATCACTTTTACTATTACTTATTTACAGCATAAATAGATTGATTTGTATTCCAATAATACAAAAAAATGCATGGAACTTTATGCAAGGTGAATATAGTTCCTTGCTCCTTGCTCCTATAGCATTTCCTCTCATTGGTCAGAGCCTTGATACAGAACTCGATGATCCACTCTGCCGACCAACGTTAATCCTGCTGGCCCTAGGAAATCGACGGGCTTCCTAGCCCCCGATCCCACGTGTCGATAAATCCAATAGAAGCTTCCTTGTTTCTCGACTGTAATTTGTTTTTTTGGCTCTTGAGTTAATCCCCTCCTTTGTTACATCACTCTCTTTCTCTTTTTCTTCTAAAATTTTCCCCCAAAATACTCTCCAAAAAATCACCCTCCAAAACCATTAGATCCCCCTCCTTATACCTCCTTCCCCTTTTTTCTTCCACTCCCTTCCCTTCTTCCACCCCCTCCTTCACATTAAAATACTAAGTATTACTTATTCCTTTCTTGGGAAGTACAACTAGTTCAAATTATTTAAGAAATTAGTTGTATGTTAATAAATTTTCTTGAACTGTCCAATTCTTCACCCTTCATGAGGCAGCGGGAATTTATTGAATGGTTATCCCATTGAACTGAATATGTTAAATTTAAAACATTTAACCGATTGAAAAATGACAACAATATTATTTGTTTAATTACTATGTTTAATGGTAAAATCATGGTAATAACAGTATTGTCAATTATTATTTGTTATTGATAACATAATAATAATTACTAATAATAAAAAATAATAATAAAAAAATAATAATAACAGTAATAATAATAATTTATATTATTAATCAATAAATAATTAATTTTAGTATTATTATTAATTGATTGAAATAATAACATTGACATGTATATGTTTATTGTTAAGTACCCTCACACTAATCTATTACCTTGTTTCTTAATAAATAAGGTACATTTACAGGTTTAAATAAATCAAGATTACTAGTTAGCCCATCTAACTATCCGAGGTTAATGTTTTTAAATTAATATCTCATAGTGACATTACTTCTCTTAATTGTTTTATACAATTAACAAATAGTTTTGTTGGCTCATCCATACACATTCCCTAACAACTTAAACATCCATTATCTGAATTGATCAATACACAAATATTTGGTTGCTTATTACAACTTATATGATTATCTAACATATTATGTAGTTGTATATTCATACTAGAGTGCATGTGTGAGGTTTGCATGCATGGCCAGTACATGCATAGACTTCACATGTACTATAACCAAACAACAAAAATTCTAGCTGATACTAATAATATTCCATGCAATAGGACAAGTATACAAATATAATATGATTTCTTTGACATTCACAGTTATTTAACATTTATGTTCTTATTAATCATTCAATCAAGATTGGTACCTACCATTACTAATTTGGTATCATCAATGTCCAATGTTAAAAAATAATAACTAATATGTCCTCCCACCCTAACCTACATCCACATCCTCCCTTTCCTTCCTCTTCTAGTAAAAAGTGGATGATAGCTGTACTGACCTTCCCACATAGAACCTGAGAGCGGTAGCATCAGCTAACTAGCGGACCTATCCTCACCTAGTAGGAATCTGACCATTGTTATCACAACATCTCGGGGAGCATGTATCAGCACTACCCTCCCATGAATTTGAGTATCATAGTGACATAGGGTGGGAAATACATCCATCCCTCTCAACATATTGAGTCTATACCCCATCAAACCATACTGTACTGCTATCGATTTTATTGGTACGTGCCATTGTACCATTGCTTTAGAAATTAAGGCTCTATTAAAGATATGTATTACATCACAGTTCACATCATGTACCCAGCTATCACATAGACCCTATACCCTGTGGGTTCGCACTATGAAACCATGCATTCATTAAAATATTAAATCAATAATTGGTTCATATTATCAACATTATTTCCTCACATCACATAATATCAATAATTACAATCAATTATATATTTTTGTCATGAAATAAAGGAATATGATGATGACTACCACATAGTAATGGCATAAGCACAGTAATGTCATAACAATGATAACATCATAATCATAGCATCTGCATAAGTACGCTAATCATCATCACATCATAATCAAAGCATCAATATAAGCATGATAACATCATAATATCATAATCAGAGCATACGCATGATAACATGATAACATCATAATATCATAATAAGAGCATAAGCATGATAACATGATAACATCATAATCAAAGCATAAGCATGATAACATCGTAACATCATAATCAGTATATAATCACATATAACATGCAAAAAAATATAGTTTACTCAGTATAGCTCAGCCCACGTATAATAAGTAAATGCAGTGTAATAAGTGTGAGTGATAAACATGCCTAAGTCAAAATATGGGGCGTCACATACACCAACCCTTTGGGAAACTTCATCATGAAGTTATAATCAAAATAGAGAGGGAAAATATTGACGCATAGTGTCTGCATTGTCCGAGGTAGCAGATCATGGGCTATACTTGTTCCACTAGACCTTAACTTTGTCCACATGGTGACTATGGAGCTATCGAACCCTACGATCTAGTATACGTAATGGTTCGACTGTGAAGGTTCCCTCATCTGAGACCTGCAATTCCTTCCAATGAATTTTATGAGTCTCATCAGCTATGTAATGTCGCAGTACTGAAACATGAAATACATTATGAGTTATGTGCAAGTGGGGTGACGATGCAAGATGATAAGCTACCGATATGATTCATTAAAGAATCTCAAATGGCCCGATGAAGCAAGGTGACAACTTGGTCCCGTTTCCAAACTGAATGGTACTTTTATTTGGTCGAATGTAGATAAATACATGATCCCCTACCAGGGATGATTTTAAGGAACGATACTTATTTAAAAGTGTATAAATGTTGGCGAATATTACCCATTCTTAAAATGCCAACTATAAAATTATTGGTGATATTTTTCAAAAAATATTTTAATTTCCGAGGATTTTATATTGTTTATATAATAATTTGGTGATTTTTAGGGTGAAAAGTTTTTACCCCATCAAAATTGGGCGAAACAAGGCTTCAAAAAATGTAAAATGGCGAATATTTTTTGGGGGAAAAACATGGAAAAATAGCCCACTAGGCTAAAATTCGCCCCTAAAATTATCCCTGTCCCCTACCTCATAAATTCTATCAGTTCTTTGTGCATCGTCATAACTCTTCTGTCTATCATGTGCTTCGTTCAGTCGTTGTCTGATCTATACCACTTGCTCTTCCATATTCTGAAGCAACTCATGTCCAACTAAAAGATGGTCCTCCAACCTGTCCCAACTGAGTGGATTCTTGCAAGGTATCCCATACAATGCTTGATATGGAAGCCTACCAATGGAGATGTAATGACTATTTTTATATGCATACTCCACTAGAGGAAGATATTTCTCCCACTATGTTTGATGATCCATAACATACATCCTAAGCATGTCTTCCATCACCTGATTCACCCTCTCTATCTACCCATTTGTCTCAGGATGATAAGTTGAGCTTAAGTTCAGCTGGGTCCCTAATGCTGACTGCATGCTTCTCCAAAATATGGAGGTAAATGTATGGTCTCGTTCAGAAATTATCTTCTTCAGAAATCCATGAAGGCATACAATTTCATATATGAATACCCTTGCTACATATGTCACATCATAAGTGTCTCTAAATGGAATGAAGTGGGAAATTTTGCTCAGTTTGTCAACCACCACCAGTATAGCATTATGTCTCAAGGATGTGAGTGGAAATCCCACAAGGAAGTTCATGGAAATGACTTCCCATTTAGTCATAGGAATATCTTGAGGCTGTAAGCAACTGGATGGGTGTCAATGATCTTCCTTGACTTGCTAACACTCTAGGAATTTAGAAACGAAATCGACTACCTTGCTCTTCATACCGGGATAGAAGAAGAGCTTCTTCATGTTTGTATACATCTTCTTCACTCTATGTTGCACACAATAATGTGCCCTATGGGCCTCACTAAGGATTTCTTCCTTGAGATCACCTTCTTTAGGGATATACATTCTCCCTTGATACCGAAAAAACCCATCTTCCTCAATATGGTACCCATCATACTTCAACTCAAACTTCTTCCCATTTTGAATATATAAGGTTACCTTTATATACCAACCATCCCCTAAGAGTTGTCCGAGCACTTTATCCTTCAAATCCACTTTCAAGAGGATTAAGGAGAAAATCCTCGCTCTTGAGCTTAGAGTGTCTTCCACCACATTCTCCTTTCCTTTGATATATGAGATACCAAAGTCATACTCACGCATGAACTCACTCCATCGTCGTTGTCTAGAATTCAGATCCCTTTGTGTAAAAATATACTGCAAGCTCCAATGATCTGTTTTAAGTGTGAAACTTCTGCCAACCATGTAGTGTCTCCATAATTTTAGTGCCAACATTATTGCTACCAATTCTAGATCATGTGTGGAATATTGATCCTCATGAGAGTTCAACTTACGAGATGCATAAGATATTACCCCACCTTACTACATTAGAACTGCTCCTAATCATATCTTCAAGGTGTCGGTGCATACCATGAAGTCTTTATCCATGTCTGGTACCCATAAGATTGGTGCACTAGTCAGTAATCTCTTTAATTCAGCAAAATCAATATCACATTCATTGGTTCACTCATACCAAATTCCCTTTCACTGTAAGGTGGTGATGCGTTTCACAATCTTGGACAACCCTTGCATGAATCTTCGGTAATACCTTGCTAATCCAATGAAGCTATGCACCTTATTCGCATTCTTGGGAATTGTCCAATCCTTGATGGACTTCACCTTTTATGGGTCCACTAATGTAATTTCCACCTTATACACCCCAAGAAATTCGGGTTTCTAAATGTATGATGTACTCATTATTCTAGTGAGGAGCTCAAGGTCAAGGCCCCGCCAAAAGAAAAATGATAAAATTAATATGGTCTAAGTTCCAATTTTTAGGCTTAGGATCTGGTCGTAGCTTAATGATGGGAAAATTGAGCCCATGAAGGCAAAGGAGTAAGATTAGGGATCTCCTATTTGTTTCCATAATCATCCGAAACTAAACTACCATAGCCTATCCTTTAGCTATAGGTATGATTGACCTAGGATGGAGGAGAGTCACCCTGTTATTGACTTCGACATGGAAGGGTCGATTAGTCATAAATTTTAATAGGAAGAACAAGGGAAGAAAAAAAGCCAAGGGACTTAGTCGAAAAGAACTACAGGTAAAGGAAAGTATAGATGGGAGCAGGGCATTATTTCATGTAGGTTATACATATGAGTATTATGTATAATAAGCAAAGAAATGAGCTTCATATATCAATATATATGAAGGACATA
>LPNX011190582.1:81368-115915 GCA_001517045.1 Pseudotsuga menziesii | reverse complement strand
AGTGTTCTAATTAGGATATTGAAAGAACCTGCTAGAATTGATGTAGTAGTTTGTTTTACCTTTAGTACTGGTTAGTCCGAAAATACTCTCTGGAAGAAAACAGAAGGAAGTATGGCAACTTTGAGGTTGCAGATTGTAACTTTTTAATAAATAAGGTCACATGATGTGACAACTTTGGTGGACATAACCCCGAGTTTGGGGTGAACCACATATATTGGTGTTCTGTTGGTTGTGTCTAAATGTCTCGTTTTTTTTCCTGCTCAGCATTTTGGTTCTGCAACCTTGTAATGTTGTTGTTATCATGATGAATTTTATTGCTACACATATGGTCATTTTTCGTAGCATTATAATGAATGAAGTGTTTTTGTGGTTATGAAAATATTTTGAGGAAATTACAATAAAATTGTCAAACAAGTAGATTAAGGGTTGTGCTAATAAGCTACTGATGTGAATGAAGGTGCGTCTCATATGATTCATTAAATTAAGAATAAACAACCGATCACATTGCTTAAGAGAGATCCATTTTGTTAGTCGAAGCTTAGTGTAGATAAAGTGTGGTTAAAAGAACATTGGAGTATGTGTGAAATGAAGGGGTTGATTGCTATACTTGAGTATTCCGTCATTGATGGGATCAGGTAATCATGTGAATACTAGACAACACAATAAGAATGTTTGTTTTATGTTATCAATAGAAAATCTTAGTAAATTGGATGCAAATTGCTGCTTGGTTTTATCGAGAGGAGAATGGATGTAATCTATCAAATGATTGTTTCACAATGTGCTTATTTTTGTCATTATCATATTTGTTTAGCACATGTTTTCCTTGAAATACCATTTAAAATATGCCACTAATAGATTTGACTCCTTTTGTAGTAACTCTGCAACAAAATCTTCTATCTCCTTTTCACACCTAATGGCATTCAGGTATAAGAGGGACTCTACATATGGTATCAGAGCCAGAGGTTAAACACTTGGGCCCAATTGGGCTCGAAAACGCTCCTACATGTTTTATTTTGGAACTACATGTCTACTGACCTTGGAGTTGTGTAGGGGAGGCTGGAACATTAGCTCAAAATTACAACGAAGATGACCGAATACCTTGTGAGTTCAATGTGAGACCCAAGCATGTAAGTACACAAGTATCCAGTTATTCCCTTGCTCACTTACGAATATGTTTTACAAATAGCTAAGACGGTTGCTTCGTCTCTATTTTGAGTTGCACCAATAAACTTTACCGAGGTTTAGAAGTCTTCTTGGAGAAATTCATGGTTGACAAAGGTATTATAGTAATTCCTATAATAATAGTAATGTGGGGTTGGAATTCGTAGATGAATTGGCTCCTAATGACTTGATATATGTTAAAAGGATTCCGTGTGGAAAAATTGTGAAAGTTTACACTATAAAACACAGTAAATAATGTTGTTAAAAAGTAGCATTGAAAGGGAAAACTTGATGAGATGACCCATTAGGAGTTGACTATTTAGCCACAAGACTATCACGCATAGTAAAAAAATTTAAGCACAAGGTAAGCAATGCTAAAAACATATGTTGTATTGTCGAGACTATAAAAATACAAAGTTTATGAAGTAAATGTTAGATATACTGATGTTTGAAGCACCTTTTACACTTGTGGTGTCGTGCAAACCATGAACAAATAACTTACACAAAATCATACGGATGATCTACTCATCGTAACATGTTGGGTGGTTGATAGCAACCATGTCGCACATCTGAAATTAGGCTTATCTTCCCTTGAAAGGTTTGTTTCTTGTGTAATATCTTTGGGCATTAACACCATTGAATAATTGTTTTAACATCGAGCATTGAAGGTGAATTCCGTAAGTCCTTCAAACAACTTTGCACTTAACATTCATATCATTTGTTTTAGATCTAAGTTCATTGCCTATTTGAATTTGGCTGATAAATTTGGGAATGACTGCTGACATATGTAAACCATTGACCTTGTGGTTGAGCATTGAGATCAAAATCCTTATTTGGCTTCCAAATTTTATCATGTATCAATTCTGAATTTGTTGCTGAAATTATATTAAATTGGAATTTGATTCTTGGTGAGTTTTCTTTTGACCTGTAGTCTCCCCCCTTGTGAATTGAATACTAAAGATCTGGTTTAATGCTTAAAGAATGTTTGACATGTTTCTTGACATGGTAGAAAATGGAGGTTTGAAAGTTGATAATGATTTTTGAGGTTATAAATCCATTAATGGAGGTATTGAAGTTTTGTGTTGTAAAACCTATTGGTTGTTCACTAAAGTGACAAGTATAAATACAAGTCAAATTGTATCTCTTTATGAATCATGACATTACTAGATTGAGTGTTGAAAATCCTTAAATAGAATGGCGAAGGTACCTCTTGATTAGTGTCGACCTCGCCAAGGCTATCGTGGATACTCGTGAATGATATTATACATACTGAAAAGATATAAGTACCGGCTTTATAATTGTTAAGAAAATAAGATCTTAGAGTCATGCTCTTATATTATGAATGTTCTAGAATTGGGTCCTTGTGCTTGGATTTGAGTTTTGATCTTGAACTATCTTGTGTTTTGATTAGCCCATGGATGGTACTTTTATTTTGGGTATTGATATAGTAGACAAATAGACTATTTGTTGGATTGCTATCATATGTCTATTTGTAGATTCTAGCAAGAACCCTAGAATTGGTTCTAGAGCTAGATTAAAGGATCTCATTGGTAATCTTGTCATTAAAACCATTTATAACTTGATAACATTATCATTGCTTCGATGATGTTAAGATTGGAATTTTAAGAGCCTATATGGATTTGATTCCTAGGATGATGATCAGTTTTTCTGCGACTGCAATCTGAACTCAACACATTTTTCCACAGCTCCAATTTCATTTTTTAGTATTTAGATGGCAGAACCTTAATGTAGCACCTTATACCAGCTGAATCATTTTAAGATGTAGTATTGGAAACAAGATGAAAACTTGTTGGCGTAAATGTTTCCCCAGCTTGACATTGGAATTGATCATTAGCAGTAATAATAATTTAAACTATGAAGAATACTTGGATTGTGAAAAGGAATTTCAATGACCTCTCCCTTTCATTACAAATCTGTCAAAATCTGAATAGTTTGGAGTTCCAATTCGCATAGACTTCTTGATGTGTTGCGTGGTATGATTAAACTCTTTCAAAATTAAATGCTGCCTTCAAATTTTTGTAAATAGGTAATCTTCTTAACAGTAAAGCATGGTTAGCATTAGAAGGCTTACCTACATGTACGATTATAATTAAGTATGAGATCATTTGCTTAGGTTTATATGATATGCTTGTTGTGGAAGAACGCTCCATCAGTTAAGTAACTTTTCCTTTGTGATAATGGTGTTGGCTTACTAGTATCAATAGGGAAGGAAAAGTGTTGCGTTGCTTTTGGACTAAAACCTTGTAGCAGCATGGGACTTAATCATATTTATTGGATAGGTATTTACATATATGTGTGTATGTAAATTATATTTCTCTGACCTTTTATAGATATGAATTCTAGTATGAACAATTGGTGGCGATACGCCTTGGATGGTTGCGGGTTGGCTATGAAAATATATATATATATATATATTTATTATAAATGAATTTGGTAACCTTCTGCATTTTGTTCTAGAAAAAGGAAGGGTTGTCATTATATGAGTACCTAGTGTTCTAATTAGGATATTGAAAGAACCTGCTAGAATTCATGTAGCAGGTTGTTTTACCTTTAGTACTGGTTAGTCCAGAAATACTCTCTGGAAGAAAACAGAAGGAAGTATGGCAACTTTGAGGTTGCAGATTGTAACTTTTTAATAAATATGGTCACATGATGTGACAGATTTGGTGGACGTAACCCCAAGTTTGGGGTGAACCACGTATATTGGTGTTGTGTTGGTTGTGTCTAAATGTCTCATGTGTTTTCCTGCTCAGCATTTTCATTCTGCAACATTGTAATGTTGTTGTTATCATGATGAATTTTCTTGGCGCGCATATGGTCGTTTTTCGTAGCATTATAATGAATGAAGTGTTTTTGTGGTTATGAAAATATTTTGAGGAAATTACAATAAAATTGGCAAACAACTAGATTAAGGGTTGTGCTAATAAGCTACTGATGTGAATGAATGTGCATCTCATATGATTCATTAAATTAAGAATAAACAACCGATCACATTGCTGAAGAGAGATCCATTTTGTTAGTCAAAGCTTAGTGTAGATAAAGTGTGGTTAAAAGAACACTGGAGTATGTCTGAAATGAAGGGGTTAATTGCTATACCTGAGTATTTCGTCATTGAGGGGATTAGGTAATCATGTGAATACTAGACAACACAATAAGCATGTTTGTTTTATGTTATCAATAGAAAATCTTAGTAAATTGGATGCAAATTGCTGCTTGGTTTTATCGAGAGGAGGATGGATGTAATCTATCAAATGATTGTTGCAAAATGTGCTGATTTTTGTCATTATAATATTTGTTTAGAACATGTTTTCCTTGAAATACCATTTAAAATCTACCACTAATAGCTTTGACTACTTTTGTAGTAACTCTGCAGCAAAATTCTCTACCTCCTTTTCACACCTAATGGAATTCATGTATAAGAGGGACTCTATAACTAAGATCCCTTCTCTTGAGATGATATGCCCTAAGTAGTGAATCTCCTTTTGGAAGAAGGAACACTTCAATAATTTACCAAACAGTTTATGTTCGCTTAAGCAATTTAATACTAACTGCAAGTGTTCCTTGTGCTCCTTCTTGTTCTTAGAATATATAAGAATGTCATCTAATAAGACCTGAAAAAAGTGGTCCAAGTATTTCTAGAAGACACTATTTATGAGGTTCATGAATACTGCTAGAGCATTGGTGAAACCAAATGGTACCACTCCGAACTAATAATGTCCAAATTGAGTTCAAAAAGTAGTCTTAGGAATGCCATTTTCTTTAATCCTAAGCTAGTGATACCACGACCACAAATATATCTTAGAAAAGACTGATGCACTTTTCATCTCATCAAATAGGTCATCAATTCTTTGTATATGATACATGTTCTTCACTACGAATTTGTTCAAATTGTTGTAATCTATGCAAAGTAGTAGAGATCTATCCTTCTTCTTTACAAATATCATTGGTGCTCCCCCTAGTGAGATACTCGGTCTAATTAGTCCCAAGTCTAGAAACTCTTTTAACTAGATCCGTAACTCTCGAAGCTCAAAAGTTGTCATTTTATAAGGAGTATTTTATATCAGCCCCGCACCAGGTTTTAGTTCAATCGTGAAATCAATCTCTCGTTTTGGAGGTAGTCCTAAATGTTCTTTTGGAAACACATCCTTGAAATCAGATAACACTGGGTAAGAATTCAAGGAAGGTCCTTTACTATCGCTCACCATCTCAACAACAAGCAACTGACATCCCTATCGTAAACACCTCTTAGATTTCATCACGAAGATGAAATAGAGGGATATTTTTCCCTTTTGGACCTGGATTTGAATTGCTTGACCCCCATCATCAAGGCACAATAATTTATTTGCATAGAAATCCTTGAAATCTCTATGGCATTCTAACCAATCCATGACCACAATGAGGTCATAGATCCCCAAATTGGTGACTTAAGCATCCAACTTAGTGGTGCATACTCATGATTTCATTTGACACCCCCTTACCTAAAGGCATACTACTTGTTTAACCCCTAAAGCCATCTCTACCAATTCAAAATCATCATTCTCATAGGATACCAACCTACATTTATCTAATGCATATGCTGAAATAAAACTATCTGTTGCACCAGAATAAAATAAAATTTTAAGTTTGACATTGTTTACTTTACCAGTGGATTGCACTACGATGGACTGATGTTGTTTCTAGTGGGTGTGAACAGCTGCATGAATCCTATGAGTGTTACCATAATTACCCATGGATTCTTTTCCTTTCTTATATTCCTTAGGACAATCCCGCTGAAAATGAGGAACTCCAAATCCCCAACAAGAGACATTAGGTGGTGCTTTCATGTTGTTGGGAGGAGTCCTCTGGGATGATTTCCTTCCCCTCAATCCTCTAAAACCTCCTAATACTCTATAAGAATTTCCATGTGTTCATCCTCGGTTCCCATGGTTTGCGGATGAACCCTGCGATACTGAGTTACCTGAAGTGTTAGCTCTTAGGGTCAACCTGTTACAATAAGGACATCTAGATTGTCCTCCTATGAACTACAATCATGGAGCCTTCCCTATCACATACTGATTGGATCCTATCAACTTGTTTCCTCCCTTTGCATCTGACATATCCTCAACATAGCAAGAAGACTCAATTACCATCAAAACTAAATATGGCTTCTGCATCCATACTATGGCCCTGATCTTGTAGTTGAGTCCATATACAAATCACTCCACCTGTCGATCATATGAGTCCAAGTATGGAACATAGTTTACTATTTCCATGAATATAACTTCATACTCTTCCACCATCATGCTTCCCTGTACCAAAGCATTAAAGGAACCTGTCTACTGTTACCTGTAATAAGCTGAAAGATACTTGATGTTAAACCTTTCCTCGAATAACTTCCATGAAACAGTCAAAGGAGTAAGATGCAATTATTTCTCCAGGTCTGACCACCAATTTAGGGAATCACCCTTTAGTTGAAATATGGACATTCTAGCCTTGGAACTGGAGGCATACTCGTTTAGTGTGAAGCACCTATTCATACCCTCAAGCCATGCTTCAGCATTCTTACCCAGTCGTCCTCCTGAAAACTCAGGAATTTCTAGGTTATAGTCATGTCTGGTTGACAAGTCCAACTTTAGTTCCAACTTGAACCCAAAATGTATGAAAAAGAATGTAAAAACAAAAGAGAAGGATCACTATGGGATCTTAACCACACCTTCCATGAAGTGGAAGAATACTAACATAGATTATGACAAAACTTACATGACATCATAACACCACAACATTACAAACTCAACAACAAGTATATGGCTTTATACTTTATTATCATAAATGGGAAAGGAATACATATACCTAGACATTTTGTCAAGGAACATATGGTATATTTTACATGTTTTTATCAATACATGATCGTGCATCCCTTTAAGGAAGCATTCACAAATGTAGCCACCTTACAACCTTATGTGTAGAAATACCCTCATTTGAGACCCATTAGCTCTAAAACACATGTGTGCACCTAAGTTTTCAAAGAACAAAGAAATTCATTTAATCTAGATTTAACCAAACTTAAATGATGAATAAAAAATTCAATTTGAGGCTGAAAGAATTAGTTTGTTATGCATATACAAACAAGTGTTCAGCATTCACAAATGTAGCCACCTTACAAAATCATGTGGAGAAATGCTCTCATTTGAGATCCACTATCTGGAGATATCGGTTAGAGATAAGAATGTGGTATTAAATACCCTCAAAAAACTTCTAGATTAACCTATTCCACCACCTTAAGTAAATCATCTCTAACAACATCAAATAATTCTATAAATGACCCAGTTCTCCATCCATCAACATGACCTAGCATCTTATCTAGCTATAATGTGTCAATCATAACCTAACATTTTCCCATTGAAGTAGATTGAAAGAGATCCTCATTCTTGACATCCTCGACTAAACCTTCCATGTGAGCTATCATACTCGTCATTCCCCCCAAATTATCTCTACAAGGCTCATTATAAAGGATAAATATCCCCTTTAGAGGGCCTTTTTGGTAATTTTAGTATTCATTCATTTCTCATGAGTCTTAAAATAATCATTTAGTCCCTAAGTCCCTTTATTTTTTCTCATAGAAATGGTGAAGGTGTCGAGACCCATCGATTATATCTAAAATGTACTAATGCCAACCATATCTCATTATGAGGTCAATATTTACAAGCGCCAAAAGACTAATTTCAATACAGCCATTATGTTGTTATCCCTAATTTCTATAAAGCATAGAGCATGTGGTTAGAGAGAGAGTGAGAGAGAAAGATGAGTTGTCATAACGAGGTTTTGTACACGCAACCTTTGGGTCTCTACATCTTGACCATGGTAAGGAAAGAAAATAAATGGCATAAAGTCATGTATACATATTTAAAGGATTTGATCCATGAATATGCCCTCAAAGCACCACATAAGCCCTTGAAATGTCGTCTTTCATATTTGAGTGGGATGTGGATACTTATAGTATATCTTCCATTCTAGATAAGGACCATCGGTATATAACCATGGAAAATCAATTTAGGAAAATATAAATGAACTAAATGAATATTTCAGGCCTCATCGAAAATAAGAAGTATTGACCAAATTACACACACCTTTCATAGAAGAAATTTTCCAGCCAAGTTGGATACATACACCATTATGATAATTTTTCACAAGGGATGGGTCTCAAGGATAAATCCATGGTAACATGGGAACCATTATGTATGACACCAATTTTTTATCACATTATAAGATTAAGTGGGTAAATTTAATATCATTTAAGATTGTGTCATGAAAAGGTTGATAATTTCGTGAATGCAATTTGTTAGGGCTAAGTGAAGACAAATAGCCTTGGGGAGTCCAAGGGAAAGCTTGGAAGATGAAAACCAAACATCACCTCAACTTGCTAATATATTTATATATACATTCTTAATTAGGATTAAATGAGATTTCATGGCTAATTAACTATGTATGTATTTTATTTTGTTTATTCATTGTTTATATTCTTAGATGGGCATCCCAACTAGGGTGTCAGAGCCTAATGAGGTTCTTCCATAAATATTGCATAGTATTCCTTCTCAAACAATTTTTATTTTCTTTGGATTGCTCAATCTACTTTGTCAGTGTTCCATATTGTCTACTAGAATTGCAAACCTGCATTTTGTCCCTAGTTATACTCTACCAGTTTGTTTTTGAGTGCTATATTCCTTTACTTGTCAGTATTCTACTAATGTTTCCCCAACATATCCCCTCTCCACACTATTGACCATCCTTCCAACTTTACAAGCTCTCATCCTCATTTTCTGACCATATCTCACCATAATGTCTTTCTCAATGCGTAGGCTCTCTCCTCATGTGATTCCCTCTACATTCACTCCTCAGTCATCTATAATTTGTGAAGCACTATAATTTCATAGCTCTGACAAGAAGAAATTAATTATAAACTTGTACCTATTTAGAACAATGTTCTATGTGCTTCCTTTAAGCATTATGGAACATAATGATGCCACTTCAGAAGCATATAATGAAATCAATGGCTCCACTTTAGAAATATCAGCACTGCCCTGCCACGACCTCAAGTATCATAGTGACAATGGGTGGGAAATACATCCATCCCTCTCAACATACTGGGTTTATACCCCATCAAACCATACTGTACTACTATCGATTTTATTAGTACATGCCATCGTACCATCACTTTGGAAATTAAGGCTCTATTCAATATATGTATTACATCACACTTCACATCATGTACCCAGCTATCACATAGCCCCTGTACCTTATGGGTTAGCACTATGCAACCATGCATTCATTAAAATATTAAATCAATAATTGGTTCATATTATCCACATTATTTCCTTCCATCACATAATATAATAAAATTGATTGCATCATGGCTGGGTATCCATGTACAACATCATACACATCACATAATATCAAGAATTACAATCAATTATACATTTTTCTTATGAAATAGAGGAATATGATGATGACTACCACATAGTAATCGCATAAGCACAGTAATATCCTAACAGCACTAACATCATAATCAAAGCATCGATATAAGCATGATAACATCATAATATCATAATCAGACCATAAGCATGATAACATCATAACATCAAAATCAGAGCATAAGCATGGTAATATTGTAACATCATAATGAGTATATAATCACATATAACATGCAAAATAATATAGTTTACTTAGTATAGCTCAGTGCCCATATAATAAGTAAATGCAGTGTAATAAGTCTAAGTGATAAACATGCCTAAGTCAAAATATGGGGCGTTACATACACCCACCCTTTGGGAACCTTTGTCATGAAGTTATAGTTAAAATAGTGAGGGAAAATATAGACTCATAGTGTTTGCATCGTTCGAGGTAGAAGATCATGGGCTATACGTGTCCCACTGGACCTTAACTTTGTCCACATAGTGACTATAGAGCTGTCGAACCCTATGATCTAGTACACGTAATGGTTCGACCATGAAGGTTCCCTCATCCAAGACCCGCAAGTCCTTCTAGTGAATTTTATGAGTCTCATCAACTATGTAATGTCCCAATAGTGAAACATGAAACACATTATGAGTTATGTGCAAGGTGGGTGGTGGTGCAAGACAATAAGCTACCAGTCTGATTCATTCAAGAATCTTGAATGGCCATATGAAGGAAGGTGACAACTTGGTCACCTTTCCAAACTGGATGGTGCTTTTATTTGGTCAGATGTGGATAAATACGTGATCCCCTACCTCATAACTTCTATCAGTTCTTTGTGCATTTACATAACTCTTTTTTCTATCCTATGCTTCTTTCAGCTGCTGCCTGATCTATACCACTTGCCCTTCTATCCTCTGAAGCAAATCAAGTCCAACTAAAACATGGTCCTCCAACCTGTCCCAACTGAGTGGAGTCTTGCAAAGTATCACATACAATGATTGTTATCGATGCCTACCAATGGAGCTGTGATGACTGTTGTTATATGAAAACTCCATTAGAGCAATAAATTTCTCCCACTATGTCTAATTATCCATAAAATACATCCTAAGCATGTCCTCCATCACCCGATTCACCCTCTCTATCTACCCATCTCTCTTGGGATGATAAGTTGAGCTTAAGTTCAGGTGGGTCGCTAATGCTGACAGCATACTTATCCAAAATATGGAGGTAAACTTAGGGTGTCGGTCAGAAATTATCTTCTTCATAACTCCATGAAAGCGTACAATTTCATTTATGAATACCCTTACTACATTTGTCACATCATAAGTGTCTTTGACTGGAATGAAGTGGGAAATTTTGGTTAGTTTGTCGACTGCCACTAGTATAGTTGTTAAACCAAAAAATCTCTCACTCAGCTCTACATGGCCTACACCACCCAAGGACACCCATGCATGACCCTTGTACCACCCCATTAGACCTCCACACCCTCAAAAAGGCTTAAAAATGAGTAAAAGGGCTTAAAAACCCCAAAACGGAGCCTAAATAACTATGCTAGGGGCTAAAGCCTCCAAAAAGGGGCTAAAACCCCTCAAAGGAGCATAAAACCCTAAAAGGTGCTAAAGTTAGGGTAAAAGGGGCTAAAAGCCCAAAAAAGGGGCTAAAGCCATGACCAAGGGCTTAGAACCCTAAAAATGCTATAAAAAGATGGGTGGGGGTCACTCTCAAACAACTCTTCCCTTGCATATTGTTATGCTACCCGTGGATGCCTTGAGACCCTTTGTCTATCAAGCCACCCACATCCCCCTTTCATCCACTCATATTCCCCATTAAGCCATAGCTCCCTCATTGCTGAGTGAGATAGAGAGGTGCTTCTTCCAGCTAGGGCATGGTGGCTCATTGCACCAAAGAAGAGGTATACCATTGTTTGTTCATGCTTTTGTTTTAGTAGCTTAGTTGTTTTCTAACCCATATTTGCTTGCAGGTTTGTTTATTAACTTGTTTTGCAGTTTTGTTGATGTCTTTAATAGTTGTTTGCAGGTTCTCGGAGCAAATCCCTAACCTTGTTTACAGAGGGTCTCACAGCCATTTCTTGTCCATCTTTTCTTTATTTCTGTTCTATATAATTTTCCTGCATTTTACCACATAGGAACCTACCCTTCCATCCTATAGATAGAAGGGATCCATTCCTACCCTTGTAGTAGAGAGAAATCCCTGCTACAGAACATGTGACCATACCAGGTCGATCCCACATGATCCCTGCTTCTGTTTTTCAAATTTCAAGTTTTATTTCAGTTTGTACCCTAGGTTTAAAATTTCTTGTCAGATCTAGTTTAAATCTTGTTTATTTTTATTTTATTGTTTTTTTCGAACCTCCATAAGGAAAATTCGAGTCCATTTGGCCACAATACAGGTTAATGTCAACCAGATCTGACTCAGGATCAAAAACCCCCCAATATGGAGCAGGTCGCACTTATAGGGACTAAACATGGGACCAGGTTGCTCATTTAGGCATCACAGGTGCGACCAGGTCACCCTTTTTCCCTTGAAAGGTGCAACTTCTTTCAGGAAGGAAGACCACTTCTGTCTGTGAAATCTATGTGACCCCCTCGCCTGTTTCTAGAAAAAATTGGTGACCCCCTAGCCACATTTCACCCAAAACGTGCGGACTGTCACTCAAAAGTTAACTTTCAATTTACTAAGGACCGTCAGCGTGGCTTAGCCATCTCTGTCGAGAACAATAGTCCCATTTTTGTTTCTGTTTTAGTTACTGCAATTTCATCTACAAACAAAGTGTAAATTCAAAAAATTTTAATTGGTTAATTAACATAGGCTAACTAAAACTGACATAAAGTTAACAGTCTTGCTTTCCCTTCCTCCTCTACACAGTCATCACCATTCATGGTATTCTGGGATAAGACGAAGGGCACACCTCATATAGTAATATGCCCTTCACCCAATATTGTTCAAAACCATTAAAAATGGATGACTTTGAAGGTAGAGGGGGTAGAGAAGGAGGGTTTCTCACGGTGCTAAGCGTCCTCCCTGTTTACCAACCTTGCATCCGGCAGGTGACCTATGGATATACGGATGGGATTAGTCCCATTATGTTGAGATCCTAGTACCTTCTCCTTGTTGAATAATAATATAGGTGTAAGGTGGTCACCTAGTTAGGCTATAACAACGTAGGGTTAAAAATGGTATCTGTCTACAAAATTTATGTTCATTTATTGCTTTCAACCACAATATGACGAATTCATAGACCATTTGCAGCCACCAAATAACAGAAACACAGAAAGACATACACACCATACCACATAAATCAACCCCACTCAGTTCATGACGCTGAGAGAGCCACTAAAATTGATTAATTTACACTAAGTTCAAAAATATGCAGTCTTTGAGGACATAAGTCCCTGACTGCATTAACCATGGGAAGTACTTGGGATCTAACTAGAAACTCATTGTGAGGAATACCACGAGAACCCCAAAGTAGCTGGCTGCTGAGAAGAATTTCCAAGTGAAACAGGCAACGACCCCCACCGATTGAGTAAAACGACCATGAGGAAAAAGCCAAGTGTTGTCTTTTGGCAGTCTTGGTGGCCGAGTGACCACCTATAGCAAACAAGAAGCCATTGAAATTGGGGTCCAAAATATCATTCCCACCAGTTTGATACACAAATCTAGCACAATTGATCCCTCGTGCTCTTCCTCACGCCTAAGAGGCGAACCACCACAATTCGGGTCAATGAATCGACACCATCAAGACCATTCTCGATGAACTCTCACACCATCAGGCCTTTAATTCAGATTCAGATCCATATCAGTCTGAACCAGACCTCAGCACCATCAAGCCCCATGGCTGGTGCAAACCTGGATCCATTTTTCGGCATAGCAATCACTAGAGGAACCATGTCCACACCACAAATTATCACTAACAACCCTATAGGTGGCCCTAGCATGGTCATGCAAACTATCATTAGTCATATTCCACCACCCATAGTAACCACTCAAGCTATCCTACCTACAACACTTGCGTGCAGTGGACCCTCCACACACACTACCCCTCCTATCACGTAGGGGGGCAGTACCCCTTCCACATACACTACCCCTCCTATCACATATGGGGGAAATGGCCCTTCCACCTACATTGCCCCTCCTGTCATACATGGGGGTAGTGGCCCTTCCATCCACACTGTCCCTCACACCACACTTGGGGGCACTGGCCCATCTACAATGGCACCACCAGCACCCCAAGGTATGCAGCTACATTATCCACCTGCAAAACCCACCACCATACCTCCCCCATATCACATCGACCTAGGGCCAAATCCGCCTTTCATGGCTCGACATAACTTGCCTGATTTGGCTTGATTGATAAATGACCCCATCCACCAATAAACATTTTGTCCTCCCATGCCAACCAAGCTTCCCTCAGACATTCCAAAGTTTGAAGGGAAGGTAGGGGAGTGTCCCCAAAACCAAACCCTACCAACAAAACCTTTTGTCCTCCCATGCCAACCAAACTTCCCTCAGAAATTCCAAAGTTTGAATGGAAGGCAGGGGAGTGTCCCCAAAATTTGGTGGTTCCATCTACAATGGCACCACCAGCACCCCCAGGTATGCAAGTACATTATGCACCTGCAAACCCCACCACCATACCTCCCCCATCTCACATCGCCCCATCTCACATCGACCTGCGGCCAAATCTGCATTTCATGGCTCATCATAACTTTCCTGATTTGGCTTGATTGACAAATGACCCCATCCACCAACAAACCTTTTGTTCTCCCATGCCAACCAAACTTCCCTCAAACATTCCAAAGTTTGAAGGGAAGGCAGGGGAGTGTCCCCAAAACAACATCATGACATTTTATCTATGGTGCTCGTCAAACAACATTGTAGATGATTCGATTAGGATAATATTGTTCTAGTGCACCCTCACAAGTGCGGCAACCAAATGGTACATTGATCTATCGCAAGCCAAGTACCAAGATTTCAACTCCCTATCTTTCATGTTCCTGCAGTATTTCCAACTCCCCATTATCTATGATGAAGGGGTGGAGATCCTATTATCCTACCGCCAGAGCACTGTGACACATATAACCGACCACATCCATGAGTGGTGACAACATCATAGTTTGTGTAAAATCTAACTGGACGACAAGATATTCTTGGATTGGTTTCTCATAACCTTGCCCCCACCCATAACAAAGGACGTCGCATCCGAACATCCCCAATACGAAGAGGAGGCCATACTGAAAGCCCAACAGTTTGACCTAATCTATGCGCATTCTGGATACCTTTACACCGTCATTCTAGACGCTCTCTATCCAGACACCTCCTTCTAGGATGCATTGGGGTCATCTCATGCTGCAGATGGCATCATAGGCTCCATCTCCCAACAGCCACAGCACCGTCCGACACTACCTGTAGTTCCACCACAACTAAGCAACACTGCTAGCGTTGCTTACAAAAACCAAACTATGGACTATGCAAGAATAATGTCCCAGTCTAGAGAAAAAACTTCCCACACACAACTTGCGCCACCACAGTAGGCTCAGGCCTTGGCATGGCCAACACAACAGTACGCAGGGAAAATGCCCACATTTGTGGCACTGCCATCTACCAAAATTTATTATGCACCACCTATACAAGCATTTAAATCCCCCACCCCTGCTTCACCCACTTCGTTGGGACAAGTACTTGCACAACAAAACCGTCCCAACAAGTCTACCCCCAACAATCAAAAATGGAAAGATAGAAATAATCGACCTCGGAGCTAAGCCAATAACCAACTGCAAGGAGGCGGTCAACAGCCAAACCCTCCCAACAATTCCGCAGCAAACCAACCCACCCAAAATCCCCCACAACCAAATGCACCAAGATGCAACGCCCTGTTGTGCACAAACCAACCATGCACAATGTATGAGGTCTATCGGCACTACACATTCAAGTGTCCCCTCATGGGTTGTGCTAAGTAGGCCATTCGGAATGAGGTTCAATAGGCCGCCAATGCTACAAATCAAGCCCAACCCAAGCCAACACCACAAGGACCTCCTCCTATGGTGCTTTAGAACCCATTACCAATCCAAGGATTAGTGGCAACCACACCCCCTCCCTAGCCCAATCCCAATGCTCCGAGGGCACCTCCCATGGCCAAAACAGGTGTCCACCACTTGCTAGCCATGACAACTGAAGAGGTCAACCTACAAACCAGATGGATTCAGTACACATTAGTGGCATATACATCCGCTGACACATCAGTGGCATCTACATCCAAATTGATCAATGCACCTCTTCAGTTACTCCCTTTCCCCTGCCCCCCCATATGCCAAGTGGCCAATAATGCCACGGCTAGAGCTGTGGTAAGCTATAGCATAGTGGATGATTTGGCTCAAACACCAACATCCATGTCCACTCTAGAGGTACTCAAAACATGCCCAATGTAGCAGAAAGCGCTACTAGCCACCCTTAGGGCTGTAGACCCTTCCAAATCCAAGTTGAACACATTTGACATGGAAAATGAAGAACTGCACATGCCATCCACCATCGCCTTGCAAATCCTAGTGTCTATCCAAAATTTGGTTGTTCTCCAGTGCATAGTAGATGACGGGGCATCTACATGCATTATGTCTACCCTAGTCTGGTAGAATCTTAGATCCCTAATTCTGCAACCATCATCCACAACTCTGCAGGCTTATGATGGTCATCCCACTAAAGACCAAGGAATCCTCCCTCATGTCCCCATCACATTAGCTAGGAAGACAGTTATAATTGACATACAAGTTGTCAACACTCAACTGGACTATAACCTTCTCCTCGAAAGAAGTGATATGTATGCCACGAGAGATGTCACATCAACGATCTTTTGTCTCATGATGTTCCCCCATGAAGGGAAGATCGTGACAGTTGATAAAATCCCTTATCATGATCTGCAAGGGTTAAGGACACCCATCAATGTTATCCCTACCATCAACACCATTGAGCCACAAGGGACAACCATAAATGCCAATGTCATCCCTGCAATCAACACCATGGTTAACAACACACCAGGCTCCCCATTGTTGAATGTGGGCCCTGGGTTGTTTGCCCATACCATTACGATGAATCATTTCCCCTTAGTGTCACTACCACTGACAAAAAATGAGACTGTGGACTTGTGCATGGTCTCATCCAACACCGCTACACCCAAACGACAAGCACAGTTGTAGCCCCAACTGCAACTGCAACACTGTCCGTAGCTGCAATACCATCAGTAGCTGCAACATCATCTGCAGCCACAACATTATGTACAATTACAACCATAACCTAATCCCCACATATAACCATCAGGGAGTTATCTGGGCTCCTCTCCATTCAATACAATTCCCTTCCTCTTTCCCCTACCTGGCCTCATGAGCAAGCCAGTAATGGCCACCATAAACCTACCCAACTTTACATTGAATATTCCTGTGTGGTATATTGATCCACTGGCTCAACCATGAATGCCTTAGGTAGTCTTAATACCCATGCAGCCCATTGCGGTTGAGTCCCATCCTCCACTCGGTCCACAGAAACCAACCACCGCACTTGCACTCTCACCGCCCCACCTGAAAAGGGTCAGGGGAAAGAACGCAAAAGCTACCATAGAACCTCGGCAGGTCTCGCCTTGCGCCATATACAAGCAATAGGGAAATCCAACTCAGAATTTCCCCAAGATCCCAATGATTCATATGCATTTGGACGCCATGGATACAAACGAAAACCTTCCCATGGTTGAGCTTCCAAGCACACCAATAGTAAGAAACAAGTCACTGAGAAAAAACCATGCTTGCACCCTCTACAGACTATATCGACACTATTCTCACCACTGTCATGAATTGCCCAAATTTTGAATGGCTTTAGCCGACCTCCATCAACATTCCCTTGAATTGGAGATCACTCTGATCGAAGAAGTTCACCCCCACCTCCTTCTTCAAACACCATGTCCATTTACATGATGTCGAGTTCTACTGACCCTCTTGTCTCCACCACGACCAATGGTCAATCAGACCTATTTCTTCCATTGTTTCTACGACTGTAGATCCATCCGCAATCGTAACCTCAGTCGTAACCTCAACCTTAGTTACCAGGGAAACAATGGGGTTCATTCCTGATCAGCATGATCCTTTTCCTTGCTCTTTTCCCTTTCCTTTTCCTACCATCCAGGATCATGAGTAAGTCTATGTTGGCAACTTGCAATCCATAGGATTTCACACTAGGAGATCCTGTGTGGTACCTTGAACCACCTACCCTACCTCTAAGGCTCCAGGATGTCTTGACTTATGCCCATCCAATTGAGATGATGTTGCACCTATCTCCAGGTCCATCCAAGACTCATCCTGTCTCGAGGCCTTCCCTTCTTCCTCCAATAGATATTGGGGGCAAGGCCACAAAAACCACAACTGATACCATTTACATGATCGCTAGCACCATTCTCCCTTTCCTCTCATCACTCGTGGAAAATCCACCTAATCTACCCCAGCACCACTTACACGATGACGGGGATATATGTAAGACCACCTCCGGTTTTACCCCATTCCCTTTAAACCATAGTGTGGAATCGGTTCTTCCCATAAAATACCAGATTCTATCATCTCGCCTTGCCAATGACCTTTGTCTCGACAAGGGGGCATACCTCTTTGCTGAATCAGATGGTCGACTCTTGAAAAAGCCACGCAATGGGCTCCACCTCAAGAGAGCCTATGCCTAATACCACCACTATGAGTCCCTTATAGCGTAGTTTTCTCCCTTTCTTGTTTTTCAATGTTTTTACCACAATTCAGGGGCAACACCATTAGGTTGTAGTCCAAAGTAACCTAGAACTGGTTCGAGACACCTCTCATGTTTAACAAACAAATTTTGGGACCTCTTCTCGGAAGCTACCTCGATTTATGAGCCATAGCATGGCGATGAAAGTGTTTGTGGACCTGTACTTGTATCACTCTTCCCTATCACTACTCATGCAGGAATTCAGGCCACCACCCGTTAAGGAACATCATTTTTATCTTTTTTGTAACATATAGTTGTCTACTCCATCCATCGCACCTTACGTAGATCTTTGGACCATTGTCCAGAAAATGATTTATTTCTCTTGCATGTATTTGGCATATAAATACCCCTGAACTTGAAATCACATCACATGTAGTCAATTCCACCCACAGCAACTCACACACAGCTCTCCTGATCTCTGTCCAAGAGCCACCTCGGTTTGTGTGCCTCTACCACACTGATTCGCATGCCTCTGCCGTGATCTATCCTGTGCATCTATTGGTATGTTTGAGAGCCATATTCTCCATCCATACTGTCAGGATGACCTTTGGACCATTGTCCACCGTCCTGACATGGGACACCGCCTATTCCACTGCAATCGGTTGACCGTACTGGAGTTTCGTTTAAGCTCTTTTCTGACTCCTTAAAACAATGGAAAGATAGTCAAGCACAACTGCTTCTTTTCTCGCTATCTAAAGTATAGGAAAGGGTGTCTACATTGTCTCGTTTACCTCCTTTTGTGGACCATGTAGACCATCAAATGAAAAGGACCACCTTGGCATATTCAATCCAAGACGATTCCCCTCTGCACACTTTTATGCTTTCTCGGGAAAAGGGGCCGCACTTTACGAAAAATATCACCATGGGTTGTCGGTTTTCTAGCCTTCTCATCAAGAAAATATTGCCAAGAAAATTTGGTTTCATTCATCTTCGTAAAAGTATCTGAATGGTCATCCAGTCAGTATAGGTTGAACCTTTTTCAGCCTGATTGGACTACCAACATTAAAGAAGTCTCTCATCCCCCAAAGGATGGGTGAGCTATCCTATGTATACTTTTATCGTTTTTTAGGCACAGGAGACTACCAATATAAAAGAGCCCCCACTGGATTCTTCTTCATGCTTTAAGACTCTCTAAAATTGAAAGCACCATCGAGCATTTACCTTCTCGGGATCCCCAAAAATCCACAAGATCGTACCACAATAGTGTCTCTAGACACCACCTCACAGAAAATAGTTTGGAAGCATCCCCACTTTGGGTCACCTTTGTTCAGAGTACTCTACAACGTGTCTTCCTTGGACCCCATCAATATCAAAAGTATCCACCTCCCCTAAGTATTTCCCATCTGCAATGACATTCCCAGTATTACAGCTATGATCCCATTCCCATGAGTTAGTTTCCTTTGTTTCCTGGTCCTCCCTATTGTCATACTCTGAACAAAGGAAGTTTGAGTCTACTATACTCCCCCTACACCTGTTCAACTATTTCCCTTCCCCTCCCCCCCGCCCCCCCCATTCAGTGGGTCAGCCCGCATATTGTCTCACATCTTTCGGTTATCTCCCTCATGCTTTTGGTCAAGGAAACACCATTGCCTTTACTAGGGGTAGGTCTCCTTCTATCGACGCAAATACACATATTCCAGAGGATAGACCCAGAGGTCCCTGTATCCTAGTTTCATTAACATCATTGATGAGTTCCTTGGACCACTTAAGAGGAGTCCTTAGTGCCTCTTGATATGGTTGTTTCTCACATGCTCGACTCCAACTACATCATTGAACCATTGTGATTCATACAGGGTTTGGTCCGTCCAGTATTTGGTTGAAGACCCCAGATGTCACCTAAATCTAGTACATTGATGAGTCTACTCGAGGGACCTGTTGGAGTTGCAACATTTTCCCAAAATTCACAAAAATTTTGGGACCCTCCTTTCGCTTATACTGGTTTGATTTTCTTCTTTGATTTGATATAATGACTCTTCAGAAAGACTGTTCCCAATGCCTGAAATGATCCACTTTTGTTTTTGCGTTTGATTGCATTTTCAAGTGTTTGAATCGGAATATTTTTCTCTTGTAACCCCGCCATTGCGGAGAAATAATCAGCTTTAGCTTCGTTATTCTTCTCTGATGTATTTGTTTCAATTGGCTGATTTTTTGTTTCGTGTCGGAAAGAATTGTTACTTCGTTCTCCATAGTTGCGGATGGCAGATTGTGAAGTCCCTCGATACTTTGACTTTTCAGCCCCTCTTTGTTGTTTCGTCGATCCTTGGGTTTTGGGTTTCCGCCGTTGCAGTCACAAAAAGAACTAGCCTTCTGATATTTTAGTTGTTTTCTCTTCTGATTCAGACCTTACATGTTGCGGAATGGTTCGTCCTTTATGAATCCGTTGTTGCGGCTCCCTTTCCCGATGTTTAATCTCGTAAGCTCTGACGATTAGTCTTGCGAAGTTCTGTTGTGGATGTCTCTGCAGATAGCTTAGTGTTTTGGCCACCCGACGTTGTGGAAGGAATGTCCTTTTAACATCTGATCCATTTGTCTCCGCCATCTAATTTTTATTTTTCCCCGCCACTTATGGTTGACTATATATATGTACGGGGTCGGGTTTATTATTCTATTACTTTTCGACTATCATGATCTCTCGCTCTCATGTGCTGTCATTCTCTCGAGATCGCAAAGACCCTCATTTTCGGTGTACCCACGTTTCTAGGTGGCTCAACCGTGGAAGCTTGGTCACCTTCTTCCCACCATTCACACAGCATTGCCAGGTAGAGTCCTCGTTGCATTGTCCCGTTATATTCAAGCTTTCTGTTGATGTTCCCATGGTTAGTTTTTATAGTTGTTTTTCCTGGCCCCATTGCTTACATGTATATATATTGAGGATTTTGTAAATTAACTGTCTGTGGGAGGGCATTTTGACCCACAGGGTAGTTTTTTCCCTATGGCCTTTTGTTATGCGAACCTGCGCTTAGTGAATGGGGGGTTTGTTGTAGACGGCCGTTACGTTGTCTGCACCAATATACCCTATGTGATGATGTTTTTTTAGGGGAAGGTTTTTAATGGCCTTCCTGTGGTGCTTGGAATGGTTGCCCCTCCCCCCTTTTGTTTTCATGCTACCCGCATCCTCAAACCACAGCCGTATTTCACCACGTTGTTTCGTGCGACCCGGTTCACGGTCGGTTTCGAACCCAAGCTGGTGGAGGGGGATATATCACTGCATATAGTTTTATTGACCATAGATTGCATGGGTAGTGTTTTGTTAAAGCACACCGCTGAAAAATCTTGAATAATTTCCATTGTCATTCCCGCGCAGCGTGATGATCATGGCGTCCACAAAGAGCACAAGGTTTCTTCACGTTGATGTAGATTTTGTTTCCCCGCTCAAGATATGTTGATAGAACTATTTTATTAGACATCGGTGTTAGCTTGCACATATTTGCTTCATTTAACTAATTTTGTCATGTTAAACATAGATGAAGTGTAACAATGCACATTGTGTCTCAATGTTTGCAACTTAGTCGAAAAAATCCTAATGATGATAATTGCATGTATAACAGGAAGATTCCGAACTCAAAATGTCGAAGCGACAAAAGGTCGAAGAGGATCCCATAGTGGAAGTGATTACCAAAACCGAATACATCTATGAGGACACCAAGTGCATATCTGGTGTAGAGCTTGAGTACCAGTGGGGAGAGATATACAGGTTAACTACACGCCGAGAGGTGCCTGATATGGGATTGGAGGAAGAAGGCAGATATGCCAATATAGAGAGATCTTCACTGATGAAGAATGACACCACACCAGATCTTTTCCCATGCTCTAAAGTGATTGGTTGGATTCTGCCCCAGGAAGATGTAACCACTATGATCCTGGGGAATGTGGACAAAGAAGGCTATGTAGCCTATAGCCCATGATATGTAGCCCTGGCCTACCACCTGCTAGAAGCACAAATATTCTTGTCTGATGATTGGTTAAAATACATCAGAATGGACCTTGTTGAGACCCTCAAAAGAATGTTGTTTCCTGGAAAACATTTCAGAACTAGGCCTACTGGAGAATATGACACAACAATTTTAAGGGCCCCATACAGATTCATTGCCTTAATGCTCAACAGAATTTTTGAGAAGGATCATGGAAAGACCTTCAAATTGGAGTCGATGCCAATTATTTTTTATGTTGCTACCCAGGGGACCATTTTCAACTGGGCCAACATAGTATCAAATAGTCTTTCAGCCTGCATGGCCTCAGCTTTGGGAGGAGTGTCCCAAAAGAGGTCAGAATTTTATATGAGCTCCATACTCGTCGATTGTATATTGTGCAATCAACCTTTCCCTGGACTAAGGTGCATCTGGGACAGTGAGAGAATGCATGTTTATTCTGCATACAAGCCACTATGAGCGCACAAGTACCACAGTCATTACCGGGAAGTCTGTGAACATTTCATCATGCCATTGTATACGCTCATTTTCCTGGAGGAGTGTGATGGCATGTCAGAGGAGGCATTGCAAGTAATTGAAGAATATGCAAACTATTATCTGACTGAGGATGGCTTCTACTTCAGAATGTTTGGAGGTTCTAGAGCACCCTCCCTACTACCCAAATACGCCACTGACTACATCATTCATAAAGAGGCAGTTGGGAAAGTCTTCCTAGATGGCATAGGAAGCTTTTTCTTTGAACATAAGAAGGCTGCCTATCCCCCTTTGCCCTTAAAGTTAGGTAGTTATAAGTTCTCCAGAGTGAAAAAATGGATGAATTTGTAGAAGAGTTGGAAATGTTTCATTTTGGTGATATGCCCTTCCATAGAAATGACTCCCACAACAAAGTAGCTGATCACTGCAAAGAGAACAACATCCATTTCGAATACACCCACCATTGGGATAGAGAAGAATCTATCTTCCACAGTGCATTGAACATAATAGCCTTGAGGAGAAGGTTCAAGAAGAACATCACCACCAAAGGTGGAAAGGGGCAAGATGAAAAAGCTAAAGCTGATGAGGAAGCAAGGAAATGAAATGAGGAAGCCGAGAGGTTGGCAGAAGAAGCTGCAGGGAGAAGAAGAAGAGAAAAGAAACGTTGTGCAAGAGGCAGCTAGAAAAGCAGAGGAAGATGCGAGAAATGAAGAAGAAGAAAGGAAAAGGAAGCTTGATGAAGAGTTTCAGAAACAAGAAGCAGAGAAGCTAAAGATGATGCAGACAGAGACAGAACAGTCAGCCTCTGACACAGCTGGAGGTCAGACCCAGGACATGGAGAACCCCGTGGTTCAGGACCCAGAAGAACCGACTGCTAGCACACCTGGACAGTCTGTGGTCCCTACACTGAAACTGGTCCCCTTTGAACAGAAGAAAGGGGAAGAAACACTTGATTTTAACACTATTTTCTATGACAAGGAGACAAAGAGGATAGTGAAGAAAATAGAAAGGAAGGTTGAAACAGGAGGTTTGTCCAGGAAAATGATAACAGATACGCCCGTGGTATTTGGAACAAACCGATATCCAAGATTCACCATTAGAGCCAAAGCCGCACTGATTCATGCTTCAGAAGATAATGTGGACAAAATCATGACAGGCCTGGAGCAATCCAAGAAGTCCCCTGCTCAATTGAAAGACACATTGAGAAAGGAGAGAGAGGAAAGTAATAAGCTGAAGAGGAAATATGAGGACATGAAAAAACCAAAACCCACCATGCCCAAGCCCATGAATTAGCACCCCTCTGCAGCAAATCCTATGATGTTCATCAGCCATATGATGAGATTTTCCCCTCACACATCAAGGGGTAATCTGTTAACCCAAAACATTCCTTACTCATCTCTACATGGCCTACACCACCCAAGGACACCCATGCACGACCCTCGTACCACCCCATTAGACCCCCACACCCTAAAAAAGGCTTAAAACCCCCAAAAAGGAGCCTAAATAACTCTCCTAGGAGCTAAAGCCTCCAAAAAGGGGCTAAAACCCCTCAAAAGAGCCTAAAACCCTAAAAGGAGCTAAAGTTATGGCAAAAGGGGCTAAAAGCCCGAAAAAGGGGCTGTTAGCACTAAATTTATTTTTGTCGAAATTGGTCTTATTGCCTTCAAAATTTTAAGTTTTCATGGGTGATTGACTTGGTTTCCAAAGTTATCTCATTAAGCTATTTCCAAGCTGGAAAAGAAGAGAAGTTAAAGGAATTTTAGGTAAAAAGAGGAATAAATTTTTCACAAGTGGGGCAAAACGTTTTATTAACTTTTGAATGAAATTTATAAAATGGGTTTTATAAACTTATTATTTTATTTATATTCAAACTTATATAGTTTTGGATATTTTTTCCATAGTCAAAAAGTGGCCTCTTATTAATCCAATGGCTAATGTAAAAAGTGAAAACTCATCAACGACTATTAGTGTTTCTAAAGAGTAAAGTTGTGAAGTGGTTAAATTGGAAAGGTGGTAGCAGAATTTAAACCACTTTCCACGTGGTAACTTTTGGTGAATTTCGTGGAGAAAAATCGTTTAAGAAAAACAACTTAGTGAAGGCTCCAGAATAGACCATTATGTAAAGGTAAAGGTGACTTGGTTTTGAAAAATTATTTCATTTGTGTGCTACGCGCTAAAGGAAGGAGACAGTCTGCCATATTTACATAGCATATTTTTTCTGAAAATGACTGTTTTAGTCATTTTATTCAACGACTTGTTTCCAGAACAAAAAGAAGAATTTTCAAAAAATGAAAGAGGTTTTTCATTATAACATCGTGATATACAATAACCTCTCTCAGTTTTTACCTAGGTGAAACATATTGGGAGCATAAAAGTCATCTTCAGAGGAAAAATGTTCAGATGTCAAAATGACTATTCTAGTCATCAAATTAAAATAATGTTTTACATCAAATAAAGATGAATTTTGCGAAATGGGGAGAGGATTTTCTTCAAAACATATTTGGACACAATAATCTCTTTCCAGTTTCACACAGGTGCCATGGTATAGTAGCAACAAAGTCAGTTGTACAGCCCATTTTTCATGTTTTCCAAAAAACTATTTAAGCCATCAAATTCAAAGAATTGTTTTGGACAAATGGAATTTAATTTTACACAAATGAGAGAGGTTGTTTTTCCTAACAGGCCTTTAATAAAAAAAATACTTTATTTTTTACACAGTAATCACGGGTTGGGAGAATTTAAAATATCTTCACAAGTCATTTTTCCAGAAATTTACAATTTTATTATTTGAGTCATCAGCTTCAAAGGAATAATTCAATGCTATTGAAATTATTTTGCAGAAACGAAGACATGGGTTTTGTTGGGAGCATGTCCAGTTATAAAAACCTCTCCCATATTTCACACAGCTATCACCATTAGATATATGCATGAGAAAAGTTATTGTAATTGTTTCTATTTTTAGAGTTCAATTAGGTTTTGAATTCAAAGTTAGGTAGAGGTTGTTCTTATATAAATTAAAATGTAATTGATAGTTTTAAAGAGAAAATTTTCAAGAGTGGAGAGGCTCTACATTGTAATGGCTTCACATTTTTAGTAAATGAATGAAATTTGCAGAGGAGGAATGTAAAATGTTTTTCATGTCAGAGATTATTGTGCCATCTTTTTCTTCAGTAAGTAATTTCTTTATGTGATTGTTTATCCTGTTTCCCACTCCATTTTGTATTTTATTTCATGCTTGAGCGTTATATTTTATGGGATGGAATTCATCCTGTATGCTCTAGGTCCATTGTTCAAGCATTTTCAAAATATTTTCTTCTAAAGTCTTGCAGAATTCACCCTAGAGGTGCTCTGTTTAATGGAATGTCTCCCTTTGTCTACTAATCAACTTGGTAATACCTCAAGACTAGGGAAATGGTGCCTACCTTGCCTCTGTTCATAAAATTTCAAAACCTTACCTCCTGCAATCTATTTCAGATCTGATTATTGACTCCATTTCCCAATGGTCTCCTCCATGACTGTCTTACCAAGTCTTTTAAAACAAACTTGTCCTATTTGTTCCATCAAAAATATGACCTTCTGATTGTCTCTAAATGAATATCTTGAGTATAATAACTTTGTAAATAGTGAGAGATCCCTCTCTGATTGTATTAGGTCAAAAATACATTCTAAAGTTATTTTTGTTGTTACCTTGGGATCTACCTTTCACAACCTGGGTAAATTCCGAGTGTTAACAAATTGGCGCCGTTGCCAGGTAACGAAGTTTCAAATCTTCCCTGGGTATAAATGACATACTTTCATATTTGATTGTTGACGGTGAAGAACAATCAGATATCAGCAAGGTTGTGCATCTTTCACCTGGTGACTCCATCTTCGAAGAATCCAGTTTTTAGAATTCCTATGGCGACTCCACTATCAAAATATTGTGAAGTTTGAAGAGTTGATTCAGTATATTCATTTTTCGAGATGAGTTCTTTGTCTGCAAGGTATGCTCCTATGAATTGTGCTCACATTCCTGGTTTTCCAAATCGAATACCTAAAGTGGATTGGAAAACAGGTCTTCCAAAGTTTAAAGATCAAAATAATGATGATGTTGCCCTTCATTTTGTTATATTTCATATGCATATACATAAAATTGGAGTTAAATTGCATGAGGATTATTTAATGAATATGTTCATGGCTACTTTAGAAGGAGATGCAAGGTCATGGTTTGAATGGTTACCATCAGAAAGTTTATTTTCCCTTACTGATTTTCATACAGTATTTCATGAACATTACAAAAACCAATACCCCTCCTTGTTGTTGGTTCAATATTGTTGTACGCATGTTAAAGGTTCCATTGACGATTTGGAAAACATGTATAATGATGATGATTTAATGGATGAAGTACTTTAGAAATTTTATATGGGAACCCATTTCAAAAAAAAGAAATACAAATTAGTTGTCTTCACATTCAAGAAAAATCTCAGCAGTTAATAATTTCTTCCTCTACTAAAAGAGACATCAGCCAAAACTCTGATTCAACCAGCTACATTTCTTTTCCTGAAGTAGATGATAATTTGTAGCAGTCTTGTCATTATTTGTGTGACCAAAAAGGAAGTTTGGATGTTCAATCAAACCCTTCTTCATATTGTTCAACTTCTGAAGTTTTGTTTCAAGATGAAGCTGCTTATTCCCAATCAGAAAATTCATTTTTGCAGCTGCAATTTCCTCTAAGTTTCAATGCTTCTGTGGGTGATTACATAAAGAATTCTGATTCTGCAAATTTTCAGTCTTACAATCCATCCACATATTTATTTTCTGAAAATACAATTAAAGAGAAATCAACCCTTGGATTAGAATTGGAAAAAAGATATGAGCATGAAGATGATGAGCATAGTGATGTGAAAGAAGAGGGTTATACTCTTGATGTTTTTTCTAATGATCGCAGTCAGCTTGTTAAAAATTATGTTAGTGATGGTTTTAAAGAAAATTTTAGTCTATTTATAGATAATGAAAAGGAAGAGCAATCATGCCATCCATCTCTGTATGTGAAAGAACCAACAGTGCACAATAAACCAAAGGATCACAAAGAAGGAGATGAGAACTCTCAATGGGATGTTTCTTTAAATCTCTTGAATTCAGAAACATTTTGTCAAGAAGACATCTTTCTGCTTAATATTGTTGAAGAGCAAAATGATATTCCTCTTGAAGTGCTTGAGAAGAATGGAGTTGTAAATGTAGAAATTATAAATGAAGTTCCTGATATATCATTGAAAAACAATCATGAGAATTCCTTTCAAAACTCTTTTAAAGATCGGTTTCAGAGTATGCAAGAACAGTTACTTTTTGGACAGCCTTGTCATGACAAACAAGTGATTGAGTATTTTGAAATTTGTCATGTTTTTTATGATCCAATAGGAGAGTACATGGATAAATTTTTCAGATGGAGTACTTGGTTATATGTTTACAGCAAAGGACAAATTTTTCATCATAACCTATTGCTATTTTGTTCTTATGTTCTAATTTCGATCAAGCGTGAGGAAGAAATGGAATTATTGGATAAATTTCTTGATTGGTCATTTGTTCTTAATTAAGTAGGATAGGTAGGCATGAATAAGCTTGATATGGCGAGCATTTCTTTCAGCAGTTTTCAGTTTGGTTTCAGTTTCAAGTGCAATTCAGTTACGGGTTACAGGTTGACAGAGTGGGATTTGTTTGCAAAATGGTTTCAGTTGATGGTTGAGTTCAAAACAGGTTGAGGATTTCAGAGAAAAATTAAGAGAAACCCAATGGATTTGGCACCTGGTCTATGGGGTTCTTTGCTACCTCACAGGGATGATAGCATCCCTAGTTGGAGCGAGTTGTTAGCACTAAATTTATTTTTGTTGGAATTGGTCTTATTGCCTTCAAAATTTTGAGTTTTCATGGGTGATTGAGTTGGTTTCCAAAGTTTTCTCATTAAGATATTTCCAAGTTGGCAAAAAAGAGAAGTTAAAGGAATTTTAGGTAAAAAGAGAAATAAATTTTTCACAAGTGGGGCAAAATTTTTTATTAACTTTTGAATGAAATTTATAAAATGGGTTTTATAAACTTATTATTTTATTTATATTCAAAATTATATATTTTTGGATATTTTTTCCAAAGTCAAAAAGAGGCCTCTTATTAATCCAATGGCTAATGTAAAAAGTGAAAACTCATCAATGAGTATTAGTGTTTCCGGAGAACAAAGTTGTGAAGTGGTTAAATTGGAAAGGTGGTAGCGGAATTTAAACCACTTTCCACGTGGTAACTTTTGGTGAGTTCCACGGAGAAAAATGGTTTAAGAGAAACAACTCAGTGAAGGCTTCAAAATAGACCATTATGTAAAGGTAAAGGTGACTTGTTTTTGAAAAATTATTTCATTTGTGTGCTGCGCGCTAAAGGAAGGAGACAGTCTTCCATATTAACATAGCATATTTTTTCTGAAAATGACTGTTTTAGTCATTTTATTCAATGACTTGTTTCCAAAACACAAAGAAGAATTATAAAAAAATGAAAGAGGTTTTTCATCCCATCATCATGGTATACAATAACCTCTCTCAGGTTTTACCCAGGTGCTATAGATTGGGATCAGAAAAGTCATCTTCAAAGGGAGAATGTTCAGATGTCAAAATGACTGTTCTAGTCATCCAATTAAAATAATTGTTTACTTCAAATGAAGATGAATTTTGAGAAACTGTGAGAGCCATTTATTCAAAACATACCTATCCCAAATAAACTATTTCAGTTTTCACACAAGTGCTATGGTTTAGCAGCCACAAAGTCAGTTGTACAGGCCATTTTTCATGTTTTCCAAAGGACTATTTCAGCCATCAAATTCAAAGAATTGTTTTGGACAAATGGAATTTAATTTTACAAAAATGAGAGAGGTTTTTATTCCCAACAGCCCTATAATAAAAAAACTCCTTCATTGTTTACACAGTAATCATAGGTTGGGAGAATTTAAAATATCTTCACAAGTCATTTTTCCAGAAATCTACAATTTTATTATTTGAGTCATCAGCTTCAAAGGAATAATTTGAGGATATTGAGATGATTTTGGAGAAATGAATACATGGGTTTTGTTGGGAACATGTCCAGTTATAAAAACCTCTCCTAGATTTCACACAGCTATGACCATTAGAGATATGCATGAGAAACGTTATTGTAACTGTTTCTATTTTTAGAGTTCAGTTAGGTTTTGAATTCAAAGTTAGGTAGAGGTTATTCTTATATAAATTAAAATGTAATTGATAGTTTTAAAGAGAGTATTTTCAAGAACGGAGAGGATCTACATTGTAATGGCTTCACGTTTTCAGTAAATGAATGAAATTTGCAGAGGAGGAATGTAAAATCTTTTTCATGTCAGAGATTCTCGTGCCATCTTTTTATTCAGTAAGTAATTTCTTTATGTGATTGTTTATCCTATTTCCCACTCCATTTTGTATTTGCTTTCATGCTTGAGCATTAGCTTTTATGGGCTAGAATTCACCCTGCATGCTCTAGGTCCATTGTTCACACATTTTCAAAATATTTTCTTCCAAAGTCTTGCAGAATTCACCCTAGAGGTGCTCTGTTTGATGGAATGTCTCCCTTTGTCTACTAATCAACATGCTAATACCTCAAGACTGAGGAAATGGTTCCTACCTTGCCTCTGTTAATAAAATTTCAAAACTCTACCTCCTGCAATCTATTTCAGATCTGATTATTGACTCCATTGCCCAATGGCGTCCTCCATGACTGTCTTACCAAGTATTTTAAAACTCATCCTATTTGTCCCATCAAAAATATGACCTTCTGATTGTCTCTAATTGAATATCTTGAGTATAAAAACTTTGTAAATAGTGAGAGATCCCTCTCCGATTGTATTAGGTCAGAAATACATTCTAAAGTGGTTTTTGTTGTTACCTTGGGATCTACCTTTCACAACCTGGGTACATTCTGAGTGTTAACAGGGGATAAAGCCCTCACTAAGGGCTTAGAAACCTAAAAATGATATAAAAAGACCGGTGGGGGTAACTCTCAAACAACTCTTCCTTTACATATTGTTATGCTGCCCATCGATGCCTTGAGACCCTTTGTCTCTCAAGCCACCCACATCCCCCTTTAATCCACTCATCTTCCCCATTGAGCCATATCTCCCCCATTGTTGAGTGAGATAGAGAGGTGCTTCTTCCAGCGAGGGCATAGTGTCCCATTGCACCAAAGAAGGGGTATACCATTGTTTGTTCATGCTTTTGTTTTAGTATCTTAATTGTTTTCTAACCCATATTTGCTTATAGGTTTGTTTATTAACTTGTTTTTCAGGTTTATTGTTGTCTTTAATAGTTGTTTGCAAGTTCTTAGAGAAAATCCCTAAGCTTGTTTGGAGAGGGGATCATGGCCATTTCTTGTCCATCTTTTATTCCTTTTTGTCTTGTTTACTTTTCCTGCATTTTACCACACAGGAACCTACCCTTCCATAATATAGACGGAAAGGAGCCATTCTTACCCCTGTAGCAAGGAGAAATCCATGTTACAATAGCATTATGTCTCAAGGATGTGAGTGGAAATACCAAAATGAAGTCCATGGAAATTACTTCCCATTTAGTCATAGGAATATCTTGAGGATTTAAGAGACCGACTGGGTGTTGATGATATTCCTTGACTTTCTAACACTCTAGGAATTTCGAAACGAAATTGACTACCTCGCTCTTCATACTAGGCTAGGTAGTGTCTCCAACTAGGTAGTGTCTCCATAATTTTAGTGCCAACATTACAACTGCTAGTTCTAGATCATGTGTGGCATATTGATATTCATGAGGGTTCAACTTACGAGATGCATAAGATATCACCCCACCTTCCTGCATTAGAACTGCTCCTAACCCTTTCTTCAAGGCATCAGTGCATGGCATGAAGTCTTTATTCATGTCTAGTACCAGTAAGATTGGTTCACTAGTCAGTAATCTCTTTAATTCAGCAAAAGTGATATCACATTCATTGGTTCATTCATATCAGATTAACTTTCATTGTAAGGTGGTGATGGGTTTCAAAATCTTGGAGAACCCTTCCAGGAATCTTCGGTAATACCTTGCTAACTCCATGAAGCTACGCACCTCATACGCATTCTTGGGAATTGTCCAATCCTCGATGGCCTTCACCTTTTCTAGGTCCACAGAGATCGCTTGTCCTGAGATGATATGACCTAAGTAGTGAATCTACTTTTGGAATAAGGAACACTTTGATAATTTACCACACAGTTTATGTTTGCTTAAGAAAGGTAATTCTAACTATAACTATTCCTCATGCTCCTTCTCATTCTTAGAATATATAAGAATGCCATTTAAGAAGACCTGAAAAAAGTGGTCCAAGTACTTCTAGAAGACACTACTTATGAGGCTCATGAATACTGCTGGAGCATTGGTAAAACCAAATGGTACCACTCTGAACTCATAATGTCCAAGTTGAGTTCAAAAGGCAGTCTTAGGAATGCCATTTTCTTTAATCCTAAGCTAGGGATACACTGACCGCAAATCAATCTTATAGAAGAGTGATGCGCCTTTCACCTCATCAAAGAGGTCATCAATTCTTGGTATAGGATACATGTTCTTCACTATGGATTTGTTCAAATCCTTGTAATCTTTGCAAAGTCTAGAGATTTGTCCTTCTTATTTACAAATATCATTGGTGCTCCCCATGGTGAGATACTAGGTCTAATTAGTCCCAAGTCTATCAACTCTTTTACCTGGATCTATAACTCTCGATGCTCAAGGGTGGTAATTTTATAAGGGGTCTTTGATATTGGCTCCGCTCCAAGTTTTAGTTCAATCATGAAATGAAGCTCTCATTCCGGAGGTAGTCCTAGAAGTTCTTTTGGAAAGACATCCTTAAAATCAGATAACACTGGGTAGGAATTCAAGGAATGTCCCTTACTATCACTCACGATCTCAACTACAAACAACTGATATCCCTATATTAAACACCTCTTATATTTCATTGTGGAGATGAAACAAAGGGATATTTTTCTCTTCTGGACCTAGATTTGAATTTCTTGACCCTCATCATTAGGGCACAAGAATTTCTTTGCATAGAAATCCATGAAATCTCTATGGCCTTCTAACCAATCCATGCCCACAATGAGGTCATAGATCCCAAAATTTGTGACATAAGCATCCAACTTAGTGGTGCATACTCCTAATTTCACTTGACATCCCGTTACCTTAAGACGTACTTCTTGTTTAACCCCTGAAGCCATCTCAACCTATTCAAAATCATCATTGTCATAGGCTACCACCCCACAGTTATTCAATGCATATGGTGAAATAAAATTATCTGTTGCACCAGGATAAAATAAAATTTTAAGTTTGACATTGTTTACTTACCTAGTGGATTCAACTATGATGGATTGATGTTCTTTCTGGTGGTTGTGAACAGCTGCATGAATCCGATGAGTGTTACTAGAATTACCCATGGATGCTTTTCCTTCCTTTTGCCTCTTAGGACAATCTCGCTAAAAATGAGGAACTCCACATCCCCAACAAGAGACATTAGGTGGTGCTTGCATGCTATTGGGAGGAGTCCTCTCAGATGATTTCCTTCCCCTGGATCCTCTAAAACCTCCCCATCCTCTATATGAATTTCCATGTTTTCATCTTCGGTTCCCATGGTTTGCAGATGAAGCCTGTGATACTGAGTTACCTGAAGTGTTAGCTCTCGGGGTGAACTTGTTACCATAAGGAGGAGGTCTGGATTGTCCTCCTCTAAAGTACAATCGTGGAGCCTTCCCTGTAGCATACTTATTGGATCCTATCAACTTTATCCATCCCTTTACATCTGACATATCCTCAGCACAGCGAGCATACTCAATTGCCATCGAAACTGAAGATGGATTCTGCATCCGTACTTCGGCCCTGATCTTGTAGTTGATTCCATACACAAATCACTCCACCTATCGATCATCCAAGTCCAAGTATGGAACATATGTTACTATTTCCATGAATATAGATTCATACCCTTCCACTGTGATTTTTCCCTATACCAAAGCATGAAAGGAACCTGCCTGCTGTTCCCCGTAATAAGCCGGAAGATACTTCATGTTGAACCTCTCCTTGAATAACTCCCATGAAAAAGTCAAAGGAGTAAGATGCAATTGTTTCTCCAAGTCTGACCATGAATTTAGGGAATCAACCTTCAGTTGAAAGATGGCCATTATAGCCTTGGAACTGGAGGTATACTCATTTAGTGTGAAGCACCTCTTCAGACCCTCAAGCCATGCTTCGGCATGCTTACTCGGTCATGCTCCTTAAAAATCAAGAATTTTGATCTTCTGCGTCTCTTTGGAAATATCCGAAAGAGGTTCTTTCCTCGAGTCGTGTGCCCTCTCAAAGTTTTCTCACCTCACCTATGTGGTTTCAACCTCGACGAGATTCTCCAACTTCCTGTTGAAAGTGACCATAATGGTTTCCAAGGACCTCAGTATGACCTTCATCTTGGGAGTGGGGGCTTCTCTACGTGGCACCGGTGGTGATGGTGGTCAACCTCAACCTCATCCTCGTCCTTGAATAGTGCATGTTCTTACCATGATTGATCATGTTTCATGGAAACAACATCATATTATTAGCTTCTAAAGGGCATGTTGGTTGAGTTCTGAACTTTGCGTTTTACAAAAGGAACTATAGTTCAAGACGTTTTGATCAGCCCATGTTGAGGCCACCCGATGCTATTTAATGTTTGTGTATTATATCATTTAAGTGGTATTATCTC
>LPNX011190582.1:6005-75476 GCA_001517045.1 Pseudotsuga menziesii | reverse complement strand
ATGAGGGTAGGTTCTATTGAATACAAATTCGTTGTGTTGTGATATATGTGTTATAGCAACCCTCCATTATGGTATTCCAGTTTCAAGCACAACTTTATAGCATCTCCCCCATTACTAAAACTAGCATGGCGCACAAGATATCTCGGTATTCCCTCATGGTTATGAGAGATGGGTTCAATCCCCTTACCATTTACTTTCAAGCCGCACAACCCACCTTGAGCGCAAACAGTCCCTCGTTGGGTTGTGATATCATTGTTCTAGTTTTTTTTTGTAGTTAGCGTGTGGACCACTATAGTAGTGCACAATTATAAGCACATGAACTCTATTCTCTATCATGCTTCAGGAAACGTCAGTCAATAATGACGAAGGTGTATTTCATACTTCTCTCGGCTAGTATGTTTTGTGTGAGCACTTCCAACAGATGCTCACACACAATAAATGTCAAAAATCATTTTTCTAACAAAGTCAAATGGAAATCTATAATATCAAAGTTGACGCCCTATTCAAGTGAGATGACATGTGAATAAAATTCCATGGGGTTTGAGTCGGTGCCCGTTGATTTCTACAAGAAGATTATTCAAAATATATAACGGCCTTTCCTTCTCATATTTCTTTATTATTAATATATATGGAATATTTCCTACGAACCAAAACTATTCTATCATAATTTCTATCTTCACATATAATTGGTTGCTTATAGTTCTTTCAAAATAATCTTCGAGTGTATGAGGGTTATATGAATAATTACCTAGATTATATTGCATTGAAAACCCTTATATAAACTTACTGCAAAATGGTCATAGAATTTAATTATAATTATGGTATAGACGTGTATAGTAATAAAGACCAGAATAATGGTAAAAGTTACTACATAAAAAAAGGTTCATGAAACAAGAACTCCTTTTGCAAATATATATTAAACTTGGAATATATGTTGGATAATTGTATGGAGATGGATGTAATGAATATAAAAAAAAAATATTGGAGATATTTCTACAAAATTTTCATTTATTCAATTTCGTTATAATACATGAATATTTCTAATAGTGTTTTCTATGGCTTTGTGCAGGAAATATTCAGTGATAAGCATGGGTAGTTTTGAGCACAGGTAGTTTTGAGAAGGATCTTTTGAAGAGACATTTTAATGTAGTATTCCTGTCCAAATTTGTAGACTTAGATTATACTATATTTTGAGAAGTTTGAGGTGTGCACAAGCCCTAAGGTCTAAGTGTCCGAGCCTTGGATTTGATACCATCTATAGTGCTCAACCTCCTAGGCTGAGCACTCAGTGAGAATATGTGAGCCCTCTCCTTCTGAAAATAAAAAATAAAGAATGACATTTTGTTTATATCAGTCTCCTAGTTTTATTATAAGTTTGTTACCTCTAAGTCTATTTTTTTCTTTTTTTCATTTGAGTTGAGAGTAATTAGTAGTAAGAACAAGTGAAATATTTTCACATAGAAGTTTAAAAGTAGTTAGGAATTTTACTATTAATTATTCACAGCATAAAGATATTTATTCTTATTCCAATAATACAGAAAATTACCTCGAACTTTATGCAAGGTGAAGATAGTTCCCTACTCCTTGCTCCTATAGCCTTTCCTCTCGTTGGTTTGAGCCTTGATACCAAATTGGATGATCCATCCTAGCGACTAGCGTTAATCGTGCTATCCCTAGGAAACCGACGAGTTTCCTATCCCACATGCCGATAAACCCGATAGCAGGTTCCTTGTTTCTCGACTCTAATTTTTTTTTGGCTCTTGAGTTAACCCCCTCCTAAAGTTTTCTCCCCTCCTCTGTTACAACACCATATTTCTCTTTTTCTTCTAAAATTTTCACCCCAAATACTCTCCCAAAAAATCCTCCTCCAAAACCATTTGATCCCCCTACTTATACCTCCTTCCCCTCTTTTCTTCCATCACCTTCCCTTCTTCCACTGCCTCTTTCACATTAAAATACTAAGTATTATTTATTCCTTTCTTGGGTAGTCCAACTAGTTCAGAATATTTAAGAAATTAGTTGTATGTTAATAAATTTTCTTGAACTGTCCAATTCCTCACCCTTCACGAGGCAGCGGGAATTTATTGAATGGTTATCCCATTGAATTGAATATGTTAAATTTAAAACATAACCGATTGAAAAATTACAACAATATTTATTATTATTATTATTATGTTTAATGGTAAAATAATGGTAATAACAGTATTGCCAATTATTATTTCTTATTAATAACATAATAATAATTACTCAAAATAAACACTAATAATAAACTATAACAATAAATAAATAATAATAACAATTAATATTATTAATGAATAAATAATTAATTGTAGTATTATTATTAATTGATTGAAATAATAACATTCACATGTATCTATTTATTGTTAAGTATCCTCACACTAATCTATTACCTTGTTTCTTAATAAATAAGGCACATTTACAAATTTAAATAAATCATGATTACTAGTCAACCCATCCAACTATCCAAGGTTAATGTTTTTCAATTAATATTTCATAGTGACATTACTTCTCTTAATTGTTTTATACAATTAACAAATAGTTTTGTTGACTCATTCATACACATGCCCTAACAACTTAAACATCCATTATCTGAATTGATCAATACACAAATATTTGGTTGTTTGTTACAACTTATATGATTATTTGACATATTACGTAGTTTTATATTCATACTAGCGTGCATGTGTGAGGTGTGCATGCATGGACAATACATGCAGCGAATGCACATGTACTATAACCAAACCACCTAAATTATAGTTTATACTAATAATATTTTGTTGATGTATTTGTAACTTTGGAATATATTCACTTGCATATCTTATGTATTGTAACCTGATGTTTATTATGGGAAGTATCTGTAATGTAATCGAGTCATGTCATGCCCTGATGTTCTTATTAGGAGATTCGATAAAGTAAACAAGTCATGTAAATTCATTGAGGATAACCCTCCATTATAAGTCGAGGAAATAGTCCCCACAATTGAGTTAAAGTTAACCCTCCTTGTTGATCAGAGGTCAAAGTCCCCATAATTGTGGGGCACTAGGGTTATTAGACTCTCATAGAGATGTCGGCCTTGGTAAGTAATTGTTAAGTGTGGATGACTTGTTGGAGTGGAATTTAAGTGAATGAAAGAATATAAATAGAGAGTGAGCCTCTCTATTTATAACACACATAGTCACTCACTGGGGTGCATGAGTGAGAGAGGAGAAGCTCTCTCAAGTGAGAGAGAAAGAACAAGATATTGGAGATCATCTTTACATTTTTGGGTTTTACAGCTAGCATTGGTGGTCATTATATCTCTCAGGAAGTTGCAGGGTTTTGTCTTTTTTGGTTTCTCCAAGGAAAATTCTTTGTGTCTCTTGTCTCTTGTGTTTATTGATTCTTGTGTTTATTGATGTGCATGTTATTCTCTCACATAAGATCCTAAGATCATATTGCTTAAATGATAAAAATATAACATGGTATTAGAACAAACCTAAGAAGAAGACATTTGTGTAGCTACAGATGCTGGGGCTTCATACTTTTTGGGTATATCTTCACAATCCATCATCAAAAGGATGCTACGATAACTCTCCATTGAAGGGCACATCTTTCTATCGAAGCAGAATTTGATTCCGGGCATTTTCAGTTTTTGCTGCAGGAAATTAGGGATTTTCTTAGAAGAGGAATTTTTGAGTGATCCCAGCATAGGATTACTCTCCTCATCAAAATCAAATATTAGAGACCTGTTTTGATATTTTTGGTTGGGTAAAACTCTAGGAAAGACAAACCCTAGTTTGACCCCTTGCTTGAAAAACCCTAAAATACTGAAATAGATAGTTTTGGTATATTCACTATATCTCGAGATTGGATAAGGATAATGTGCCTAATGTTTTTCACATTTCATCCCCCGATTCGGTATATTCTAGGAGATATGATTCTTCCAAGTTCAGGTTCTAGCCTCTCCAACGATTCCTCCCCAAAGAGGACACTTCAGGAGACTTTCTATATCTCACGCTACGCAGGTCCAAATTAAATTTCTCAAGATGTTATAGAAAGGGAATAGAATTTACTTTATTTGGTAAGATTTTCAGACCCTAAAGATAAAACAGTTACATGTGGCAGTCCGTACAACTTCGTTATGCTAAACAGTCCTGAAACAGGTCACCTTGGGAAAACGCTCATAAGTCCCAATTGTTTAAACCAATTTTGATGAAACCTGTGGTGTTAGAACAAGGACATATTAGGATACCTTTGTCCAATATTTAAGACACAGAGGAGCAGTAATTTCAGAGATACTGTAGAAACATTATTAGACATTTCTATAGAAGAAATTGGTAAACTAGGGCTTCCTGTTCTAGGAGGTTCCCTCCACTGTTTTCAGAAAATGAGTACATTGGACAGCTCACCTTGAAGAGGTCTATCTTTCTATCCAATCATATATGAAATATTACAATTTTTAAAATTAGGTTTCCTCTAGCAAACCCTAGATCAAGCACCTATGGAACCATGACGAAGACCTCAAATTGGTAAGATCTATTCTTTTGCTTTTTACATTTGAGGTTCTCATTTATAAATGACTAGTCACACCAACTTGATGACAAGATTGGTGAAAGTGAAAAATTCCAAGAATGGAAATATTGGATCTCACTGGTTCTTGAAGAAAATGAATTGGACACCTACATAAGTGGAGAGGTTCCAGTTCCAAAGCGAGATGAGGCTCAAAACCTTACACGAGAAGAAATTGGTCAAGGCCAAGAAGATAATTGTTGATTCATTAGAGGATCGCCTTATACCACATGTGTCTTCCCTACATACACCAAAAGAGATGTTTGATTCCTTGATCAAGCTATTTGAAGGAAAGAACATAAATTGGAAGATGACTTTAAGAAAACAGTTGAAGAATGTGAATACCTAGAATGCAGAGACCATACAGTCATACTTTACAATGGTCTCTCAAATCAAATACCAACTTGAAGTGGTAGAAGAAGAAGTGGAGAATCTAGAAGTGGTGATAACCACCTTGAATGGTCTTTTAGGATCATAGGATTCATTCATTCGAGGAATGTATTCCGAAAGGAAGTGGTGAATTTCTGTAGATTCTGGGAAGAGTGCACAAAAGTAGAAGCTTGAATCATAATAAGAGAAGAGAAGATGGGAGAAACTGAATATCTATCTCTCACGATTCAAACAATATCCCTCAAGCCATGAGGAATATGAAAAACTCAATTCTTGAAGAACCTATTATCCATATTAGGCATTTGGATAAGAAAATATGTTGTTATGAATGAAGAAGATGATGAAGCTGAAAGAAGGAGTCTACCCATGAAATAAATAAAGATAATTATTCAATTGTGCTCCTCTAAATTCATCAAAACTAGTAGGGCCAAATCGATTCAAAAGGAGTTGGAAAAAATCTTCCCATTGGGGCTCTTCATGATCCTTGATGTAATAATAGAACCATTGAAGGTGTTAGCACCAAATTTATTTTTGTTGGAATTGGTCTTATTTCCTTCAAAATTTTAAGTTTTCATGGGTGATTGAGTTGGTTTCCAAAGTTTTCTCATTAATCTATTTCCAAGTTGGCAAAGAAGAGGAGTTAAAGGAATTTTAAGTAAAAAGAGAAATAATTTTTTCACAAGCGGGGAAAAAATATTTATTAACTTTTTAATTTGTGTGCTGCGCGTGAAAGGAAGGAGACAGTCCACCATATTTCCAAACTCAACTTTCACATGTTTACAATCAAAGGGAAAATAGCGAAGATAAAGAATCTGATCAAGGAGATGGAATTTGATTTTAATAGAGAAAGAAAAGGGAAGCCACCACTCAACAATGCAGAAGGGAAGCCCAAAAAGAACATCAGCCCAGAAGTGTTGTAGAAATATATACAGTGAGAGCATTCATGAAGGTATTGGTATGTGTTTAAATTCTTACAAACAGAATTTACATTGGAGAGTGCGCCAAAGCTTAGGATTATTCAAGTGTTTAGAGAAACTATTAACAAATATGGCTACCTTGATCAATCAATTCATGGGATTGATCTTATAGTAGATGATCTTACAAGGATAGATGCTATATGTTCTCTGTTTATGAATTACAGTTAAACAATTCAAGGTTTAGAAGCAACATACCATATTTTTTCTGAAAATGACTGTTTTAGTGATTTCATTCAAAAATCCGTTTCAAGAAAACAAAGAAGAATTTTCAAAAAGTTAAATAGTTTTTTCATCATAACATTATGATCTACAATAACCTCTCAGTTTTTACCCAGGTGCTACAGATTGGGAGAATCAAAGTCTTCTTCAAAGGGAAAATGTTAAGATTTCAACATGACTGTTCTAGTCATCAAATTAAAATAATTTTTTACATCAAATGAAGATGAATTTCGAAAAATTGAGAGAGTCTTTTCTTAATGAAATACCTATACACAATAACCTCTTTAATTTTTCACACAAGTGCTATGGTTTAGCAGAAATAAAGTTAGTTGTATAGGCCCTTTTTCATGTTTTCCAAAGGACTATTTCAGCCATCAAATTCAAAGAATTGTTTTGGACAAATAGAATTTAATTTTACAAACATGAGAGAGGTCTGTATTCCTAATGGGCCTATAATCATTAAAAAACTCCTTCATTTTTTACACTCTAATCACAGGTTGGGAGAATTTAAAATATCTTCATAAGTCATTTTTCCAGAAATCTATAATTTTATTATGTGAGTCGTCAGTTTAAAAGGAAGATTTCGAGGAGCTTGAGATGATTTAGGATAAATGAAGACATAGGTTATTTCAGGAACATCTCAAATTATAAAAACCTCTCCCATATATTATAGATCTATCACCATTATAGATATGCAGGAGAAACGTTGTTGCAACTATTTCTATTTTTAGAGTTCAGTTAGGTTTTGAATTCAAGGTTAGGTAGAGGTTATTATTATATAAATTAAAATGTAGTTGATAGTTTTAAAGGGGGAATTTTCAAGAGCTGAGAGGCTCTACATTGTAATGTCTTCAAGTTTTCAGTAGATGAATGAAATTTGCGGAGGAGGAATCTAAAACCTTTTTCATGGCAAAGATTCTTGTGCCATCTTTTTCTTGAGTAACTAATTTCTTTATGTGACTGTTTATCCTATTTCCCACTAGATTTTGGATTTGCTTTCATGCTTGGGAATTAGTGCTTATGGGATATAATTCATCATGCATGCTCTAGGTCCATTGTTCAATCATTTTCAAAATATTTTCTTCTAAAGTATTGCAGAATTCACCCTAGTTAGGTGTTATGTTTGATGGGATGTCTCCCTCTGTCTACTAATCAACCTGCTAATAACTCAAGACTGAGGAAATGGTGCCTAAATTTCCTCTGATCATAAACCTTCAAAACCTTACCTCCTGCAACCTATTTCAAATCTGATTGTTGACTCAATTTCCCAATGGTCTCCTCCATGACTGTCCTACCAAGTCTTTTAAAACAAACTTGTCCTATTTGTCCAATAAGAAATATGACCTTATAATTGTATTTGATTGAATATCTTGAGTATAAAGACTTTGTAAATAGTGAGAGATCCCTCTCTGGCTGTATTAGGTTAGAAATACATTCTAAAGTGGTTTTTTCTCTTACCTTGGGATCTACCTTTCACAACCTGGGTACATTCTGAGTGTTAACAAGTTGGTGCCATTGTCGGGGAATGAAGGTTCAAATCTTGCATGGGTATGAACAACATAGTTTCATATTTGGTTATTGATGGTGAACAAAAGTCAGATATCAGCAAGGTTGTGCATATTTCACCTGGCGACTCCATCTTTGAAGAATCCAGTTTTAAGAATTCCTATGGAGACTCCACTATCAAAATATTGTAAAGTTTGAAGAGTTGATTCAGTATATTCATTTGTCGAGATGAGTTCTTTGTCTGCAAGGTATGCTCCTATGTATCATGCTCACATTCTTTTTTTTCCAAATCGAATACATAAAGTGGATTGGAAAAAAGGTCTTCCAAAGTTTAAAGATCAAAAGAATGATGATGATGCCCTTCATTTGGTTAGATTTCATATACATATACATAAGCTGGGAGTTAAATTACAAGAGGATTCTTTAATGAAAATGTTCATGGCTACTTTAGAAGGAGATGCAAGGTCATGGTATGAAGGGTTACCATCAGAAAGTTTGTTTTCCCTTACTGATTTTCATACAGTATTTCATGAACATTACAAAAACCAATATCCCTCCTTGTTGTTGGTTCAAGATTGTGTACACATGTTGAAGGTTTCATTGAATATTTGGAAAACTTATATAATGATGATGAGTTAGTGGATGAAATTTTAGATATTTTATATGAGAACCCGTTTCAGAAAAAGGAAATACAAATTAGTTGTCTTCACACTCAAGAAAAATCTCAGCAGTTAATAATTTCTTCCTCTACTGAAAAAGACATGAGCCAAAACTCTGATTCAACCAGCTACATGTCTTTTCCTGAAGTAGATGATAATTTGCAGCAGTCTTGTCAATCTTTGTGTGACCAGGAAGGAAGTTGGGATGGTCAATCAAACCCTTCTTCATATTATTCAACTTCTGAAGTTTTCTTTCAATATAAGGGTGCTTATTCCCAATCAGAAAATTCCTTTTTGCAGCATCAATTTCTCTAAGTTCTAATGCTTTTGTGGGTGATTACATAAAGAATTCTGATTCTGCAAATTTCTAGTCTTACAGTCCCTCCACATATTTATTTTCTGAAAATACAATCAAAGAGAAATCAGACCTTGGATTAGAATTGGAAAAAAGATATGAGCATGAAGATGATCGTCCTAGTGATGTGAAAGAAGAGGGTTATACTCTTGATGGTTTTTTTGATGATTGCGGTGAGCTTGTTAAAAATTATGTTAGTGATGGTTTTCAAGAAAAATTTAGTCTACATATATATAATGAAAAGGAAGAGAAATCATGCCATCAATCTCAATATGTGAAAGAACCAACTGTGTGCAATAAACAAAGGGATCACAAAGAAGGAGATGAGGGCTCTGAATGCGATGTTTCATTAAATCTTTCCAATTCAAAAACGTTTTGGCAAGAAGACATCTTTCTGTTTAATCTTGTTGAAGAACAAAATGATATTCCTCTTGAAGTGCTTGAGAAGAATGGAGTTGTAAATATATTAAATGAAGTTGCTGATATATCATTGAAAAACCATTAGAGAGAATTTGAGGTAAAAAATGGGCCTCCTAAGAGATGTACTACAAAAACATAAGATATATTAAAATATTATGAGTTAGGGGTTTTATGGAGTAGGTATATATGACAACTCGCCTCCTACACTACTTTTTATGCACAATATAAATAACCATGGTTGAGTTACTTTTCTAAATTGATTATAAATAAAATTAATAAAATAATTTTACAATGATGTGACTAAGATTCATTGTAAATTCCCAAAAATTTATTGTCCTTTAGCATTTATTTGTCTTGAACTTGTCAATGAAATTAAACAAAAATATATATTTAGAAGTTATTTTAAAAATTTATGTTGAATTTTTATATTTAGTACATTCTTCATCAATTTAATTTTAATGTGATTTAATTAAGATTTATTTACATGTAAAATTTTAACAATATTATTACAATATTTACTGCATTATTAGAATAAATTAAGATCAAAATCATAATTTTTTTATATATATTCATTTTATTGTAAATGAATGTGATAGTTAAATCTCTTATAGAAAATAATATAAGACTTAATTTATTCTAAAATAAATTATTAAAAAAATATTTATACAATATGAAAATATGTGATATTAGTATATAAGATTTTAATTTATGTTGTTTTTAGCAATAAAAAAGTTACGAGTAAATAATATAACTTATTTACTAAATAAGTCAACACTGGTGTATAAATTATTTTAATTTATTAGTTGATTTTAATGTATATTAATTTTTAGCAATAAAAAAGTTGTGAATAAATAACATATCATATTAACTTAATAAGTGAATAGTGGTGCATAAATTCTTTTAATTTATTAGTTAAAACATAAATTATTTTAATATTTTTTTATAGACAAAAATAAATTATTAAAAAAATATTTATACATTTTGGAAATATTTTTATAATATAAATACTTATATAAGCAAATTATTTCCATTGCTTGCAACTAAATAAATTATAAATACAAAATATACATGTAAAAAATCAATGTTACTGATTTGTTAAAAAAATGCATCATAATACAGTTTTACAAATTATGTTATAATTTCAAATTAAATATAAATGACTTAATTAATTCTATTAATCATTAAAATTTTAAAATATTTTTATTATTAAAACTAACATGATAACATTTATTATAATTATTATCATAGTAACATTATTATTAATTAATATTTAAGAAGTTATAACAACATAATTTGCATATTATTTTATAAAATTATCTATTAAAAAATTATAATAATTTTTTTGTCAAAAACAAATTTCATAATAAAGTTGTAATCATATAAATATTTATCATATCAAGATGTTGTNGTAATTGGTTGATTTTTATAGTACATTTTGGTCATTTTGAGGCCCTTTTTTGACCTCAAATTCTCTCTAATGAATCATCAAAATTCCTTTCAAATCTCTTTCAAAGATCTGTTTCATAGTATGCAAGAAGAGTTACTTTTTGGACAGCCTTGTCATGACAAACAAGTGATTGAGTATTTTGAAATTTTTCATGTTTTTTATGATCCAATAGTAGAGTACATGCATAAATGTTTCAGATGGAGTAGTTGGTTATATGTTTGCATCAAAGGACAAAATTTTCATCATAACCTATTGCTATTTTCTTCTTATGTTCTAATTTCGATCAAGCTTGAGGAAGAAATGGAATTATTGGATAAATTGTTTGATTGGCTTCATTGGCAGTCAGATTTTACTTCATTGGGCATTTGTGCTTAGTTAAGTAGGATAGGTAGGCATGAATAAGCTCGACATGGCGAGCATTTCTTTCAGCAATTTTCAGTTTGGTTTTAGTTTCAAGTGCAATTCAGTTACAGGTTATAGGTTGATAGAGTGGGATTTGTTTGAAAAATGGGGTCAGTGGAAGGTTCAGTTCAAAACAGGTTGAGAATTTCAGACAAATATTAAGAGAATCCCAATGGATTTGGCACCTGGTCTACCGGGTTATTTGCTACCTCGCAGGGAGGATAACATCCCTAGTTGGAGGCAATTGTTAGCACTAAATTTATTTTTGTCGGAATTGGTCTTATTGCCTTCAAAATTTTAAGTTTTCATGGGTGATTGACTTGGTTTCCAAAGTTTTCTAATTAAGCTATTTCCAAGTTGGGAAAGAAGAGAAGTTAAAGGAATTTTAGGTAAACAGAGAAATAAAGTTTTCACAAGTGGGGAAAAAAGCTCTATTAACTTTTGAATGAAATTTATAAAACCGGTTTTATAAACTTTATTTTATTTATATTCAAACTTATATAGTTTTGGATACTTTTTCCAAAGTCAAAAAGTGGCCTCTTTTTCACCAAACCAAGTCTTAATGAAGGTTTAAGTTCTAAACAAGATCTATTACCTTTCTTAATGTATAATCAAACCACTAGAACATAAAATAATCCAACAGCTAATGTAAAAAGTGAAAACTCATCAACGGGTATTATTGTTTCCAGAGAGTAAAGTTGTGAGGTGGTTAAATTGGAAATGTGGTAGTGGAATTTAAACCACTTTCCACGTGGTAACTTTTGGTCAACTCCCCAGAGAAAAGTAGTTCGCGAAAAAACAACTCAGTGGAGGCTCCGGAATAGACCATTATGTAAAGTTGACTTGGTTTTCTAAAATATCATTTCATTTGTGTGCTGCGCACGAAAGGAATGAGACAGTTTGCCATATTTCCAAACTCAACTTTTACATGTTTACAATCATAGGGAAAATAGCGAAGATAAAGAATCTGATCAAGGAGATTGAAATTGATTTTAATAGAGCAAGAAAAGGGAAGCCACCACTCAACAATGTAGAGGGGAATCCCAAAAAGAACATCATCCCATAAGTGTTGCAGAAATATATACAGTGAGAGAATTCATGAAGGTATTGGTATGTGTTTAAAGTCTTACAAATAGAATTTACATTGGAGAGTGTGCCAAAGCTTGGGATTATTCAAGTGTTTGGAGAAACTATTAAAAAATATGGCTACTTTGATCAATCAATTCATGGGATTTCTCTTACAATATATGATCTTACAAGGATAGATGCTATATGTTCTCTGTTTATGAATTGCAGTTAAACAATTCAAGGTTTAGAAGCAACATAGCATATTTTTTTTGAAAATGACTGTTTTAGTGATTTCATTCAAAGACCTGTTTACAAAAAGAAATAAGAATTTGCAAGAACTGAAAGAGGTTTTTTATCATAATATTATTATATACAATAACCTCTCTCATTGTTTACCCAGGTGCTACATATTGGGAGAATCAAAGTCATCTTCAGAGGGAAAATGTTCGGATTTCAAAATCACTATTTTAGTCATAAAAATAAAATAATTGTTTACATCAAATGAAGATGAATTTTGAGAAAGTGAGATATTATTGTCTTCCAAACATACCTATCCACAATAACCTCTTTCATTTTTCACACAGGTGCTATGGTTTAGTAGAAACAAAGTGAGTTGTAGAGGCCATTTTTCATGTTTTCCAAAGGACTATTTCATCCATCAAATTCAAAGAATTGTTTTGGACAAATGGAATTTAATTTTACAAAAGTGAGAGAGGTTTGTATTTATAATAAACCTATAATAAAAAAACTCCTTCATTTTTTACACAATAATCACACGTTGGGAGAATTTAAAATATATTCACAAGTAATTTTTCGAGAAATCTATAATTTTATTATGTGAGTCATCTGTTTCAAAGGAATATTTCAAGGAGCTTGAGATGATTTTGGATAACTGAAGACATGGGTTTTTTCAAGCACATGTCCAATTATAAAAACCTCTTACATATTTCACGCTACTATCACCATTAGAGAAATGCGGGAGAAACATTGTTGTAACTGTTTCTATTTTTAGAGTTCAGTTAGGTTTTGAATTCAAGGTTAGGTAGAGGTTATTCTTATATAAATTAAAATGTAATTGATAATTTTAAAGGGGGGATTTTCAAGAGCGAAGAGGCTCGACATTTTAATGGCTTCAAGTTTTCAATAGATGAATGAAATTTGCAGGGGAGGAATGTAAAACCTTTTTCATGGCAGAGATTCTTGTGCCGTCTTTTTCTTCAGTAAGTAATTTATTTATGTGACTGTTTATCCTTTGTCCCACTCCATTTTGTATTTGATTTCATGCTTGAGCATTAGTGTTTATGGGATAGAATTCATCATGCATGCTCTAGGTCCATTGTTCAAGCATTTTCAAAATATTTTCTTCTAAAGTCTTGTAGAATTCACCCTAGTTAGGTGCTTTGTTTGATGGGATGTATCCCTTTGTCTACTAATCAACCTGCTAATACCTCAATACTGAGGAAATGGTGCCTACCTTTCCTCTGATCATAAACCTTCAAAACCTTACCTCTTGCAACCTATTTCAAATCTGATTGTTGACTCCATTTCCCATTCGTCTCCTCCATGACTGTCCTACCAAGTCTTTTAAAACAAACTTGTCCTATTTGTCCAATCAGAAATTTGACCTTTTGATTGTCTTTGATTGAATATCTTGAGTATAAAAACTTTGTAAATAGTGAGATATCCCTCTCTCACTGTATTAGGTCAGAAATACATTCTAAAGTGTTTTTTGTTGTTACCTTGGGATCTACCTTTCACAACGTGGGTACATTCTAAGTGTTAACAGAAGGGATTCACGTTCCAAATGAAATGATGGAAATGGGACTTTGGTGACATAAAAAGTGTTATGCATATTAAAGTATTGTCCTTCCTTGTGTATCCATCTAGTTGGATCATCACCATTGAAGCGAGGGAAATCAATCTTCGGCCCGTGAAAGTTGGTGGAAGCAGAGAACTCAATGTCTGCAGAAGACTCAGGTTGTTGTCGGTTGCTCATGGATGAATGCTGAAGATGGAGGTCGAGAAATGTCTGATCCAAATATTCAATTTTGGTCTTGACGGTGACAAGTTCTTCTTCCATTTGTCTATTTTATCCTGCGCAGGTCACAACTATAAGCAAGAATTTTTTTTTTCGGAAATGGGTAGAAAAACAAAAACAGAGAAGGTTTTAGAAAAGTAAAATTTTGAGTTGGGAAAAATGCGAGTGGGTAACTAGGTTGTGGATACTTTTTAAGGGAGAAGGAAACAAAAAATGTGAATTTCATAAATAGGGTGAAAGAATGAGAAAATTTGTCAAAGAGGGACAATGAAGCAGAATTCGGAAACAAACACTGTGGCCAAATTTTGAAGGCGATTGGGTGAGAATTGAAGAAGTTATGACAAACTGTAAAAAATAAACAAATGTGGAATTTCGGGCTTCGGGAAGTGGAACTTGGGATAGGGTCCTCAATGAATGAAATATGTAGAATGGAATGACGGGGGTTACAGTGAATTTTCAAGGGAAATAGAGCTAAAACAAAGAAGATATGGTGAAAATCATATTTTATTTTATTTGTATTTTTTTGAATTTGTTTTTTGCTAGAGATGATGTGGAATCTCTAGAAAAATGTGCTTTACCAACTTGAAATAGATATGGACCCGAGGTATGTTCGACTTCCTAAATGTTCATGAGAGTCACTCGGCCACCAAGGATATCTAACGGCTTGCATATTGGGATAGTACCCCTCAATCCACAGTGCAGGTAAAACTGCTAATTACTTGGCCACAAACGACAACTCTTTGGTTTTCATCTCAATGGCCAGCTACTTCACGGTTCCTGTGGTACTCCTCACAATGAGTTTTAGGGATATGCCCAAGTACTTACCACAGTTAAATAGATAGGGTTTATTCCCTAATATGAATGAATAATATCACTGCAAGAAGAAGAAATACTGCAATAATTACAGTTCGAGAAAAAATGTGGAGGAAATTCCACCCAATGCCCAAAAAAACCCGTAATTAGAGCTAGGGTTTTAAGAGGAAAAATTTTAAAATGAGCATAAAACAACCTATATTGCTCAGAATCGGTATTATAACCTTTGTCTGGAACTATAAAAACCACTCTGCTTCTACCAAAAGATCGGAATAGAAATCTAGGCACATATCTCACCGATAAACCAACTATATATGCACACACACACACACACACACACACACACACACACACACACACACTATATATATATATATATATATATATATATGTTATACTTTAGCGTCTTCAGAAAATTAGTCTCGATACCTCCCGCAACCCCTACAACCACCCTTGGGGTCAAGTAACTTGTCACATATGTTAGTATTATCTACTAGCCTACTATCATCCAAGAGTACATGTTTTACATAAAAAATTATAATCATAACCAAGGTTAATTGTCAAGTAAACTAATTAAAACAAGTATGCTTGAAATAAATCGATGAACTTATATTATTTTTCCAGCCATCAGGATGTCCTTTAATCAATGTCTCCTCTATTTTGCATCCAACACTTAGTATAGAAATTAGTGTCATAAACAGGTAAGCATGATAATGTCTATAATCAAAGTTAATTTTTTTTATACTTCCTTAAAGCTACTTTAACTTCGGCGACTGAAAACACCCTACGACCTTTTTTCCCAACCATTTGGCTCTATGTGGCATAGGTTTTCCTGATTAGAGCCATCCTCCAGCTGGGGCGACGAATCCACTAGGACAAAGTATCATGGAAAATAACCCCCTTCCAAGTCCCTCAAGTCATTGGCTTACATTTAATTCACATAACATGGCAAATAATTCCGTTTACAACACTTTTCTCTTAGTAAAGAACACAAGTTGTGTATAATCTGACTTGATAACTTACCTTTCATACCATGGATCTAAACCATGAACCCTATAAGCATCATTAAGTACGAGGAAGGAATACAAAGGGTTTGATTTGACAACGGTCACAATCCAGAGATGGATAATTAGATTTGTCCATAAATCAAAAGTAGAAAACTATTGTCTCCCACCAAGCAAAAAGTTACACTTAGAAAAATGCATCTAGCTCTAATCATAAATTCCATGAAAGAAAAAGGTTTATAACCAAACGAACAAACAAAGATCACCATCTATGCTTATACAGGCTTGTTTATCATTCGGAATGCATGTGAACATGGATCATGATTTCTTTCTTTACTGTTTTCTTACAAGAAAATCAATCGCATGCACCTAGATGTCATGATTTCCATGTATAATAGATATGATTTAATATCCAATCATCTATGATCTATGTTGTATTGAAAACTGGTTTTATTTCAATAGGTTCATCTTCATATAATGCAACCAGAGGGTTACATTACCGATCTCGATCCCAAAAACAAAATAGAGTCAACTATATATATATATATATAGCAGATATGATTTACACAAGGGCTTAGCACTCAACATGAATTATAGCATTGACTTGTCGTAAAACCTAAAGAACATTAGATAATCCAAGACAACAGATATGGCCCTAGGCCCGAAGGACGCTATAACTTCAAAAAGCTCTCTTCAGCTTTACACAGAACACACAAAGAAATTTAAAAATCAAAACATATACACTAGCAATGTATTTTAAATCATCTATATTAACAGATCTTGTCCTAGTTTGCCAAAAGAGGCTGTCGAATCCAAAAGGTGCTCTTCAGGTTTAACGAGGGCACACAAAAGGTTTTCAAGAAAAGGTATATACTGAAATTCATTCACAATCACAGGGAAAAAATTTTCCATCACCGAGTTTAACAAGCCACATGCTAGACCCAATTCGTGTTTAGAAACGGGTAGGTTTTCAAAATGCATTTCATAAAAATCACACTCAAACAATAAAGGTAGAAGGACTTTGGTCTAGATCTAAGCATAGAGGTTTCTAACATCAATTTGCAGTGAGCAAGGGGTTCAAAGGTAAAATGTTGCATACTTTGGTCAAGACTTAAGTGTACATTGCATTCAAGGGTTCAAAGAACAAGCAAGATTTGTGTGGATCAAACCATGAAACAGAGTCTACACAAGCCATTTCAAGTAAGATCCTGCCCTAAACGAGCTATAGATCTAACACTCATAAGGATCATGCAGCCATGATCTAGATATGAAATGAATTTAAAACAAAAAACCCTAAAGCAAATTTTATCCAAACCGATACATTGATACCATACACATTCGAAGAAATTGAGATCAAGCTCCCCCTCCTTCAATGGTCTCCTCCTATCTGTGTATCACCTACAAGAAATGACTCGTTATCATTTATCACAGGATTACTAATTTTTTTCCCCTTCTTCCATCATTCCTCCTATTTTTATAGCAATTTCAAGAGATGATTCGTTATCCCCCTTCACAGGTTTCTAGTTTCCTACCCAAAAGATTTACACCCATAGGATTCCCTCAACACAGCATTAAAGGCCTCCATCAACGTATCCTCAAAGGCCTCCTTCAACGTAGCCATCCTTGCCTTCAACAATGCTAAATAAAACACTCTTGAACGCCCCTGACAAGCATTCAACACGTAGAATGAAATTCCCCCATCAACGCAGCAGTACAAACATTTTCCTCTGCTCAAAATGGCTCGTGCCCTATTCCATTTATCATGGAGAGACCCAATTAATACTAACGGAACTAAAATATTTGATATTCTTTTTAAATGACAAAAGGAGGTTTCTTTCCCATTAAATATTTTTACCTCAATAAATAAAATAAACAAAATTCTGTAACTACCCTTAGTTGTCTTTTCGATGCTAATAAATATATATCTCCTTAACTTGGTAAACACAATCATACTAGTTTAATATATATTTATTTTTTGATTACTTAATAACCCATTTCCTTGTAACTTTCGATGATTATATATATATATATTTATATTCTTGACTTGGTAACCCCATTAGGTGAAACACATTTATAATGGTTTTATATATATTTATTTGTGATTACTTAATAAACCATTTCTTTGTAAATGGAATCCTATTATAGGATTTAATGCATCATGATAGAATCAACAAATATATGCATACCTTTATGTCTTTCAAAGGTAATTCGTATTGTGGATTTTGTATGTATTCATGTATCTAAGAATAGCTTGTATCTATACTTATAAATGTGGGTCATTTCACTAAAAGAAAATTAATTTCTTCACACCTCTACGAGAAGATAAACATATCACCTTTAATTAAATTAAGATAACTATAATATAATCCTTTCCATAGAAAGACTACGTTTCTTATTATGAGTTATAGGGAGGATTTTCTTGGCACTTCATTCCTGAGATAAGTATTAGGTGAGCATTTATCTTCAAAAGACTCAAAAGGAAATCATATTAATTCAACTTAGGGTGAGATTAAAATGCTTAGGTCCCAAGGAAATTGGTATTCTTCTTTCGATTACTCATCGTTTTACCTTTCCCCCTAGTGGATTCATCCCCCACATATTTCTTGTTCGTGTCATGTTTTCAGTATTCAAACCCTACCATTTCATCAAATACTTTCATACGGGTAGGGTAGGTACTTACAGTGTCGCTTTACTTACACTGTGTTTTTGAGTCGATGTAGGAAGGGGATTTTACAATTCTTTTAGATATAGGATTCCTTTATATATGCATATGTGTTCAAATATGAACTTAGAGTACCTGATGTGTAGAGCTCAACATCCTATGATGAGCACTGAGTGATATAAATAATATCTCTCCTTCTGAAAATAAAAGATAAAGAATGACATTTTGTTTATATGAGTCTCTTGGTTTTGCTATAAGTTTGTTACCTCGAAGTCTGTTTTTTTTTCTATTTTTCTTTTGAGTTGAGACTAATTAGTAGTAAAAAAAATTCATGATTTTCATATAGAATTTTATCTGTTTTTTTTTCTATTTTTCTTTTGAGTTGAGACTAATTAGTAGTAAAAAAAATTCATGATTTTCATATAGAATTTTATGAGTAGTTATCACTTTTACTATTAATTATTTACAGCATAAATAGATTGATTCGTATTCCAATAATACAAAAAAAATACTTGGAACTTTATGCAAGGTGAAGATAGTTCCTTGCTCCCTGATCCTGTAGCATTTCCTCTCATTGGTTAGAGCCTTGATACCCAACTGGATGATCCACTCTGCCGACCAACGTTAATCCTGCCCACGTGCCGATAAAGCCAATAGAAGCTTCCTTGTTTCTCGACTGTAATTTTTTTTTTTGGCTCTTGAGTTAATCCCCTCCTCAAGGTTTCTCCCCTCCTTTGTTACATCACTCTCTTTCTCTTTTTCTTCTAAAATTTCCCCCCAAAATACTCTCCAAAAAATAACCCTCCAAAACCATTGGATCCCACTCCTTATACCTCCTTCCCCTTTTTTCTTCCACTCCCTCCCCTTCCTCCACCCCCTCCTTCACATTAAAATACTAAGTATTACTTATTCCTGTCTTGGGCAGTACAACTAGTTCAAATTATTGAAGAAATTAGTTGTATGTTAATAAATTTTCATGAACTGTCCAATTCTTCACCCTTCATGAGACAACATCAATTTATTGAATGGTTATCCCATTGAACCGAATATGTTAAATTTAAAACATTTAACCGATTGAAAAATGACAACAATATTATTTGTTTAATTATTATGTTTAATGGTAAAATAATGGTAATAACAGTATTGTCAATTATTATTTGTTATTGATAACATAATAATAATTACTAATAATAATAAAATAATAATAATAGTAATAATAATAATTTATATTATTAATCAATAAATAATTAATTTTAGTATTATTATTAATTGATTGAAATTATAACATTGACATGTATCTGTTTATTGTTAAGTACCCTCGCACTAATCTATTACGTTGTTTCTTAATAAATAAGGTACATTTATAGGATTAAATAAATCATGATTACTAGTTAGCCCATCTAACTATCCCAGGTTAATGTTTTTAAATTAATATTTCATAGTGACATTACTTCTCTTAATTGTTTTGTACAATTAAAAAATAGTTTTGTTGGCTCATTCATACACATTTCCTAACAACTTAAACATCCATTATCTGAATTGATCAATACACAAATATTTGGTTGCTTATTACAACTTATATGATTATCTAACATATTACGTAGTTGTATATTCATACTAGAGTGCATGTGTGAGGTCTGCATGCATGGACAGTACATGCATAGACTTCACATGTACTATAACCGAACAACCAAAATTCTAGCTGATACTAATAATATTTCATGCAATAGGACAAGTATACAAGTATAATATGATTTCTTTGACATTCATAGTTATTTAACAATTATGTTTTTATTAATCAGTCAATCAAGATTGGTACCTACCATTACTAATTTGGTGTCATCAATGTCCAATGTTAAAAAATAATAACTAATATGTCCTCCAACCCTAACCTACGTCCACATCCTCCCTTTCCTTCCTCTTCTAGTAAAAAGTGGATGATAGCTGTATTGACCTAACCACATAGAACCTGAGAGCAGTAGCATCGGCTAGGTAGTGGACCTAGCCTCACCTAGTAGGCATCTCACCATTGTTATCACAACATATCGGGGAGCATGTATTAGCACTGCCCTCCCATGACTTTGAGTATCATAGTGACATAGGGTGGAAAATACATCCATCCCTCTCAACACACTGAGTATATACCCCATCAAACCATACTGTACTACTATCGATTTTATTGGTACGTGCCATCATACCATCGCTTCAGAAATTAAGGCTCTATTCAAGATATCTATTACATCACACTTCACATCATGTACCGATCTATCACATAGCCCCTGTACCCTATGGGTTAGCACTATGCAACCATGCATTCATTAAAATATTAAATCAATAATTGGTTCATATTATCAACATTATTTCCTTACATCACATAATATCATAAAATTGATTGCATCATGGGTGGGTATCCCTGTACAAAATCATACACATCACATAATATCAATAATTACAATCAATTATACATTTTTGTTATGAAATTGAGGAATATGATGATGACTACCACATATTAATTGCATAAGCTCAGTAATGTCATAACAATGATAACATCATAATCATAGCATCTACATAAGTATGTTAATCATCATCACATCATAATCAAAGCATCGATATAAGCATGATAACACCATAATATCATAATTAGAGCATAAGCATGATAAAATCATAACATCATAATCATAGCATAAGCATGATAACGTCGTAACATCATAATCAGTATATAATCACATATAACATGCCAAAAAATATAGTTTACTCAGTATAGCTCAGCCCACATATAATAAGTAAATGCAGTGTAATAAGTGTGAGTGATAAACATGCCTAAGTCAAAATATGGGGCGTTACATACACCAACCCTTCGGGAAACTTCATCATGAAGTTATAGTCAAAATAGCGAGGGAAAATCTTGATGCATAGTGTCTGCATTGTCTGAGGTAGCAGATCATGGGCTATACTTGTCCCACTGGACCTTAACTTTGTCTGCATGGGTACTATGGAGCTATCGAACCCTACGATCTAGTATACATAATGGTTCGACTGTGAAGGTTCCCTCATCCGAGACCTGCAATTCCTTCCAATGAATTTTATGAGTCTCATCAGCTATGTAATGTTGCAATACTGAAACATGAAATACATTATGAGTTATGTGCAAGTGGGGTGACGGTGCATGACGATAAGCTATCGGTCTGATTCATTCAAGAATCTCAAATGGCCCTATGAAGCAAGGTGACAACTTGGTCACCTTTCCAAACTGAATGGTACTTTTATTTGGTAGGATGTAGATAAATACATGATCCCCTACCAGGGATGATTTTAAGGAACCATACTTATTTAAAAGTGTATAAATGTTGGCAAATATTACCAATTCTTAAAATGCCAACTATAAAATTATTGGTGATATTTTTCAAAAAGTATTTTAATTTCCAAGGATTTTATATTTTTTATATAATAATTTGGCAATTTTTAGGGTGAAAATTTTTTACCCCATCAAAATTGGGTGAAACAAGGCTTCAAAAAATGTAAAATGGTGAATATTTTTTGGGGGAAAAACATGGAAAAATAGCCCACTGGGCTAAAATTCGCCCCTAAAATTATCCCTGTCCCCTACCTCATAACTTCTATCAGTTCTTTGTGCATCATCATAACTCTTTTGTCTATCTTGTGCTTCTTTCAGTCGTTGTGTGATCTATACCACTTGCTCTTCCATCTTCTGAAGCAACTGAGGTCCAACTAAAACATGGTCCTTTAACCTGTCTCAACTGAGTGGATTCTTGCAAGGTATCCCATACAATGCTTGATATGGAAGCCTACCAATGGAGCTATGATGACTGTTGTTATATGCATACTCCACTAGAGGAAGATATTTCTCCCACTATGTTTGATGATCCATAACATACATCCTAAGCATGTCCTTCATCACCTGATTCACCCTCTCTGTCTACCCATTTGTCTCAGGATGATAAGTTGAGCTTAAGTTCAGCTGGGTCCCTAATGCTGACTACATGCTTGTCCAAAATATGGAGGTAAATGTATGGTCTCGTTCAGAAATTATCTTCTTCAGAAATCCATGAAGGCGTACAATTTCATATATGAATACCCTTGCTACATATGCCACATCATAAGTGTCTCTGAATGGAATGAAGTGAGAAATTTTGCTCAGTTTGTTGACCACCACCAGTATAGCATTATGTCTCAAGGATGTGAGTGGAAATCCCACAACGAATATCATGGAAATGACTTCCCATTTAGTCATAGGACTATCTTGAGGCTGTAAGGAACCGACTGGGTGTCGATGATCTTCCTTGACTTGCTAACACTCTAGGAATTTCGAAATGAAATTGACTACCTCGCTCTTCATACCGGGCTAGAAGAAGAGCTTCTTCATGTTTGTATACATCTTCTTCACTCCAGGTTTCACACAATAATGTGCCCTATGGGCCTCACTAAGGATTTCTTCCTTGAGATCACCTTCTTTAGGGATATACATTCTCCCTTGATACCGTAGAAACCCATCTTCCTCAATATGGTACCCATCATACTTCAACTCAAAGTTCTTCCCATTTTCAATATCTAAGGTTACCTTTATATACCAACCATCCCCTAAGAGTTGTCCGAGCACTCTATCCTTCAAATCCACTTTCAAGGGGATTAAGGAGAAAATCCTCGCTCTTGAGCTTAGAGTGTCTTCCACCACATTCTCCTTTCCTTTGATATACAAGATAGGAAAGTCATACTCACACATGAACTCACTCCATCGTCGTTATCTAGCATTCAGATCCCTTTGTGTAAAAATATACTGCAAGCTCTGATGATCTATTTTAAGTGTGAAACTTCTACCAACCATGTAGTGTCTCCATAATTTTAGTGCCAACAATACTGCTGCTAGTTCTAGATCATGTGTGGAATATTCATCCTCATGAGAGTTCAAATTACGAGATGCATAAGATATTACCCCACCTTCCTACATTAGAACCACTCCTAATCATTTCTTCAAGGTGTCAGTGCATACCATGAAGTCTTTATCCATGTCCGGTACCCATAAGATTGGTGCACTAGTTAGTAATCTCTTTAATTCAGCAAAATCAATACCATATTCATTGGTTCACTCATATCAGATTCCCTTTCACTGTAATGCGGTGATGGGTTTCACAATCTTGGACAACCCTTGCACGAATCTTCGGTAATACCCTGCTAATCTAATGAAGCTATGCACCTCATCCGTATTCTTGGGAATTGTCCAACCCTTGATGGAATTCACCTTTTATGGGTCCACTAAGATCCCTTCTCTTGAGATGATGGGTCCAAATTGGTGACATAAGCATCTAACTTAGTGGTGCATACTCCTGATTTCATTTGACACCCCCTTACCTTAAGGCATACTACTTGTTTAACCCCTGAAGCCATCTCTACCAATTCAAAATCATCATTCTCACAGGATACCAACCTATAGTTATCTAATGCATATGCTGAAATAAAACTATCTATTGCACCAGAATAAAATAAAATTTTAAGTTTGACATTGTTTACTTTTCCAGTGGATTCCACTACGATGGACTGATGTTCTTTCTAGTGGTTGTGAATAGCTGCATGAATCCTATGAGTGTTAGTAGAATTACCCATGGATGCTTTTCCTTTCTTATATCCCTTAGGACAATCCCGTTGAAAATGGGGAACTCCAAATCCCCAACAAGAGACATTAGGTGGTGCTTTCGTGTTGTTGGGAGGAGTCCTCTAGGATGATTTCCTTCCCCTCGATCCTCTAAAACCTCCTAATCCTCTATAAGAATTTCCATGTGTTCATCCTCGGTTCCCATGGTTTGCTGCCGAACCCTGCGATACTGAGTTACCTGAAGTGTTAGCTCCTAGGGCGAACCCATTATAATAAGGAGGAGGTCTGCATTGTCCTCCTATGAATTACAATCATGGAGCCTTCCCTATCACATACTGATTGGATCCTATCAACTTGTTTCCTCCCTTTGAATATGACATATCCTCAGCATAGCGAGAAGACTCAATTACCATCGAAACTAAATATGGCTTCTGCATCCATACTGTGGCCCTGATCTTGTAGTTGAGTCCATATACAAATCACTCCACCTGTCGATCATCTGAGTCCAAGTATGGAACATACTTTACTATTTCCATGAATATAGCTTCATACTCTTCCACCATCATGCTTCCCTATACCAAAGCATTAAAGGAACCTGTCTATTGTTCCCTGTAATAAGCCGAAAGATACTTCATGTTAAACCTTTCCTTGAATAACTTCCATGAAACAGTCAAAGGAGTAAGATGCAATTGTTTCTCCAGGTCTAACCACCAATTTAGGCCATCGCCCTTTAGTTGAAATATGGCCATTCTAGCCTTGGAACTGGAGGTATACTCGTTCAGTGTGAAGCACCTATTCATACCTGCAAGACATGCTTTAGCATGCTTACCCATTCATCCTCCTGAAAAGTCATGAAATTTTCAGGTTGTAGTCATGTCTGGTTGACAAGTCTAACTTTACTTCCAGCTTGAACCCAAAATATATGAAAAAGAATGTAAAAAAAAAAGATAAGGATCACTCTGGGATCTTAACCACACCTTCCATGAAGTGGAAGAATACTAACATAGATTATGACAAAACTTACATGACATCATAACACCACAACATTACAAACTCAACAACAAGTATGTGGCTTTATACTTTATTCTCATAAATGGGAAAGGAATGCATATACCTAGACATTTCGTCAGAGAACATATGGTATATTTTACATGTTTTTATTAATACATGATTGTGCATCCCTTTAAGGAAGCATTCACAAATGTAGCCACCTTACAACCTTAAGTGCAGAAATACCCTCATTTGAGATCCATTAGCTCTAAAACACATATGTGCACCTAAGTTTTCAAACAACAAAGAAATTCATTTAATCTAGATTTAACCAAACTTAAATGAGGAATAAAAAATTCAATTTGAGGATGAAAGAATTAGTTTGTTATGCATATACAAACAAGTGTTCAACATTCACAAATGTAGCCACCTTACAAAATGATGTGGAGAAATACTCTCATTTGAGATCCATTATCTAGGGATATCGGTTAGAGATAAGAATGTGGTATTAAATACCCTCAAAAACCTTCTAGATTAACCTATTCCAAACCTTACGTAAATCATCTCGAACAACATCAAATAATTCTATAAATGACCCAGTTCTCCATCCATCAACATGACCTAGCATCTTATCTAGCTATAATGTGTCAATCATAACCTAACATTTTCCCATTGAAGTAGATTGAAATAGATCCTCATTCTTGACCTCCTCGACTAAACCTTCCATTTGAGCTACCATACTCATCATTTCCCCCAAATTATCTCTACAAGGCTCATTATAAAGGATAAATATCCCCTTTAGAGGGCCTTTTTGGTAATTTTAGTATTCATTCATTTCTCATGAGTCTTAAAATACTCATTTAGTCCCTAAGTCCCTTTATTTTTTCTCATAGAAATGGTGAAGGTGTCTAGACCCATCGATTATATCTAAAACGTCCTAATGCCAACCATATCTCATTATGAGGTCAATATTTACAAGCCCCAAAAGACTAATTTCAATAAAGCCATTATGTTGTTATCCCTAATTTCTATAAAGCATAGAGCATGTGGTTAGAGAGAGAGTGAGAGAGATAGATGAGTTGCCATAACAAGGTTTTGTACATGCAACCTTTGGGTCTCTACATCTTGACCATTGTAAGGAAAGAAAATAAATGGCATAAAGTCATGTATACATATTTAAAGGATTTGATCCATGAATATGCCCTCAAAGCACCACATAAGCCCTTGAAAATTCATCTTTCATATTTGAGTGGGATGTGGATACTTATAGTATATCTTCCATTCTAGATAAGGACCATTGGTATATAACCATGGAAAATCAATTTAGCAAAAATATAAATTAACTAAATGAATATTTCAGGCCTCATCGAAAAGAAGAAGTATTGACCAAATTACACACGCCTTTCATAGAAGAACTTTTCCAGCCAAGTTTGATACATACACCATTATGATAATTTTTTGCAAGGGGTGGGTCTCAAGGATAAATCCATGGTAACATGGGAACCATTATGTATGACAACAATATTTATCACATTATAACATTAAGTGGGTAAATTTAATATCATTTAAGATTGTGTCACGAAAAGGTTGATAATTGCTTGAATGCAATTTGTTAGGGCTAAGTGAAGACAAATAGCCTTGGGGAGTTCAAGGGAAAGTTTGGAAGATGAAAACCAAACATCACCTCACCTTGCTAATATATTTATATATATATTCTTAATTAGAATTAAATGAGATTTCATGACTAATTAACTATGTATGTATTTTTTTTTGTTTATTCATTGTTTATATTCTTAGATGGGCATCCCAACTAGGGTGTCAGAGCCTAATGAGGTTGTTCCATAAATATTGCATAGTATTCCTTCTCAAACAATTTTTATTTTCTTTGCATTGCTCAATGTACTTTGTTAGTGTTCCATATTGTCTACTAGAATTGCAAACCTGCATTTTGTCCCTAGTTATACTCTAGCAGTTTGTTTTCCAGTGGTATATTCCTCTACTTGCCAGTATTCTACTAATGTTTCCCCCACATATCCCCTATCCACACTATTGACCATCCTTCCAACTTTACAAGATCTCATCCTCATTTCCTGACCATATCTCAACATAATGTCTTTCTCAACGCGTAGGCTCTCTCCTCATGTGATTCCCTCTACATTCCCTCCTCGGTCCTCTATAATTTGTGAAGCAGTATAATTTCATAGCTCTAACAAAGTGAAATTCATTATAAACTTGTACCTATTTAGAACAATGTTCTGTGTGCTTCCTTTAAGCATTATGGAACATAATGATGCCACTTCAGAAGCATATAATGAAATCAATGGCTCCACTTTAAAAATATCAGCACTTCCCTCCCACGACCTCAAGTATCATAGTGACATAGGGTGGGAAATACATCCATCCATCTCAACATACTGGGTTTATACCCCATCAAACCATACTGTACTACTATCGATTTTATTGGTACATGCCATTGTACCATCACTTTGGAAATTAAGTCTATATTCAATATATGTATTACATCACACTTCACATCATGTACCCAGCTATCACATAGCCCTTCTACCTTGTCGGTTAGCACTATGCAACCATGCATTCATTAAAATATTAAATCAATAATTGGTTCATATTATCAACATTATTTCCTTCCATCACATAATATCATAAAATTGATTGCATCATGGGTGGGTATTGTTAACACCCAAAAAGGGTTCACTACCTCATCTACCCCATTACATGGCTCATTTGTCCATTTTCCTACCATATTTCCATCAAAAACCCATAAAACCATCTGAAAAGCCTCCAAAAGGCCTAAAAATGCCTCCAAAAGGCCATAAAACCCTCTTTTCCTCCAAAAATTATCCAAAATTCCTCCAAAAAAGCAAAAATCTCCAAAAAGAAAGAAAAAATATAAAATAATGAGGAAAAGGAGGAAAAAACCCTAAACAGCTGAAACCCTAAACAGTTGAAACCCTAACCCTAAACCGACACTCCACCACATAAATAAGTGATGGAGACCCCTTATTTCATATCCACAATCACAAGTATCCTGCCTCTGCCAAAATTGCTCTTGAAACCCTAGCTCACCTTTGAGTTACTTTCACCGTGAGAGCCCTTTTTGGCCCATTTCCACCATTGAAGAAAGAGAAGGAGCAGCTGGAGCTCGGAGAAACCTCTCGGATCAGCGCAACGGGCTTCACCAACCTCCACATTGGAGGTCAGATCAATAAAAAATCATTCTTTACTTTTTGCTGTTTTGCTTCATGAACATGTTTAGATTAATTTTTATTACTATTTAGCATCTTTTATTTCACATATTATTGAACAGCTACTAAGGAATCAATTCTCCTTAGTAGGTGCTCATTCGCACAAGCTAGGGGTAAAACCCTAGCAACAGTTTTGGTGACTCCGCTGGTTTTTATTTTTATTTTATTTCCTGTTTTGTCCTTTCGGTTGCCGTTTTCAGCTGCCGTAAACCGTAGTTTTTCCCTCCGCAGTCGTGTTTCGACCGCGTTTTTCAAGCCCTTTCCTGCGATCCGACCGCGGCTAAGGCGCCTGTTTGCTGCGTTCTGAACGCACCTATTGGCCGTTTTACCTGCGTCTCGACCGCACCTTTCCAGCCCTTAGCTCTGACCCAACCGTGCCTTTCCAGCTCTTTGCTGCGACCCGACCACGCCTTTCTAGCTCTTTGCTGCGACCCGACCACGCCTTTCCAACTCTTACCTGCGACCCAGCCGTGCCTTTCCAGCTCTTTGCTACGACCCGACCACGTCTATCGTCCAGAAACTCGCGACCTGACCGCGCCTATTTCCTTAAAACCCGCGGTCCGCCCATCTGTGTTCTTTAGAAACCCGCGACTTGACCATGCCTATTTTCTTCAAACCTGCGGTCCGACCGCGCGACTTTTCCCCAGACCCGCGATCCAACTTTTGCACTTGTTTCTGCTTTTGAACCGAGCCCCTTTGCTGCCATATTTTCTGTACCTGCACAACCACCTGTTCTACCTACAGCCCTACAGCCTTTTTTGCAACAGCATCTTTGTCCCCCTTTACATAATTTTTTAAAAATTTTAGCATTGTTTATTCAGATAATTTTGCATGGTAAATTTTTTTTTTTTTTTTCATTCAGTATTATTGATATTTAAGAAGTTGCCCTAGCACTTCTCTTCTGGGTTCATAACCTCACGAGCACACAATCTGTCACCTAATTTAAGTGAGACTTAAAAACTACTTAACTGAACCAACATTCTAACCCCACTTGGGGAACACAAAAGAATTTTTGTAGTTAGGTAGGATCGGGGGGATAGGCTTCCAACAACACCCCTCGGTTACTTACACTTGAGACATAGTTGTTGTCCATTAGGGAACCAAAATCCCTTAGTTTTTTTTGACACGGTCACAACCGGTTTATCAGAGGGCCTCTCCCTTAGGAGGGTTGAAGTCGTGAGATTGGTTCCGGAGGTCTGAGTGGAATACCGAACTCCATTCAGTAACTGAAGGGATACCTTTCGCAATTCTTAGCATATCCCTGTATAGGGGTATTGCGGTTAAAGGACCAAGCAGCAGATTTGCCTTTCTGGACGTGTCATGAATGGGGTATCTTAGTTGCCATTCTTCTAGGATTTGACTACTCGATGTCCCTCCCAGTAGGGGGATACCTTAGCCACTTGGCTTCCCTATTCATATTGTCTGACTTGGATTTCATCACCTTGCAGAGGATATGTCTAGTTGAGTCATAATACTTTTAGTTAGGTGTTTGCATGCTCCCTTACCTCCTTTTGGTATAGTGATTCCACCGTTTTTTATTTTGTAGGCAACCTGCTGTTTTTTGGTATTCTGACCATTTCTATTGACACTCTGCCTATTGTAGAACGCAGTTACAGTGGGTGCTTTGAGTTGGTTGTTGGCCTGAGTGCCCTATTTTTTGAGCTCTCCTTCTGCACACTCGGTTGCATTAGAGTTTTTGAGCTGATTTGTAGTTACCTCAACCCACAGAGATTTGACTCCATTTGTCACCATTGAGTCTCCGAGACATTCTCGGTGCCTCAGAGGCGAGCCTCCACAACACGGTTCACTTGACACCACCCGTCATAGACACAGGTCATCATCCCTTGATACCACTCATCATAGATCTCGAGCCTTGTCACTTGACTCCACTCGTCAGTGGCATAGAACTCCATCACTAGATACTGACGCCCCTTATTTTACCTCCGATTCTGAGCCAGACTCCGAGAACCCCCTTTACACTGCCCCCACTAGCCCCATGGCTGGAATGACTCCCACTCCCATCTTGGTAGGGACCGTTGGCGGCACATCCACCATGACACCAGTTACCACACCTACTTTGGGTATATCCTCCACAGGGGCCCCCTCTACTGTTCCCCTCACAGCACCGATTCCCGCAGCGGGAATACCTAACCCCACTCCATTAGTGACCCATACTACCCATGGTGGTGCAGGACCGTCCTATACCACCTTAGTTCCCCCACTTGGGGGAAACCTCCCTCACATGACCCCTCTGCTTGGAGGCATCAACCCCAATTTGGTCCAACCCACTACCGTGTCACATCCTTCGTCCAGTTTGCCATTCATGGCTAGCCTCAACCTGCCTGACCTAGCCAGATTAACCAACGACCCCATCCGACACGACCCTGCGTGGCCTCACATGCCCACCAAGCTCCCCTCTGATATCCCTAAGTTCGAGGGCAAGGTAGGTGAGGACCCACAGAACCATATCATGTCCTTCCATCTATGGTGTTCCTCCAAATCCATAGTAGATGACTCTATTCGCCTCCGTTTACTACAGCGCACTTTCACCAGCTCTGCTGCCAAGTGGTATATCGAACAACCCCATGGAACCCATGCCACCTTTACTTCCCTTGCCTCGACCTTCCTGCAGTTCTTCGAGTTACCTGTCAGCTATGACGCAGGCGTTGAGATCCTACTATCATGCAGACAAAACACGGCTACCCACATCACGGACCACATTCATGAATGGCGTCGACACCATAGCCTATGCAAAATCAAGTTAGATGACCAGATCTTCCTAGATTGGTTCCTCAAATCCCTCCTTCCTATCATTGCTAAGGATGTGGCATCCGAATGACCCCAGTCTAAAGAATAGGCTATCCTTAAAGCCCAATAGTTCGATCTCATTTACGCCCAGTCAGGTTATCTCTATACCATTATACCTGACGCCCCTCACGACAATTCCTCCCAGTACGATGCGCTGGGGGCATCCCACACTGCCGACGGCATCATTGGCCGTGTCTCTTCGCAGCCTCAACCATTTTCCATAGCCCGTCCTACCCCTAGCCCCGACCCTTCGCAGGCTACCTCACAGTCTGGAGCAAACAACCCATATGCTCCGATGACATATCACCACCATACCCATGGACCCTCATGTCCACCACAGTGTTTCGGTCATGCGACTCCTGCTCACGCCCCCCCTGTCGCACCTCAGTCCTACTATCACCAGCAGGCTGCACCAACCCCTGTGGCACACCCACAACCCGCTCCATAGCACTATCCGCAACCCCCTCAGGTTGCTGCACCTGCGCAGCCTCCACCTACATTTCATCCACCGCAGCCTGCTCCCGCCCACTTGCAACCTCAGAATCCACCTGCTGTCCAAGGGAAATTTTACGCTCAACAAAACCCGCAGCAAAACCAAAACAACCAACGCAACCAGGGCCAACAAAACCACGGCAGAGGCCGAAATCATGGGAACAACCAACCGACCGAGCAAGCTGGTCAACACCCTAATCCCTCCGCTAGTAATAATGCGGCCCCTGATAACCAAAACCCTGATCTCCCACCCAAGCAGGATAAAAACCCCAATTTGCACACAAACTATCCTTGTTCTATTTGCGGGGTCTATGGCCACTACACACATTTTTGTCCACATATGGAGCGAGTTCGGAAACTTTTTGCTGTGGGTGTACACCGCCAAGGGCAGGCGGCTCCTCAAGCACCACCCAACCCCCCACAAGCTCAGCAGCCACCTTTGGTGCTGCAAAACCCCTTACCAACCCAAGGGGTCGTGAACACTGAACTGTTGGATCCCCCTCAAACTAACGCACCAACCCAACAAATCACTTACGCTACTCCTGATCAACCCATGTTCGATTTAGGGACTCACCACTTGTTGATGATGTCCTTCGATGAGGTCAACCTCCAGACCCGGTGGAACCAATATGACTCCACCCCTGAAGCCCCTCCCGCCGATACACCTACTAACGCTCATCCCACTGATCAGGCATTACGTATACCTCCACCTCCACTAGATGACGCTCCCAGAGTTCCCTGTTTGCCACTTCACCGTATCAACAATAACCCCAATGCGCGGGATGCGTCAAACTACAACATTGTCGATGACTTAGCCCAATCCCCCGCAACCATGTCTGCGTTAGAAGTCTTAAAAAACTGCCCTTTGCAGTGCAAGAATTTACTCTCAGCCATTGGGGCTATTGATCCAAATGATTCACAGTTAATGGCATTTGATTTGGACCAATCCGAAGCCCGCCTGCCTTTCACTTTGGCATTCCAAGTTTCTGTTTCCATTCGGAATTTTGTCATCCATCGATGCATTATTGATGAAGGTGCCTCTACATGTGTCATGCCCACCTCCATCTAGCAGAAAATGGGATCCCCCCCTCTACAGCAGTCCTCTACTGCGTTGCGAGCCTACGACGGCCGTTTAGCTCAACCCCAAGGCCTATTAACTAACGTCCCCGTCTCACTGGTCGACAAAATTGTCCTCATAAACATCGAGGTTATCAATGCACAGCTTGATTACAACCTTTTACTTGGCCGCAGCTACATGTATGCCATGTGGGCAGTTGCTTCTACCGTTTTTCGTACCATGATGTTCCCCCATGAGGGACGCGTGGTCAAGGTTGACCAAGTCACTTACCATGATCCCAATGCCCCCGCGGCACCTAAAAATGTTCTCCCCATGGTTGAACAACCTGTTTCAGGTTCCACCACCTCATTCATTTCTTCTATGGGGCCCAGAGTTTACTCAGACGCACCAATGACCTCGACCTTCCCATCTCTTCCACCCCCGTCACCTGCCACTGAAGTGTCCAACCTATGTACCCTGTCCCATAACATGCGAACTCCTACTAATCAACCGCCCTTGTTGCCTCAACCCCCTTTGGTACCTAGTCACATTGGTGCTACACCCATCCATACCATTCCTTTCCTATTCCCTCCCTCAGGATTAGTTAGCGCCCCGGTCATGGCCACCCTCAGCCTTCCTGGGTTAACCTTAGGATTACTCATCTGGTATCTTTCCCCTCCTGGTCGTCCGCTGAGACCAGATGTCGTCCTGCAACTAGTGCAACCCATTGTCACTACTAGTCAACCACCTCCCGGTGTCGCTACCCCATCATCCTCCACGAAACCCCCCCTCTTCTTACCAAACCCACTGGGGGCAGAGGCCCCCAACCTTAAACTGATGTCCAACCTCCTAAGATAGTAAAAAATCCCCCTCTATTTTGTGCTCCTCCCAAATGCGTGCTGTGTGATGAGTTGGGCCATACGACTCACCTATGTCCTCAGTTACCGGCGTTATAGGAATACATGCAACTGCTTGACGACGACCCCAATATCCCAGTTGTCCATCTAGAATCAACCCCTAAGCCTCGAGACAAATCCCTGCGCACTAACCACTCCTGTGCCTTATGCGGTGTCTACAGGCATTACTCACATCATTGTCCTGATCTCCCCGAGTACAGAGCAGCTCTCTTTGAAATGAACAATTTGGATCTTGAGACGGCACCACCCACCATTGTGGAAATCCACCCCCCGGACTCTTCCTCTTCCGAAGAGGTTAATACCATTTATATGATCTCTTCCACCACTACTCCTTCGTCAACCGATTTGACGACACAAACATTCCGTATGGATGAGAAGATTCTCGAGGCTCTCACTACCCCGGATTATCCTTGGGATGACATGCACCATCGTTCCTACTTCCTCCCAGATGAATCTTCCTCTAACACTGCTACCCAATTTGCAGTTGAATCCAAAGACTTCCTTCCCCCCAAGGTCGACTGGTTCAAGGACCCCATTCCTGCTCCTGACGCCTTCAAAGAGGGTAACATGGCCAACATCTCACCTGTCATCCAAATTGATATCACTGCCCCCGGAGGCACCCCCGAACTCATCGCTTTAGGATCATCTTGCACTGCGTAGGAGATTGAGGAATACAAAACACTCTTCAAAGAATTCCGTGATGTCTTTTCCTGGTCCTCTACTGAAATGCCTGGTCTTGACACTGCCATTATAGAGCACCACATTGACACATGGCCTGATGTACCCCCCGTTCGTCAGAAACAGCGTCCTATTCATCCCTCAAAAATCCCAGTTGTCAAAGAAGAGATTGAAAAGCTTCGCACGGTAGGATTCATTTATCCTATTGCCTATTCCACTTGGGTTTCAAACCCTGTTCCCGTCAACAAGAAACAAGGCACCATTAGGGTATGCACTGACTTCCGAGACTTAAACTGCACGTGTCCCAAAGACAATTTCCCTACGCCATTTATTGACCAGCTCATTGATGCGTGTGCGGGGCATGAAGTCCTCTCGTTCATGGACGGTTTTTCCGGATACAATCAGATCCAAATCCGCAAGGAAGACCAGTACAAAACCACTTTCACTACCCCATGGGGCACCTTTGCCTATCGTGTCATGCTTTTCGGCCTAAAAAATGCTGATTGCACATTCCAATGGGCCATGACCTATTGCTTTCATGATTTGGTCCATATCTTGCTCGTCTACGTTGATGACCTTACAGCTCGTTCCCGAAAACGATCCTACCACCTTGATGACCTTCGGCAAGTTTTTTTGCGTTGTCGCAAATATTAGATCCGTTTGAACCCACACAAGTGCGTCTTTTGCATTCCGATAGGCCGATTGTTAGGTTTCATTATTTCCGAGAAAGGAATTACTATTGATCCCCTGAAAGTCCAAGCCATCTTAGACCTTCCCTCTCCTCGAACGCTCCGGCAACTCCAAAGTCTGCAAGGGTGATCCAATTTTCTTCGACGCTTCGTTCATGATTACGCCACAACCGTTCACGGTTTCTTGCACCTGCTCTGTACCCACATACCCTTTATCTGGGACGAGCAAGCCGGAGCTGCATTCGAAGCCCTCAAGAAAGCTCTCACACAAGCCCCCTTCATCTCCCCCCCGGATTTCTCTCAGGACTTCATCCTTTACGTCTCGGCATCCGAGCATGCTGTGTCCGGAGTCTTGGTTCAAGAAGACGCCTCACGCCAAGAGCATGTCATTTACTACATCAGCCAGACCTTGTCCGGCCCACTCCTTCGTTACCCATATGAGGAGAGACTAGCCCTAGCAGTGGTCTTTTCCGTCCAAAAGTTGCGACACTACATTTTACTTAGTCATACCACAGTTGTCGCTGATTCTAACCCCATGGTATATCTCTTAAACCGACTGCTCCTGCAAGGCCGTGTGGCTAAATGGGTCATTATCCTCCAGGAATATGACCTCACGTTCCGAACACCTAAGAGCACTAAAGCCCTTGTACTTGCCCAGCTCATCACCAATCTCCCTTCCTTCATCCCGGCCGCACCTATCTCCGAGGAGTTATCAGATAATCACTTGTTCACTATCTCGTCCGATGACCCGTGGTACGGTGATATCTTGTTATACCTGCGCACGCAAAAGTTCTGATCCACCGTCACCCGTAATGGACGTCGTCGTATTCGACACCAGGCCTCTCTCTACCTCCTCCTAGGAGATGTCCTTTACCGGCGAGGAGTCGACAGAATTCTTCATCGTTGCCTTACACACGAGGAAGCTGAATAGGTCCTTAATGATTGTCATAGCGGTGCCTGCGGCGGCCATTTATCAGGGATGGCCATTGCCCAAAAGGTCGTCCACGCTAGATACTTCTGGCCCACACTTTTCACCGACTGCATCACTGCGGTCAAGAATTGCCATAACTGCCAACTTTTTGCCCCCAAGGCCCAGACACCACCTGCTCCGTTACACCCAGTCGTCACCATTGGTCCCTTTTGTAAGTGGGCCATCGACTTCATGGAGTGTAGACCCCCATCTGCTAATGGCCATAAGTACATCGTTGTCGTCGTTGATTACTTCACCAAATGGGTGGAAGCCATGCCTACCTTCAACTGTACCGCTGACACCGCTGCCCGTTTCTTCTTTAACTATGTTACCACTCAATTCGGGGTCCCTAAACAGTTGGTCTCAGACCATGGATCACACTTTGAAGATTCCATTTGGCGCGAGCTATCCACCTTTATCAAGTTTGAGCACCAATTTTCCTATGCTTACTACCCTCAAGGGAACGGTCAAGTCGAAGCTGTTAACAAAATACTGAAAACCATACTCCAACGCACTGTTGATTGGCATAAGTCCAATTGGCACCATATGCTATTCCCTGCCTTATGGTCTTACCATACCTCCACCAAGACCGCCACTGGTTTTACCCGGTTTCATTTAGTTCACGGTGTAGAGTCTGTCCTCCCCATCGAGTGTCAGATACCTGCTTTACACATCGCCATTGAGATTCTCCCCGATACCTCCCCCCTTGAGCAACATCTGCTATATCTCAAACAAGCCGATGAAGATCGTCGTGCCACTCTCCAGAACATCGAAGCTGTCAAAAACCACTCCAAAGCTAGTTATGACAAACATGTTCACCCTCGAACTTTCCACGAAGGGGACCTCGTCCTCACCTATGACCAAGCCCACAACAAAACCGGTAAAGGAAAGTTTGAGTCCATATGGAAAGGCCCTTACATTGTGCAGACTTGCCTCGGTAAGGGGGCATACATTTTAGCTGACTCTGAAGGCCACCCTTTCCGCAACCCCCGTAATGGGTTGTATCTTAAACGTTTTTACCCATAACTGAAACCACGACCTCATTGGTCCGCATTGTACAGTTTGCTCCCTTTTTGTTTTTTACCTTTTTTACCATAATATCATGTTCATCATTTTTTGCATGCCCACAGATGGACCATTTTCCACCTCGTTACATTGGCTTCGCTGATGGCGCAAGCCGCTGGTCTCCCAACCTGGCATCTGCAGCGTGGGTCTTGTATTCCCCTTCCAACGAACTAATTCACCTTGATGGAACATGTATAGGCGCTGCTACCAATAACCAGGCGGAGTATGATGCTGTGACCGGTCTCCTAACTGCTGCCCTCCAGATGGGCATACGTCACCTTCATGTGTTCTTGGACTCCCAGCTACTTGTCTCCTAGATCAACAACTGCTACCAGGTTCGCGATCTTTGCCTATTTAGAAAATTCCTACGTACAAAAAAACTCAGGCGACAATTTGAATCCATCACATTCACACATGTCCCAAGAGCTCAAAATAGTGTCGCATATCAAATGGCAAATAACATACTAGATTGGCATATCAATCACACCATATAACATCTCCACCACACATCATAGCATCTCATCCAACTATATAAAAAACCAAAAAGACTGCTTTGCATAAACATTTGCATCCATAGGGGCATCCACGTGCCTAATCATAACTAAATCATGTCACATCACATCAAACACACAAGGGGCATCCACGTGCCTAATCATAACTAAATCATGTCACATCACATCAAACACACAAGGGGCATCCACGTGCCCAACATCCTAGACTACCTGCATCCACGTGCAATACAAACATACAACACATCATCAAGCGCATCCATGTGCGTACAAATGAAACAACATCACACAAAGGTGCATCCATGTGCATAAATATATACATCTCAAAAAATACATGTTACAGTGCTATACATGTCCTGAGTACCCCTGTACTCAGCTCTACAAAAAAATGTATATACATCCCTAAAAGCCTCATAAGGTACAGGCCGTAGCTACGAAAAAATCGGGGGGAGTCCCCTACTCTCCCTAATGAGAGTCGTACCCTGCATCACTATCAGTGTCCGCTGCCTCTGACTCCTCTCCTCGCTCCTCCTCTGGCGAGTCCTCATCCCGTCTGGAACCTTGTGCCCATGCCCTGTCTGCTAATATGGCCACCCAGGTCGCAATCGATCTGAAATCTCGAGGTTCCCTCAAGCACTCCTGAATCACGGCAGGATCGAGGTCCCGCCACCCTTGGCCAGTCACCCCCACCAGCAATCGGTCTAACAGCACCCGTACGGACTCCAGTGTCCCATTGGCATCTCGACGACGCACCTCCCCCTGCCCACGCAAAGCTCGAATGGCTACAATCCCTTTGCGTGCCACATGACCTGGCGGCGGCCTCGGGCCCACATCTGCAGATCAACCATTTGTCAGTAACAATATACCAAATGACTATCATACATACAAAATTGACAATGCAATTAAAATATACGTACCATCTGGCCCCCATGCCTATCCAGGCGGTCGTGGTGCCTCTGGATCTCTCGTATAGTCCATATCTCTATATGGATAGTCGTCCAGGGTCAACGGTAGCTGCAACCGCTGCATGTACAGCTCATGTGTGAAGTATCTCCCAACATCGCCGCCACCGCGGCGGCGCATCATCTCCCCCCACCGCACCATCTGTGGCTCCTGCACACCTCCCGCTCTGATCGGCACTCATGGCCGCAGTGTGGGTACCCACTCCATGAACAACGCGCATAGAAAGGAACCATAGCAGAACACCTTTCCAAATTCCTTCGCCGCGGTTAGCTGCCGCTGCACGCAGGTCAGGAACATCTGGCCCCAAGCATAATACACACCACCGAGCACACGCTCCACAAGCTGCATCTGGCCCCCAAACACTTTCTCAGGTGCCTGGGATCCCAGAACCCGCACCACACATGCTGCCATGGCCTGCAAGTCTCTCACCAGAAGTGCATTCATATGCACCTGAGAATCTGGCCTACAGAATTGCTCCAGCATATCATCCATATCGATGTCTACAGACACCTGCGGCTGAGTATCCGATACCCGACCCAGACAGAGCAGCCCCGTCAAGAAGTACACATCAGTCAGGGTGAGGTCCACCCTCTAACCCTCTACTCGGAACGCCTGGATCTATGGATCCCAGAAACTAACCAGGCGGTTCAGCAGTAATCCTGCTGATGGAATCATAGGTATCTGCGCGAACTTCAATAGTCCGAAAAACCCCAGCATCGACCGTACCCGACGGTCCTCTTGGACGATGGTCATAATATCGTTCGGTATCTCCCACTCCCTCCATAGCACCTACGGCATCCTGTCAATCACACAATGAAGTCTCATCAGACTCATGTCAAACTAATAAACCTTCCCACTCATCCAAAAAACCGGAACAGCTGCGGTCTCTGACCACGGCTGTCAGGCCAACAGCCGCGGTCTCCGACCGCGGCTATTAGGCCTACCGCCGCGGTACGACTGCGGCTGTCATACCGGAACCTGCGGTCCCTAACTGCGGCTGTACGGCCTGAACCTGTGGTCCCCAACCGCGGTTGTCTCGGTCTAAACCCGCGGTCTGAGACCGCGGTTTTTACCCCCTAACCCACGGTCCACCCGTGTGGACCGTACAAATCATCCCCTGGGACCCACTACCCCCCCCCCCAACCCAAAAACAATACATGTATGAGTTTAACGGAATACCTGTATCTCCCGACTCCGCAATCGACTAGTCAGATCGTCCAGAAATGACACCTCAGCTCTGGTCCACTACGATCACAAGTCAACATCCACAAGTCAAATGACACATGTCATGTTGGGCCCACTTACTATTTATAGTCTGTTGACTTTTCTCTTGTTTGGCCATTCTGAACCGAGACGAAGTCCGTTTTAAGAACCGTTTCCACCATTGGAATCAGCACGACGAAACCACCACAATGGTCACCTTGTTGCATCATTTTTTGCTACACCATTTTTGCCCATTTTTTCGATACCAATAGTGACCTCGGTTTGCGTGCCACTTCGGCCACTCTTCATTTTTAACACTTTTCATACCGCCGGATTCATTTTTCCAATCTCATGATGATGCTTGAGATCATTTCTTGCTCTCACTGGGTACAATTTCAACATTGCATCCCTACACCTTGCCGCATCGATTTGCGTGCCACATCGGTCGTCATCAGATTATTTCACACTTTTTACATGAGCCATCCACTCCTGTCATACTGGAAATGTTTCATTATTTTTCCACCATTCATTCACCCCGCAAGGAGGCCCAGCAGTGTTCCCCCCCACCCTCAGTCCTGGTCATCATAAATGTTCCTTGATTGAACACTTCCTCCTTGCCTGGCCATTAATTCAGAGTCTTCTTATTTGCTTTCAGACTCCTTAAAATCGAAAGCAACCATGAGCATGTACTGTCCTAGGCTCGTAAAATCCACACGACAGTACCATTTTATTACTTCAGAGTCTTCTTATTTGCTTTCAGACTCCTTAAAATTGAAAGCAACCACGAGCATGAACTGTCTTGGGCTCGTAAAATCCACATGACAGTACCATTTTATATCCACACTTCTTCTAGTTCCCTAACCCATGAAGAAGTCCCTTTGCGCCTCTTGGCGCTATGATCAATCCTCTCGGCAGCACCCCCAATCAGGTCGCCTTTGTTCAGAGTATTCTGCAATCTCCTGCCATTTTACCACATCCTGAGTCTCCCTCAGCCCATTCACCCTCAGATCCTATATCGCTATGATCCATTTACCACCAGTCAGTCTCATATGCTGCCCGATCATCCCCACCATCATACTCTGAACAAAGGAAGTTTGAGTCCACCCACTCTACCTGCCTAGTTATTTGCCCCCAGTTTATCACTCCTGCCATCAGTACTATCACAGTTCCGTTTTTCACCTCGCGCTCCTGTTAAGGAAACATCATTGCCTTGACAGTTGCAGGTCTCCCTCTGTCGATGACAGCCCCTCTATTCCAGAGGATAGACCTAGAGGCCCCTGCGCCTTGGACCCATCACCATCTGTGGTGAGTTCCTACGGACCATTTTGGGAGGAGTCATCATTGCCTCTCCGAATAGTTGTTTCTCACATGCTCGACTTCAGCACCTTAATCGCATCGTTGAGAATCGTGCAGGATATATATCCTTTCCATTATGTGTCGAAGACCCCGGATTTCCCCCGACTCTAGCACATTAGTGAGTCACTTTGGAACAGCCAGTTATATGTTCCCGTGGATGTCCGAGCTGCGTTGGTGATTGTATTCAGAAGCAATCCAGTTCCATGCTTCCTTGAGTACCTAGTTCGGTTCCATATCAGTGGACCATTGGAAGTATGACCATTGTCACTTTGATCCAGCAGCTCATTAGTTCCTTTGGAACCACATTCAGTAGCACTGCTGTCATTCCAGTGCATCAGTTGTTCAGCTCAGACATGGTCAGCCCAACAGTATGTTCCAGATTGGTGTCCCTTTTGGACCCTTATGATATACACAGTGGATTTCTATGTATCCTACAGGTCCCTCTTTTCGGGCCTCATAGTTATGTTTATGCATCTTGATATGAGCATGGGTATGCCCGCCTCGTCCAGATGATCATATGATTCCTCATCCATTATTGAGGTTATGTACTTTTCAGTCCTTGTAGTTGGTTCGAGATCGATGTTCTGGGCTTCAGTTGGTTCCTTCTCTTCTCCACACCCTAGGAAAAACAAATATGACTTATGATGTCCATCGGCCATACGATGAGCTCCTGCCCTTGCACATCAGGGGGCAATCTGTTAACACCCAAAAAGGGTTCACTACCTCATCTACCCCATTACATGGCTCATTTGTCCATTTTCCTACCATATTTCCATCAAAAACCCATAAAACCATCTGAAAAGCCTCCAAAAGGCCTAAAAATGCCTCCAAAAGGCCATAAAACCCTCTTTTCCTCCAAAAATTATCCAAAATTCCTCCAAAAAAGAAAAAATCTCCAAAAAGGAAGAAAAAATATAAAATAATGAGGAAAAGGAGGAAAATACCCTAAACAACTGAAACCCTAACCCTAAACCGGCACTCCACCACTATAAATAAGTGATGGAGACCCCTTATTTCATATCCACAATCACAACTATCCTGCCTCTGCCAAAATTGCTCTTGAAACCCTAGCTCACCCTTGAGCTACTTTCACCGTGAGAGCCCCTTTTGGCCCATTTCCACCATTGGAGAAAGAGAAGGAGCAGCTGGAGCTCGGAGCAACCTCTCGGATCAGTGCAACAGGATTCACCAACCTCCATATTGGAGGTCAGATCAATAAAAAATCATTCTTTACTTTTTACTGTTTTGCTTCATGAACATGTTTAGATTAATTTTTATTACTGTTTAGCATATTTTATTTCACATATTATTGAACTGCTACTAGGGAATCCATTCTTCTTAGTAGGTGCTCATTTGCACAAGCTAGGGATAAAACCCTAGCTACAGGTATCCATGTACAACATCATACACATCACATAATATCAAGAATTACAATCAATTATACATTTTTGTTATGAAATAGAGGAATATGATGATGACTACCACATAGTAATCGCATAAGCATAGTAATATCCTAACAATGATAACATCATAATCATAGCATCTACATAAGTATGTTAATCATCATCACATCATAATCAAAGCATCGATATAAGCATGATAACATCATAATATCATAATCAGACCATAAGCATGATAACATCATAACATCAAAATCAGAGCATAAGCATGATAATATTGTAACATCATCATAAGTATATAATCACATATAACATGCCAAATAATATAGTTTACTTAGTATATCTCAGTGCCCATATAATAAGTAAATGCAGTGTAATAAGTCTAAGTGATAAACATGCCTAAGTCAAAATATGGGGCGTTACATACACCCACCCTTTGGGAACCTTTGTCATGAAGTTATAGTCGAAATAGTGAGGGAAAATATCGACTCATAGTGTTTGCATCATTCGAGGTAGAAGATCATGGGATATACTTGTCCCACTAGACCTTAACTTTGTCCACATGGTGACTATAGAGCTGTTAAACCCTATGATATAGTACACGTAATGGTTCGACCATGAAGGTTCCCTCATCCAAGACCCACAAGTCCTTCGAGTGAATTTAATGAGTCTCATCAACTATGTAATGTCCCAATACTGAAACATGAAACACATTATGAGTTATGTGCAAGGTGGGTGGTGGTGCAAGACGATAAGCTACAAGTCTGATTCGTTCAAGAATCTCGAATGGGCATATGAAGCAAGGTGACAACTTGGTCACCTTTCCAAACCAGATGGTACTTTTATTTGGTTGGATGCGGATAAATACGTGATCCCCTACCTCATAAATTCTATCAGTTCTTTGTGCATCGAGATAACTCTTTTTTCTATATTGTGCTTCTTTCAGCTACTACGTGATCTATACCACTTGCCCTTCTCTCCTCTGAAGCAACTCGGGTCCAACTAAAACATGGTCCTCCAACCTGTCCCAACTGAGTGGAGTCTTGCAAGGTATCGCATACAATGATTGATATGGATGCCTACCAATGGAGCTGTGATGACTGTTGTTATATGCAAACTCCACTAGAGGAAGACATTTCTCCCACTATGTCTAATGATCCATAAAATACATCCTAAGAATGTCGTCCATCACCCGATTCACCCTCTCTGTCTGCCCATCTTTCTTGGGATGTTAAGTTGAGCTTAAGTTCAGATGGGTCACTAATGTTGACTGCATACTTATCCAAAATATGGAGGTAAACTTAGGGTCTCGGTAAAAAATTATCTTCTTTAGAACTCCATGAAGGCATACAATTTCATTTATGAATACCCTTAGTACATTTGTCACATCATAAGTGGATTTGACTGGAATGAAGTGGGAAATTTTGGTTAGTTTGTCGACCACCACTAGTATAGTTGTTAAACCAAAAAATCCATTAGTCAGCTCTACATGGCCTACACCACCAAAGGACACCCATGCATGACCCTTGTACCACCCCATTAGACCCCCACACCCTCAAAAATGCTTAAAAATGAGTAAAAGGGCTTAAAAACCCCAAAATGGAGCCTAAATAACTCTGCTAGGGGCTAAAGCCTCCAAAAAGGGGCTAAAACCCCTCAAAGGAGCCTAAAACCCTAAAAAGTGCTAAAGTTATGGCAAAAGGGGCTAAAATCCCAAAAAAGGGGCTAAAGCCATGACCAAGGGCTTAGAACCCTAAAAATGCTATAAAAAGATGGGTGGGGGTCACACTCAAACAACTCTTCCCTTGCATATTGTTATGCTACCTGTCGATGCCTTGAGACCCTTTGTCTATCAAGCCATCCAAATCCCCCTTTCATCCACTCATCTTCCCCATTGAGACATAGCTCCCTCATTGCTGAGTGAGATAGAGAGGTGCTTCTTCCAGCCAAGGCATGGTGGCTCATTGCACCAAAGAAGAGGTATACCATTGTTTGTTCATGCTTTTGTTTTAGTAGCTCAGTTGTTTTCTAACCCTTATTTTCTTGCAGGTTTTTTATTAACTTGTTTTGCAGGTTTATTGCTGTCTTTTATAGTTGTTTGCAGGTTCTCAGAGCAAATACCTAACCTTGTTTGCAGAGGGGCTCATGGCCATTTCTTGTCAATATTTTCTTCGTTTCTGTTCTATTTACTTTTCCTGCATTTTACCACATAGGAACCTACCCTTCCATCCTATAGACAGAATGGATCCATTCCTGCCCTTGTAGCGGGGAGAAATCCCTGCTGCAGAACTTGTGACCATACCAGGTCGATCCCACACAATCCTTGGTTCAGTTTTTTAAATTTCAAGTATTATTTTAGTTTGTACCATAGGTTTAAAATTTCTTGTCAGATCTAGTTTAAATATTGTTTATTTTTAGTTTACTGTTTCTGTCGAGCCTCCATAAGGAAAATCTGAGTCCATTTGGCCACAATACAAGTTAATGTCGACCAGATCTGACTCGGGATCAAAAAAACCCCAATCCGGAGAAGGTCGCACTTATAGGGACTAAACATGGGACCAGGTCGCTCATTTAGGCATCACAGGCGTGACCCGGTCACCCTTTTTCCCTTGAAAGGTGCAACTTCCTTCAGGAAGGCAGACCGCTTCTGTCTATGAAATCTATGCGACCCCCTCGCCTGTTTCTAGAAACTTTTGGTGACCCCCTAGCCACATTTGACCCAAAACGTGCAGATTGTCACTCAAAAGTTAATTTTCAATTTACAAAGGACCGGCAGTGTGGCTTAGCCGTCTCTGTCCAGCACAATAGTCCCATTTTTGTTTCTGTTTTAGTTACTGCAATTTCATCTACAAACAAAGTGTAAATTCTAAAAAATTTAATTGGTTAATTAACATAGGCTAACTAAAACTGACATAAAATTAACAGTCTTGCTTTTGCTTCCTCCTCTACACAGTCATCACCCTTCAGGGTATTCTGGGATAAGATGAAGGGCACACCTCATATAGTAATATGCCCTTCACCCAATATTGTTCAAAACCATTAAAAACAGATGAATTTTAAGGTAGAGGGGGTAGAGAAGGGGGGTTTCTCATGGTGCTAAGCGTCCTCCCTGTTGACCAACCTTGCATCCGAGAGGTGTCCTATGGATCTACAAATGGGCTTAGTCCCATTATGTTGAGAGCCTAGCACCTTCTCCTGGTTGAATAAGAATATAGGTGTAAGGTGGTCACCTAGTTAGGCTATCACAACGCAGGGTTAAAAATGGTATCTGTCTACAAAATTTATGTTCATTTACTGCTTTTAACCACAATATGATGAATTCATAGACCATTTGAAGCCACCAAATAATAGAAACATAGAAATACATACACGCCATACCACATAAATCAACCCCACTCAGTTCATGACACTGAGAGAGCCACTAAAATTGATTAATTTACACTAAGTTCAAAAATCTGCAGTCTTTGAGGACATAAGTCCCTGACTGACTTAACCGTGGGAAGTACTTGGGCTCTAACTAGAAACTCATTGTGAGGAGTACCACGAGAACCCCAAAGTAGCTGGCTGCTTAGAAGAATTGCCAAGCGAAACAGGCAACGACCCCACCGATTGAGTAGAACTCCCATGAGGAAAAAGCAAAGTGTTGTCTTCTGGCAGTCTTGGTGGCCGAGTGACCATCTATAGCCAATAGTAAGCCATTGAAATTGGGGTCCAAAATATCATTCCCACCAGTTTGATACACAAATCTAGCACAATTGATCCCTCATGCTCTTCCTCACGCCTAAGAGGTGAACCACCACAATTCGGGTCAATGAACCAACACCATCAAGACCATTCTCAATGAACTCTCACACCATCAGAAGGCCACACAACCTCTAATTCAGATTCAGATCCATATCAGTCTAAATTAGAACTACACACAGCACCATCAAGCCCCATGGATGGTGCAAACCTGGATCCATTTTGTGGCATAGCAATCACTATTGGACCCATTTCCACACCACAAATTATCACTAACAATCCTGCAGGTGGCCCTAGCATGGTCATGAAAACTATCATTAGTCATATTCCACCACCCATAGTAACCACTCAAGCTATACCACCCACAACACTTGCGGGCAGTGGACCCTCCACACACACTACCCCTCCTATCATGTAGGGGGGCAGTGCCCCTTCCACATACACTAGCCCTCCATCATGGGGGGGCAATGTCATACATGGGGGTAGTGGCCCTTCCATCCACACTATCCCTCACACCACACTTGGGGGCACTGGCCCATCTACAATGGCACCACCAGCACGCCCAAGTATGAAAGTACATTATCCACCTGCAAACCCCACCACCATACCTCCCCCATCTCACATTGACCTGGGGCCAAATCTTCCTTTCATGGCTCATCATAACTTGCCTGATTTGGCTTGATTGATAAATGACCCCATCCACCAACAAACCTTTTGTCCTCCCATGCCAACTAAACTTCCCTCAGACATTCCAAAGTTTGAGGGGAAGGCAGGGGAGTGTCCCCAAAACCACACCCTGCCAACCAAACCTTTTGTCCTCCCATGCCAACCAAAATTCCCGCAGACATTCCAAAGTTTGAAGGGAAGGTAGGGGAGTGTCCCCAAAATATTGTGGTGACATCTACAATGGCACCACCAGCACCCCCGGGTATGCAAGTACATTATGCACCTGCAAACCCCACCACCATACCTCCCCCATCTCACATCGACTTGGGGACAAATCTGCCTTCCATGGCTCATCATAACTTGCTTTATTTGGCTTGATTTACAAATGACCCCATCCACCAACAAACCTTTTGTCCTCCCATGCCAACCAAACTTCCCTCGGACATTCCAAAGTTTGAAGGGAAGGCAGGGGAGTGTCCCCAAAACCACATCATGACATTTTATCTATGGTGCTCATCAAACAACATTTTAGATGATTCGATTAGGCTAAGACTGTTCTAGTGCACCCTCACAAGTGCGGCAACCAAATGGTACATTGAGCTATCGCAAGCCAAGTACCCAGATTTCAACTCCCTAGATTTCATGTTCCTGCAGTATTGCCAACTCCCCATTAGATATGATGAAGGGGTGGAGATCCTGTTATCCTGTCGCCAGAGCAGTGTGACACATATAACCGACCACATCCATGAGTGGCAACAACATCATAGTTTGTGTAAAATCTAACTTGATGACAAGATATTCTTGGATTGGTTTCTCAAAACCTTGGTCCCACCCATAACAAAGGACGTCACATCCGAACGTCCCCAATCCGAAGAGGTGGCCATACTGAAAGCCCGATAGTTTGACCTAATCTATGCGCAGTGTGGATACCTTTACACCATCATTCCAGACGCTCCCTATCTAGGAACCTCCTACCAGGATGCATTTTGGGCATCTCATGCTGTAGATGGCATCATAGGCTCCATCTCCCAATAGCCACAGTACCGTCCGACACTACCTACAGTTCCACCACAAATAAGCAACACTGCTAGCATTGCTTACCAAAACCAAACTCTGGACTATGCAAGAATAATGTCCCAGTCTAGAGAAACAACTTCCCACACACAACGTGCACCACCACAGTAGGCTCAAGCCTTGGCATGGCCAACACAACAGTATGCAGGGAAAATGCCCGCATTTGTGGCATTGCCACCTACCCAAATTTATTATGCACCACCTATACAAGCATTTCAAGCCCCCAACCCTTCTTCACCCGCTTCGTTCGGACAAGTATTTGCACAACAAAACCATCCCAACCAACCTACCCCCAAAAATCAACAAGGGAAAGCTAGAAATAATCGGCCCCAGAACTAAGCTAATAACCAACCGCAGGGAGGTGGTCAACAACCAAACCCTCCCAACAATGCCGTAGAAAACCAACCCACCCAAAATCCCCCACAACCAAATGCACCAAGATGCAACACCCCATTGTGCACAAACCAACCATGCACACTGTATGAGGTCTATCGGCACTACAAATTCGAGTGTCCCCTCATGGGTTGGACTAAGCAGGCCATTCGAAATGAGGTTCAATAGGTCGCCAGTGCTACAAATCAAGCCCAACCCAAGCCAGCACCACAAGGACCTCCTCCTATGGTGCTTCAGAACCCATCACCAATCCAAGGATTAGTCGCAATTGTAACCCCTCCCCAGCCCAATCCCAATGCTCCAGGGGCACCTCCCATGCCCAAAACAGGTGTCCACCACTTGCTAGCCATGACAACTGAAGAGGTCAACCTACAAATGATATGGATTCAGTACAAAACCACCACCGAATCCGCTGACACATCAGTGGAATCTACGTCCAAATCGATCAATGCACCTCTTCAGTTACCCCCTTTCCCCTTCCCCCCCATATGCCAAGTGGCCAATAATGCCATGGCTAGAGCTGTAGTCAGCTATAGCATAGTGGATGATTTGGCTCAAACACCAACATCCATGTACACTCTGGAGGTACTCAAAACATGCCCAATGCAACAGAAAGCGCTACTAGCCACCCTTGGGGCCGTAGACCCTTCCAACTCCAAGTTGAACACATTTGAAATGGAGAATGAAGAACCGCACATGCCATCCACCATCGCCTTCCAAATCCTGGTGTCTATCCAAAATTTGGTTGTACTCCAGTGCATAGTAGACGAGGGGCCATCTACGTGCGTTATGTCTACCCTAGTCTGGCAGAATCTTAGATCCCCAATGATGCAACAATCATCTAGAACTGTGCGGGCTTATGATGGCCATCCCACTAAATCCCAAGGAATCCTCCCCCATGTCCCCATCACATTAGCTAGGAATACATTTCTAATTGACATACAAGTTGTCAACACTCAACTGGACTATAACCTTCTCCTCGAAAGAAGTGATATGTATGCCATGAGATATGTCGCATCAACTCTCTTCCGTCTCATGATGTTCCCCCGTGAAGGGAAGATCATGACAGTTGATAAAATCCCTTATCACGATCTACAAGGGTTAACGACACCCATCAATGCTATCCCTACCATCACCACCATTGAGCAACAAGGGACAACCACACACGCCAATGTCATCCCTGTAATCAACACCATGGTTGACAACACACCAGGCTCCCCATTGTTGAATGTGGGCCCTGGGTTGTTTTCCCATACCATTATGATGAATCATTTCCCCTTAGTGTCAATGCCACTGACAAAAAATGAGACTGTGGACTTGTGCATGGTCTCATGCAGCACAGCTGCACCCAAACAACAAGCACAGTTGTAGCACCAACTGCAACTGCAACACCATTTGCAGTTGCAACACCATCAGTAGCTGCAACATCGTCTGCAACCACAACATTATGCGCAATTGCAACCACAACCTAATCCCCACATAAAACCATCAGGGAGTTATCTCGGCTCCTCTCCATTCGATACAATTCCCTTCCTCTTTCCCCTACCTGGCATCATGAGCAAGCCAGTAATGGACACCCTAAACCTACGCAACTTTACATTGAATATTCCTGTGTGGTATCTTGATCCACTGGCTCAACCATCAATGCCTTAGGTAGTCTTAGCACCCATGCAGCCCATTGCGGTTGAGTCCCATCCTCCACTAGGTTCCCAAAAACCAACCACCGCACCCGCACCTGCACCGCCCCACCTGAAAAGGGCCAGGGGAAAGAGCGAATATGCTACCGTAGAACCTCAGCAGGTCCCACCTTGCGCCATCTATGAGCAATAGGGAAATCCAACTCAAAATTTCCCCAATATCCCAATGATTCACACACATTTGGATGCCATGGGTACAAACGAAAACCTTCCCATGGTTGAGCTTCCAAGCACACCAATAGTAAGAAACAAGTCACTGAGAAAAAACCATGCTTGGACCCTCTACAAACTATATGGACACTACTCTCACCACTGTCAATAATTTCCCAAATTTTGAATTGCTTTAGCCGACCTTTATCAACATTCCCTTGAATCAGAGATCACTCTGATCGAAGAAGTTCACCCCCACATCCTTCTTCAAACACCATGTCCATTTACATGATGTCGAGTTCTATTGACCCTCTTGTCTCCACCAACACCAACGGTCCATCTGAACTATTTTTTCCATTGTTTCTGCAACCATAGATCCATTCGCAATCGTAACCTCAGTCGCAACCTCAACCTCAGTTACAAGGGAAACAATGGGGTTCATTCCTGATCAGCATGATCATTTTCCTTGCTCTTTTCCCTTTCCTTTTCCTACCATCCGGGATCGTGAGTAAGTCTATGTTAGCAACTCGCAATCTATAGTATTTCACACTAGGAGATCTTGTGTGGTACCTTAAACCACCTACCCTACCTCTAAGGCCCCAAGATGTGTTGACTCATGTCCATCCAATTGAGATGATGTTGCACCTATCTCCAGGTCCATCCAAGACTCATCCTATCTCTAGGCCTCCCCTTCTTCCTCCAACAGAGATTGGGGACAAGGACAAAAAAACCACAACTTATACCATTTACATGATCGCTAGCACCATTCACCCTTTCCTCTCATCGCTCATGGAAGATCCACCTAATCTACCCCAACACCACTTACACGATGATGGGGAGATATGTAAGACCACCTCCAGTTTTACCCCATTCCCTTTAAACCATAGTGTGGAATTGGTCGTTCCCATAAAATACCAGATTCTATCATCTCTCCTTGCCAATGACCTTTGTCTCAACAAGGGGGCATACCTCTTTCCTGACTCAGATGGTCGACTCTTGAAGAAGCCACGCAACGGGCTCCACCTCAAGAGAGCCTATGCCTAATACCACCACTATGAGTCCCTTATAGAGTAGTTTTCTCCCTTTCTTGATTTTCAATGTTTTTACCACAAGTTAGGGGCAACGCCATTAGCTTCTAGTCCAAAGTAGCCTATAACTGGTTCGAGACACCTCTCACACCTCCAGGCTCAAATTTACATCTTCTTATGAGACCACCGTCTCATGTTTAACAAACAAATTTTGGGACCTCTTCCCAGAAGCTACCTCGATTTACGAGCCATAGCATGGTGATGAAAGTGTCTATGGACCTGTACTTGTATCACTCTTCCCTACCACTACTCATGCTGGAATTCAGGCCACCACCCGTTAAGGAACATCATTTTTGTCTTTTTTGTAACATATAGTTGTCTACTCCATCCATCGCACCTTACGCGGATCTTTGGACCATTGTCCAGAAAACGATTTATTTCTCTTACATGTATTTGGGATATAACTACCCCTGAACTTGCAATCACATCACATGTAGTCAATTCCACACACAACAACTTACACACAGCTGTCCTGACCTCTGTCCAAGAGCCACCTTGGTTTGTGTGCCTCCACCGCACTGATTCGCATGCCTTTGCCACGATCTATCCCATGCATCTATTGGTATGTTTGAGAGCCATCTTCTCCATCCATATTGTTAGGATGACCTTTGGACCATTATCCACCATCCTGACATGGGGCACCGCCTATTCCACCGCAATCGGTTGACCGTACTAGAGTTTCGTTTAAGCTCTTTTCTGACTCCTTAAAACAATGGAAAGATAGTTAAGCGCAACTGCTGCTTTTCTCGCTCTCTAAAGTATAGGAAAGGGTGTCTACATTGTCTCATTTACCTCCTTTTGCAGACCATGTAGACCATCAAATTAAAAGGACCACCTTGGCGTATTCAAGCCAAGACGATTCCCCTCTACACACTTTTATGCTTTCTTGGGAAAAGGGGCTGCACTTTACGAAAAATCTCACCATGGGTTGTCGTTAAGATCTTTTCCAGCCTTCTCATCAAGAAAAGATTTCCGAGAAAATTTGGTTTCATTCATGCTCATAAAAGTATCTGAATGGTCATCTAGTCAGTATAGGGTCACCTTTGTTCAGAGTACTCTGCAATGTGTCTTCCTTGGATCCCATCAATATCAAAAGTATCCACCTACCCTAAGTATTTCCCATCTGCAATGACATTCCCAGTATTACAGCTATGATCCCATTCCCGTGAGTTAGTTTCCTTTGTTTCCTGGTCCTCCCTATCGTCATACTATGAACAAAGGAAGTTTGAGTCTACTATACTCCCCCTACCCCTGTTCAATTATTTCCCTTCCCTCCCCCCCCCCATTCAGTGGGTCAGCCCGCATATTGTCTCACATATTTCGGTTATCTCCCTCATGCTTTTGGTCAAGGAAACACCATTTCCTTTACTAGGGGTAGGTCTCCTTATGTCGACGCCAACACACATATTCCAGAGGATAGACCTAGAGGTCCCTGTATCCTAGTTTCATTAACTTCATTGATGAGTTCCTTGGACCACTTAAGAGGAGTCCTTAGTGCCTCTCGGGATGGATTTTTCTCACGTGCTCGACTCCAACTACATCATTGCACTATTGCAATTCATACAGGGTTTGGTCCTTGCAGTATTTGGTTGAAGACCCCAGATGTCACCTAAATCTAGTACATTGATGAGTCTACTCGAGGGACCTGTTGTAGCTGCAACATTTTCCCAAAATTCAAAAACATTTCGGGACCCTCCTTTCACTTATACCGGTTTGATTTTCTTCTTTGATTTGATATAATGACTCTTCAGAAAGACTGTTTCCAATGCCTGAAATGTTCCACTTTTGTTTTTGCATTTGATTGCATTCTCAAGTGTTTGAATCGGAAGATTTTTTGCTTGCAACCCCGTCGTTGCAGAGAAATAATCATCTTTAGCTTCGTTATTCTTCTCCGATGTATTTGGCTCAATCGACTGATTTTTTGTTTCACGTCAAAAAGGATTGTTCCTTCATTCTCCATAGTTGCGGATGGAAGATTGTGAAGTCCCTCGATACTTTGAATTTTTAGCCCCACTTTGTTGTTTCCTCGATCCTTGGGTCTTGGGTTTCCATCATTGCGGCCGCAGAAAGAACTAGCCTTCCGATCTTTTAGTTGTTTTCTCTTCCGATTCAGACCTTACATGTTGCAGAATGGTTCGTCCTTTATGACTCTTCCGTTGCAGCTCCCTTTCCCGCTACCGCTCTAATGTTTAATCCCGTAAGCTCAGACGATTAGTCTTGTGAAATTCTGTTGTCGATGTCTCCGCGGATAGCTTAGTGGTTTGGCCACCCGACATTGCAGAAGGAATTTCCTTTTGACATCCGATCCATTTGTCTCCGCCGTCTGATTTTTATTTTTCCCCGCCACTTATGGTTGACTATATATATGTATGGGGTCAGTTTTATTATTCTATTGCTTTTTGACTGTCGTGATCTGTCGCTCTTATGTGCTGTCATTCTCTCTAGCTCACAAGGTCCCCCATTTTCGGTGTACCCATGTTTCCAGGTGGCTCAGCAATGGAAATTTGGCCGCCTTCTTCTCGCTGTTCACACAGCGTTGCTAGGTAGACTCCTCGTTGCATTATCCCATTTCGTTCAAGCTTTCTGTTGATGTTTGCACAGTTAGGTTTTACGGCCGTTTTTCTTGGCCCCATTGTTTACATGTGTATATATTGAGGATTTTGTAACATAACTATCCATGGGAGGTCGTTTTGACCCACAAGGTAGTTTTTTCCCCATGGCCTTTTGTTATGCGACCCTGCACTTAGTGAATGGGGGGTTTGGTGCAGATGGCCATTACGCTGTTGTTATACACCTGAATGGCACCTCTCCATCCGAGTGCTGATATCCCTGATGTCGGCACAGAAAAGGACACTTATGGATTGAGGTTTGTGTATATTCACTATAGCTTGGCTTATGAAGAAATACATTCTACCTTCATCCAGCTAGTTACTTTGCCATTTTGCCATGTTGGGATGTATTCGTGACTCTCCTTTTAGACAACTCGCGCATCATTCGTGAGTCTCCTTTACAGCAAGTTGTGAATCATTGTATTCGCGGGTTGCGCTTATACAGAGTCGCGAATCATTCGCAGGTTGGTCTACTACATACCCGCGAATGTGCTTCTTAACATGAAAAAACAAAATCATGCACTAATGGGAGTTTAGTTAAGTCATTTTACTTAATCTCCCTAACTGCCTTATTTCACCCATATAAATATAGGCCTTGGGGAGGGTTGTAGAGACAGACACTTCTGGAGCAAAGTTATGCTGGTGGATTGTTTACAGAAGTCTTTGGAGCAGTGAAACTCAGAATCCTTTGGTGACAGAGGAGTCCTTGTCTCAGACGTTTGGTTGTACTCTGAACTTTCTCATTATTGATAATAAAGAGATTACTTCTTCCACATGTGTCTCATATATCTTGGTTTGATAATTGTTTATGCTTCAGTATGTCATATTTGATTTATCTAACCTGCTAACATATATATGTGAATCATTCTATATCTGGAAGACTGTCTCTAAACAGGTGAAAGAGGAGTGAACCTTGAAGACTTTGGAAGTGGAACAGATTGGAAGAGGACTAGCGAGGATTGAATGTCGTTTAACAGGTAAGTTATTCTAACCCTATTATTTCCTATTCTGCACTTTGGAAGTCAATTATCTACAAGTGTTTGAGTATGTTCGTAACCCCTGACCTACGATTATTAGGTGCATAATCCCTTACAACGGCTGTCTACACCAATCTTCCCTGCGTGATGATGTTTTGGTAGGGGAAGGTTTTTCATGGCCTTCCTATGGTGCTTGGAATGGTTCCCCCCCCTTTTGTTTTCGTGCTACCCGCATCCTCAAACCACAGCCGTGTTTCACCACGCTGTTCCGTGCGACCCGATTCACGGTTGGTTTCAAACCCAAGCCGGTGGAGGGGGATATATCACTGCATATAGTTTTATTGACCATAGATTGCATGGCTAGTGTTTTGTTAAAGCACACCACTGAAAAAGCTTGAATAATTTACACTGTCATTCCCACCCAGTGCGATGATCATGGCGTCCACAGAGAGCCCAAGGTTTCTTCACGTTGATGTAGATTATGTTTCCCTGCTGGAGATATGTTGATAGAACTGTTTTATTAGACAGCGGTGTTATCTTGCACATATTTTCTTCATTTAACTAATTTTTTCATGTTAAACATAGATGAAGTGTAACAATGCACATTGTGTCTCAATGTTTGCAACTTAGTCGGAAAAAGCCTAATGATGATAATTACATGTATAATAGGAAGACTTTGAACTCAAAATGTCGAAGGGACAAAAGAAGAAGGCCCCTATGGTCGAAGAGGATCCCGAAGTGGAAGTGATTACCAAAACCGAATACATCTATGAGGACACCAAGTGCATATCTTGTGTAGAGCCTAAGTACCAGTGGGGAGAGATATATAGGTTGATCACACGCCGAGAGGTGCTTGATATGGACTTGAAGGAAAAAGGTATATATGCTAATATAGAGAGATCTTCACTGATGAATATTGACACCAGACCAGACAATTTTCCCATGCTCTGAAGTGAATGGTTGGATTCTGCCCTAGGCAAATGTAACCACTACGATCCTAGAGAATGTAGACAAACAAGGCTATGCAACCTATAGCCCAGGATATGTAGCCCTGTCCTACCACCTTCTAGAAGCACAAATATTCTTGTCTGACTATTGGTTAAAAAACATCAAAATGGACCTTGTTGAGACCCTCAAAAGAATGTTGTTTCCTGGAAAAAATTTCATAACTAGGCCTACCGGAGAATATGACACAGCAAGCTTAAGGGCCCCATACAGATTCATCGCCTTAATGCTCAACATAATTTTTGGGAAGCCTCATGGCAAGACCTTCAAATTGGAGTGGATGCCAATTATTTTTTATGTTGCTACCTAGGGGACCATTTTCAACTGGGCAACATAGTATCAAATAGTCTTTCAGCCTACATGGCCTTAGCTTTGGGAGGAGTGTCCCAAAAGAGGTAAGAATTTTATATGAGCTCCATACTCATCGATTGTATATTGTGCAATCAACCTTTCCCCAGACTAAGGTGCATCTGGGACAGGGAGAGAATTTCTGTTTATTCTGCATACAAGCCACTGTGGGAGCACACATACTATAGTCATTACTAGGAAGTCTGTGAACATTTCATCATGCCATTGTATACGCTCATTTTCCTGAAGGACTATGATTGCATGTCAGAGGAGGCATTGCAAGTATTTGAAGAATATGCAGACTATTATCTCACTGAGGATGGCCTCTACTTCAGAATGTTTGGAGGTTCCAGAGTGCCCTCCCTACTACCCAAATACGCCACTGACTACATCATTCATAAAAATGCGGTTAGGCAAGTCTTCCTAGATGGCATATGAAGCTTTTGTTTGAACATAAGAAGGATTCCTCTCCCCCTTTTCCCTTCAAGTTAGGCAGTTATAAGTTCACGAGAGTGAAAAAAGCAAATGAGTTTGTAGAAGAGTTGGAAAGGTTTCATTTTGGTGAGATGCCCTTCCATAGAAATGACTCTCACAACAAAGTAGCTGATCACTACCAAGAGAACAACGTCCATTTAAAATACACCCACCATTGGGATAGAGAAGAATCTGTCTTACACAGTGTATTGAACATAACAGCCTTGAGGAGAAGGTTCAAGAAGAAGATCACCACCAAAGGTGGGAAGGGGCAAGATGAACAAGCTAAATCCGATGAGGAAGCAAGGAAACGAAATGAGGAAGCCCAGAGGTTGGCACAAGAAGCTGCAGGGTGGTTGCAGGGATAAGAAGAAAATAAAAGAAAAGCTGCATAAGAGGCAGCTAGAAAAGCAAAGGAAGATGCGAGAAATGAAGAAGAAGAAAGGAAAAAAAAGCTTGATGAAGAGCTTCAGAGACAAGAAGCAGAGAGGCTAAAACTGACGCAGACAGAGATAGAACAGTTAGCCTTTGACATAGCTGGAGGTCAGACCGAGGACATGGAGAACCCCATGGTTCAAGACCCAGAAGTACCGATTGCTAGCACACCTAGACAGTCTGTGGTCCCTATAGTGAAACTGGTCCCCTTTGAATAGAAGAAAGGGGAAGAAATACCTGATTTTAACACTATTTTCTATGACAAGGAGACAAAGAGGATAGTGAAGAGAATGGAAAGGAAGGTTGAAACGTGAGGTCTGTCCGGGAAAATGATGACGGATACACCCATGGTATTTGGAACAGACTGAGATCCAAGATTCACCATCAGAGCCGGAGCTGCATTGATTCACGCTTCGGAAGATAATGTGAACAAAATCATGACAGACCTGGAGCAATCCAAGAAGTCCTCTGCTCAACTGAAAGACACATTGAGAAAGGAGAGAGAGGAAAGCAATAAGCTGAAGAGGAAATATGGGGACATGAAAAAAGAGATGAGGTCTTCAAAGGATGAACTGCAGCTCCTCCAAGTAGAGAGACAAGCTAGTGAAACTGCACAAGAGTGTCTGGAGAGAGTGCAGCAAGAGTATCAAGAGGTAAGGGTGGAGAAGGAACAACTACTGGGAAGTATAGAAGACTTAGAGCTGCAAAAAAACACCTGGGAGGCAAATGAGATGCAAGCTGAAGAACAAGAGAGGAAACTCCAAGAGCAGATCTCTTCTCTAAAAACCACTTTAGAGGAATCAAAAGAGCAGCAGTTCAATCTCCAACCCTTCAAGGAGCATGTGCTGGCACAAAAGGCCAAGATGCTTCAGCTACAAACCACCATAGAAGAAGAGATATGCAAAGTTTTGCAAATAGAAGGCCGATTAGAGGAAATTCTCGAGACTTCGTCTTATTTTGTTGAAAGATCTTAGGACGTTCTAGAAGTCCTCACAGCAAGAATGGCAAGGTTAGAAAATAATGAAGAAACTCCTGCTGAGCTGTTTTCGAAAGATCGACAGGCCCTTCAGCAGGATTATGACTTATTAGAGTTTTCCATAAAAACAGCTGAGGAATTCAAAATGGCTGTGAGAAAAACTAAAGGAGAATGCACAGAATTCTTCAGAAGGCTCCTAATTACCTATAATCGGTGCCAAGTAGAAGCTGAGCGGAGGCTTGATGTTTTTCTAGACCACAACTCATTTGTGGAGATTTTGCAGAAGAGGTATCAAGAGGAGGAAGCAAAAGTATAGCACATTAAAGCCCTTGATGACCAGATCTTAAGGAATGAAGTAGATCATTCCACCATCAGTGTGTAGCTAATGGAGGATTAGCTTCATTTAAGTGCGGCCAGAATTGAGGCCTTCAAGAACTAGGCTGCAAAGTTCGAGATTAACATTCATTTTTTGGAACCTTGCACATTTAAATGCATTGCCTTTGAGGATTTGGTGTGGAAGAAATTCCTAAATACTCAAGCAGGGTCCTCCTCATGAATAATTATTCACTTTTGTAATATGTAACGATCTTGTAAACATTTGAGGAAATTTTTGGGAGGCGAAAAGTTGGGAATCCCAAGGGTTATTTGTGGGCATCCCAATAGTCTCATCTTTTAGTATAAATATAGAAGACTTAGAGGAAGAAGGGGATTTTCCCCAGTTAGACATGTAAAGAGATATTGTAAGAAGAAATACTTTTTTTTTTGAAATAAAGAATTATTGTTTTCCTATCAGAGAAAGTTTGGTGGGACATTCAAATGCTATGCTATGGATTGGTGAAAGATGAACTATTTCCTTTTTCAGCTTTTGTCCATTAACTATGAGATCGTTCTAACTCTTAGGACCTATGTTCTTGTCTAAATTATTTCTAGTTTAATCTGTGAAATTACCACCATGAGTAATGATTGTTGTTAATAAACAATTGGCTATTTGATTGTCTAAATATCTTTAATCGTTCATGTGTTGTGAGTAGGAATATCAACTATCTGTAATTTCTCTTTATAATGCATGGACAATATACATTACTCATAAGTAAGTTACAATTTGGCTCCCGGGGGATAGGTAGATAGTTAGTTTACTTCATTGTTGCATATGTGATTGAGATTCTTATGAGTTCTAAGATGAGAGGTATGAACCTGCGCACCACATTGTGACTGCTCCCTGCATCCTTATCACCCTGCATTGTTAGTTAGGTATGTACATTTCGTACTTTAAGTCAAAATACAAAAACATACACGATGGACTGGGCCGCAACCGGTAAACCCTTTTGTTACTTGACCTACGGTAGCTGGACCGCAAACCAGATGGATTCCCTACTCCAAATAGTCACGGGCTAGTTGGGAACGTTGACTGGGGAGAATCCCTTGCTATTGTTGCCTATGAATTTCCAGGCCTCAACAGGACCTAAATAGGTTATGTCCCTTGTGATTTTCAGGTTGCATTGGAGACAGTGTTTAGAAGCCCTAGTAGTGCTTCTATAAAGATTTATGATTGATGTAGCATATGTGTACCATAAAGACTGTGACTCTCAATCAACGAGTCCATACAACTATCTACCACTCTAGATCCAGCAGGCCATCAGTCATGAAGATATAGTATTCCATGGGAATGCCATGGGTCCAACATAGCATTTATCCATATCAGTATTGTATTCAACCTCACATTGAGGTAGCCACTATGTATCATCAGTTGTATATGATCAACTCTTGTATTTTAGAGCATATATCAAATTATTCTTTTGACATTATCACGAGCATGGGGATGCCCGCCTCGTCCATATACATGTCACACATTATTTGTATCTCACCCATTAATGGGAACCATATTAATACAAAAACAAAAACCCACCATGCCCAAGCCCGTGAAGAAGCACCCCTCTGCAGCAAATCCTATGATGTCCATCATCCATACGATGAGATTTTTCCATCACACATCAAGGAGTAATATGTTAACCCAAAACATCTCTCACTCAGCTCTACATGGCCTACAACACCCAAGGACACCCATGCATGACCCTCGTACCACCCCATTAGACCCCCAGACCCTAAAAAAGGCTTAAAAGTGAGTAAAAGGGCTTAAAAACCCCCAAAAGGAGCCTAAATAGCTCTCCTAGGGGCTAAAGCGTCCAAAAAGGGGCTAAAACCCCTAAAAGGAGCCTAAAACCCTAAAAGGAGCTAAAGTTAGGGCAAAAGGGGCTAAAAGCACGAAAAAGGGGCTGTTAGCATTAAATTTATTTTTGTCGAAATTGGTCTTATTGCCTTCAAAATTTTAAGTTTTCATGGGTGATTGAGTTGGTTTCCAAAGTTTTCTCATTTAGCTATTTCCAAGTTGGAAAAGAAGAGAAGTTAAATGAATTTTAGGTAAAAAGAGATAAATTTTTCACAAGTGGGGCAAAAAGTTTTATTAACTTTTGAATGAAATTTATAAAATGGGTTTTATAAACTTATTATTTTATTTATATTCAAGCTTATATAGTCTTGGATATTTTTTCCAAAGTCAAAATGCGGCCTCTTATTAATCCAATGGCTAATGTAAAAAGTGAAAAATCACCAACGAGTATTAGTCTTTCGGGAGAGTAAAGTTGTGAAGTGGTTAAATTGGAAAGGTGGTAGCGGAATTTAAACCACTTTCCACGTGGTAACTTTTGGTGAATTCCACGGAGAAAAATGGTTTAGAATATACCATTATGTAAAGGTAAAGGTGACTTGGTTTTGAAAAATTATTTCATTTGTGTGCTACGCGCTAAAGGAAGGAGACAATTTGCCATATTTACATAGCATATTATTTTCTGAAAATGACTCTTTTAGTCATTTTATTCAACGACTTGTTTTCAGAACAAAAAGAAGAATTTTCAAAAACGGAAAGAGGTTTTTCATCATAACATCGTGATATACAATAACATCTCTAATTTTTTACCCATGTGCTGCATATTTGGAGAAGAAAACTCATCTTTAGAGGGAAAATGTTCAGATGTCAAAATGACTGTTCTAGTCATCAAATTAAAATAATTGTTTACATCAAATAAAGATGAATTTTGAGAAAATGGGAGAGGTGTGTTTTCATAACATATATACCCACAATAAACTCTTTCATTTTTCACACAGGTTTTATGGTTTAGTAGCAACAAAGTCAGTTGTACAGGCCATTTTCATGTTTTCCAAAGGACTATTTCAGCCATGAAATTAAAAGAATTGTTTTGGACAAATGGAATTTAATTTTACAAAAATGAGAGCCGTTTTTATTTATAATATGCCTTTAATAAAAAACCTCCTTTATTTTTTACATAGTAATCACAGGTTTGGAGAATTTAAAATATCTTCACAAGTCATTTTTCCAGAAATCTACAATTTTATTATTTGAGTCATCACCTTTAAAGGAATAATTCTAGGCTATTGAGATGATTTTGGAGAAATGAAGACATGGGTTTTGTTGGGAGCATGTCCAGTTATAAAAACCTCTCCCATATTCCACACAACTATCACCATTAGAGATATGCATGAGAAAATTTATTGTAACTGCTTCTATTTTTACAGTTCAGTTAGGTTTTGAATTCAAAGTTAGGTAGAGGTTATTCTTATATAAATTAAAATGTAATTGATAGTTTTAAAGAGAGGATTTTTAAGAGTGGAGAGGCTCTACATTGTAATTGCTTCACGTTTTTTGTAAATGAATGAAGTTTGCAAAGGAGGAATGTAAAATCTTTTTCATGTCAGAGATTCTTGTGCCATCTTTTTCTTCAGTAAGTAATTTCTTTATGTGATTGTTTATCCTGTTTCCCACTCCATTTTGTATTTGCTTTCAAGCTTGAGCATTAGATTTTATGGGATGGAATTCATCCTGCATGCTCTAGGTCCATTGTTCAAGAATTTTCAAAATATTTTCTTCTAAAGTCTTGTAGAATTCACCCTAGAGGTGCTCTGTTTAATGGAATGTCTCCCTTTGTCTACTAATCAACCTGCTAATACCTCAAGACTGGGAAATGGTTCCTACCTTGCCTCTGTTCATAAAATTTCAAAACCCTACCTCCTGCAATCTATTTTATATCTGATTATTGACTCCATTGCCCAATGGTCTCCTCCATGACTGTCTTAGCAAGTTTTTTAAAACAAACTTGTCCTATTTGTCCCATCAAAAATCTGACCTTCTGATTGTCTCTAATTGAATATCTTGAGTATAAAAACTTTGTAAATAGTGAGAGATCCCTCTCTGATTGTATTAGTTCAGAAATACATTCTAAAGTGTTTTTTGTTATTACCTTGGGATCTACCTTTCACAACCTGGGTACATTCTAAGTGTTAACAAATTGGCGCCGTTGCCGGGGAATGAAGTTTCAACTATTCCCTGGGTATAAATGACATACTTTTAGATTTGATTGTTGATGGTGAAGAATAGTCAGATATTAGCAAGGTTGTGCATCTTTCACCTGCCGACTCCATCTTCGAAGAATCCAGTTTTTAGAATTCCTATGGCGACTCCACTGTCAAAATATTGTGATGTTTGAAGAGTTGATTTAGTATATTCATTTGTCGAGATGAGTTCTTTGTCTGCAAGGTATGCTATTATGAATTGTGCTCACATTTCTGGTTTTCCAAATTGAATACCTAAAGTGGATTGGCAAACAGGTCTTCCAAAGTTTAAAGATCAAAAGAATGACGATGCTGCCCTTCATTTGGTTAGATTTCATATGCATATACATAAACTTGGAGTTAAATTGCATGAGGATTCTTTAATGAAAATGTTCATGGCTACTTTAGAAGGATAGGCAAGGTCATATTATGAAGGGTTACCATCAAAATTTTTATTTTCCCTTACTGATTTTCATACAGTATTTCATGAACATTACAAAAACCAATACCCCTCCTTCTTCTTGGTTCAAGATTGTTGTACACATGTTAAAGGTTTCATTGATGATTTGGAAAACATGTATAGTGATGATGATTTAATGGATGAAGATAATTTAGAAATTTTATATGAGAACCCATTTCAGAAAAAAGAAATACAAATTAGTTGTCTTCACATTCAAGAAAAATCTCAGCAGCTAATAATTTCTTCCTCTACTGAAAGAGACATCAGCCAAAACTCTGATTCACTCAGCTACATTTCTTTTTTTGAAGTAGATGATAATTTGTAGCAGTCTTGTCATTCTTTGTGTGACCAAGAAGGAATTTGGGATGTTCAATCAAACCCTTCTTCATATTATTCAACTTCTGAAGTTTTGTTTCAAGATGAAGTTGCTTATTCCCAATCATAAAATTCCTTTTTACAGGAGCAATTTCCTCTAAGTTCCAATGCTTCTGTCGGTGATTACATAAAGAATTCTGATTCTGCAAATTTTCAGTCTTACAATCCATCCACATATTTATTTTCTGAAAATACAATTAAAGAGAAATCAGCCCTTGGATTAGAATTGGAAAAAAGATATGAGCATGAAGATGATCGGCATAGTGATGTGAAAGAATAGGGTTATACTCATGATGTTTTTTCTGATGATTGCGGTCAGCTTGTTAAAAATTACGTTAGTGATGGTTTTAAAGAAAATTTTAGTCTATTTATATATAATGAAAAGGAAGATCAATCATGCCATCCATCTTAGTATGTGAAAGAACCAACAGTGTATAATAAACTAAAGGATCACAAAGAAGGAGATGAGAACTCTCAATGGGATGTTTCTTTAATTCTTTTGAATTTAGAAACATTTTGTCAAGAAGACATCTTTCTGCTTAACATTGTTGAAGAGCAAAATGATATTCCTCTTGAATTGCTTGACAAGAATGGAGTTGTAAATGTAGAAATATTAAATGAATTCGCTGATATATCATTGAAAAAAAATCATGAGAATTCCTTTCAAAACTCTTTTAAAGATCGGTTTCAGAGTATGCAAGAAGAGTTTCTTTTTGGACAGCCTTGTCATGACAAACAAGTGATTTAGTATTTTGAAATTTGTCATGTTTTTTATGATCCAATAGCAGAGTACATGGATAACTTATGTTCTAATTTCGATCAAGCGTGAGGAAGAAATGGAATTATTGGATAAATTGCTTGATTGGCTTCATTGGAAGTCAGATTTTGCTTGATTGGGCATTTGTTCTTAGTTAAGAAGGATAGGTAGGCATGAATAAGCTTTATATGGCAAGCATTTCATTTAGCAGTTTTCAATTTGGTTTTAGTTTCAAGTGCAATTCAGTTACAGGTTACAGGTTGACAGAGTGGGATTTGTTTGCAAAATGGTTTCAGTTGATGGTTCAGTTCAAAACAGGTTGTAGATTTCAAAGAAAAATTAAGAGAAACCCAATGGATTTGGCACCTGGTCTACGGGGTTCTTTGCTACCTCGCAGGGAGGATAGCATCCCTAGTTGGAGCCAATTGTGCGCACTAAATTTATTTTTGTTGGAATTGGTGTTATTGCCTTCAAAATTTTAAGTTTTCATGGGTGATTGAGTTGGTTCCCAAAGTTTTCTCATTAAGCTATTTCCATGTTGGAAAAGAAGAGAAGTTAAAGGAATTTTAGGTAAAAAGAGAAATAATTTTTTCACAAGTGGGGCAAAATTTTTTATTAACTTTTGAATGAAATTTATAAAATGGGTTTTATAAACTTATTATTTTATTTATTTTCAAACTTATATAGTTTTAGATATTTTTTCCAAAGTCAAAAAGAGGCCTCTTATTAATCCAATGGCTAATGTAAAAAGTGAAAACTCACCAATGAGTATTAGTGTTTCCGGAGAGCAAAGTTGTGAAGTGGTTAAATTGGAAAGGTGGTAGCAGAATTTAAACCACTTTCCACGTGGTAACTTTTGGTGAATTCCGTGGAGAAAAATGGTTTAAGAAAAACAAATCAGTGAAGGCTCTGAAATAGACCATTATGTAAAGGTAAAGGTGACTTGGTTTTGAAAAATTATTTCATTTGTGTGCTGCGCGCTAAAGGAAGGAGACAGTCTACCATATTTACGTAGCATATTTTTTATGAAAATGATTGTTTTAGTCATTTAATTCAACGACTTGTTTCCAGAAAACAAAGAAGAATTATCAAAAAATGAAAGAGGTTTTTCATAATAACGTCATGATATAAAATAACCTCTCTCAGTGTTTACCCAGGTGCTACAGATTGGGAGCAGCAAAGTCATATTCAGAGGGAAAATGTTCAGATGTCAAAATGACTCTTCTAGTCATCCAATTAAAATAATGTTTTACATCAAATGAAGAATAATTTTGCGAAACTGAGAGAGGATTTTATTAAAAAAAAATCTATCAACAATAACATCTTTCAGTTTTCACACAGGTACTATGGTTTAGCAGCAACAAAGTGAGTTGTACAGGCCATTTTTCATGTTTTCCAAAGGACTATTTCAGCCATCAAATTCAAAGAATTTTTTTGGACAAAAGGAATTTAATTTTACAAAAATGAGAGAGTTTTTTATTCCTAAGAGACGTATAATAAAAAACATCCTTCATTTTTTACACACTAATCATAGGTTGGGAGAATTTAAAATATCTTCACAACTCATTTTTTCAGAAATCTACAATTTTATTATTTGAGTCATCATATTCAAAGGAATAATTCGAGGATATTAAGATGATTTTGTAGAAATGAAGATATGGGTTTCATTGGGAACATGTCCAGTTATAAAAACCTCTCCCAGATTTCACACAGCTGTCACCATTAGAAATATGCATTAGAAACGTTATTGTAACTGTTTGTATTTTTAGAGTTCAGTTAGGTTTTGAATTCAAAGTTAGGTAGAGGTTATTCTTATATAAATTAAAATGTAATTGATATTTTTAAAGAGAGTATTTTCAAGAGCTAAGAGGATCTACATTGTAATTGCTTCATGTTTTTAGTAAATGAATGAAATTTGTAGAGGAGGAATGTAAAATCTTTTTGATGTCAGAGATCCTTGTGCCATCTTTTTCTTCAGTAAGTAATTTATTTATGTGATTGTTTATTCTGTTTCCCACTCCATTTTGTATTTGCTTTCATTCTTGAGCATTAAATTTTATTGGATGGAATTCATCCCGCATGCTCTAGGTCCATTGTTCAAGCATTTTCAAAATATTTTCTTCTAAAGTCTTGCAGAATTCACCCTAGAGGTGCTCTGTTTGATGGAATGTCTCCCTTCGTCTACTAATCAACCTGCTAATACCTCAATACTGAGGAAATGGTGCCTACCTTGCCTCTATTCATAAAATTTCAAAACCCTACCTCCTGGAATCTATTTCAGATCTGATTATTGACTCCATTGCCCAATGGTCTCCTCCATGACTATCTTACCAAGTCTTTTAAAAAAAACTTGTCCTATTTGTCCCATCAAAAATATGACCTTCTGATTGTCTCTAATTGAATATCTTAAGTATAAAAACTTTGTAAATAGTGAGAGATTCCTCTCTGATTGTATTAGGTCAGAAATACATTCTAAAGTGGTTTTTGTTGTCACCTTGGGATCTACCTTTCACAACCTGGGTACATTTTGTGTGTTAACAGGGGCTAAAGTCCTAACCAAGGGCTTATAAACCTAAAAATGATATAAAAAGAGCGGTGGGGGTCACTCTCAAACAACTCCTCCCTTGCATACTATTATGCTTCCCGTCGATGCCTTGAGACCCTTTGTCTCTCAAGCCACCCACATCCCCCTTTCATCCACTCATCTTCCCCATTGAGCCATAGCTCCCCCATTGTTAAGTGAGATAGAGAGGTGGTTCTTCCAGTCAGGGAATTGTGGCCCATTGCACCAAATAAGGGGTATACCATTGTTTTTTCATGCTTTTGTTTTAGTATCTTAGTTGTTTTCTAACCCATATTTGCTTGTAGGTTTGTTTATTAACTTGTTTTGCAGGTTTATTGTTGTCTTTAATAGTTGTTTGCAAGTTCTCAGACCAAAGCCCTAAGCTTGTTTGTAGAGGGGCTCATGGCCATTTCTTGTCCATCTTCTCTTCCTTTCTGTCCTGTTTACTTTTCCTACATTTTACCACACAGGAACCTACCCTTCCGTCCTATAGATGGAAGGGATCCATTCTTTCCCCTGTAGCAAGGAGAAATCCATGCTACAATAGCATTATGTCTCGAGGATGTGAGTGGAAATCCCAAAACGAATTCCATGGAAATGACTTCCCATCTAGTGATAGGAATATCTTGAGGATGTAAGAGATCGGGTGGGTGTCAATGATGTTCCTTGACTTGCTAACACTCTAGGAATTTTGAAACAAAATCGACTACCTCACTCTTCATACCACGATAGAAGAAGATCTTCTTCATGTCTGCATACATATTATTCACTCCAGGCTACACACAATAATGTGCCCTATGGGCCTCACTAAGGATTTCTTCCTTGAGATGACCTTCTTTATGGATATACATCCTCCCTTGATACCACAACAACCCATGTTCCTCAATATGGTACCCACCATACTTCGACTCAAACTTCTTCCCATTTTTAATATCCAAGGTTACCTTTATATACCAACCATCTCCCAAGAGTTGTCCCAGAACTTTCTCGTTCAAATCCACTTTCAAGGGGATTAAGGAGAAAATCCTTGGTTTTGAGCTTAGAGTGTCTTTCACCAAATTATCCTTTCGTTTGATATATGAGATACCAAAGTCATAATCACTCATGAACTCACTCCATCGTCGTTGCCTGGCATTCAGATCACTTTGTGTAAAAATATACTGTAAGATCTGATGATCTGTTTTAAGTGTGAAACTTCTGCCAACTAGGTAGTGTCTCCATAATTTTAGTGCCAACATTACAGCTACTAGTTCTAGATCATGGGTGGCATATTGATCTTCATGAGTGTTCAACTTACAAGACGCATAAGATATCACCCCACCTTCCTGCATTAGAACTGCTCCTAACCCTTTCTTCAAGGCATCAGTGCATACCACAAAGTCTTTATCCATGTCTAGTACAAGTAAGATTGGTGCACTAGTCAGTAATCTCTTTAATTCAGCAAAAGTGATATCACATTCATTGGTTCACTCATATCAGATTCCCTTTCATTGTAAGGTGGTGATGGGTTTTATAATCTTGGAGAAACCTTCCAGGAATCTTCAGTAATACCTTGCTAACTACATGAAGCTACGCACCTCGTGCACATTCTTGGGAATTGTCCAATCCTCAATGGCCTTCACCTTTTCTAGGTCCACTGAGATCCCTTCTCATGAGATGATATAACCTAAGCAGTGAATGTCCTTTTGGAAGAAGGAACACTTTGATAATTCATCACATAGTTTATGTTCCCTTAAGAAAGGTAATGCTAACCATAACTGTTCCTGATGCTCCTTCTCATTCTTAGAATATATAAGAATGTCATTTAAGAAGACCTGAAAAAAGTGTTCCAGGTACTTCTAGAAGACACTACTTACGAGGCTCATGAATACTGCTGGAGCATTGGTCAAACCAAATGGTACCACTCCAAACTCGTAATGTCCAAATTGAGTTCGAAAAGAAGTCTTAGGAATGCCATTTTCTTTAATCCTAAGCTAGGGATACCCTGACTGCAAATCAATCTTATAGAAGAGTGATGCACCTTTCATCTGATCAAAGAGGTCATCAATTCTTGGTATAGGATACCTGTTCTTCACTATGGATTTGTTCAAATCCTTGTAATCCTTGCAAAGACGTAGATATCTGTCCTTGTTATTTACAAATATCATTGGTGCTCCCCATGGTGAGATACTAGGTCTAATTAGTCCCAATTCTAGAAACTCTTTTACCTGGATCTATAACTCTCAAAGCTCAAGGGTGGTCATTCTATTAGGGGTCTTTGATATTGGCTCCGCTCCAAGTTTCAGTTCAATCGTGAAATCAAGCTCTCATTCTGGAGGTAGTCCTAGAAGTTTTTTTGGAAAGACATCCTTGAAATCAGATAGCACTAGTTAAGAATTCAAGGAATGTCCTTTACTATCACTCACCATCTCAACTACAAACAACTGACATCCCTATCCTAAAAACCTTTTATCTTTCATTGTGGAGATGAAGCAAAGGGATATTTTTCTCTTTTGGACCTAGATTTGAATTTCTTGACCCTCATCATCAAGGCACAAGAATTTCTTTACATAGCAATCCATGGAATCTCTATGGCCTTCTAACCAATCCATGCCCACAATGAGGTTGTAGATCGCCAAATTGGTGACATAAGCATCAAACTTAGTGGTGCATACTCCTAATTTCACTTTACATCCCCTTACCTTAAGACGTACTGCTTGTTTAACCCTTGAAGCTATCTCAACCTATTCAAAATCATCATTGTCATAGGCTACCACCCCATAGTTATTTAATACATATG
>LPNX011190536.1:89254-164333 GCA_001517045.1 Pseudotsuga menziesii | reverse complement strand
AGATCTCCCCCATAATATTCACTTTCACTATTATTTTTTGCCGACATGTTAGTAACGTTATATCACGTGACAAGATCTCCCCCATAATATTCACTTTCACTATTATTTTATGCCGACATGTTAGTAACGTTACATCACGTTACATCACATGACAAGATCTCCCCCATAATATTCACTTTCACTATTATTTTTTGCCAACATGTTAGTAATGTTACATCACGTTACATCACGTGACAAGATCTGCCCCATAATATTCACTTTCACTATTATTTTTTGCCGACATGTTAGTAACGTTACATCACGTTACATCACGTGACAAGATCTCCCCCATACTGGGCTGTAGAGCGCCTCTCGGCGCAAAAAACATAAATAGTTTTTTAGCCTCCTTCTTTAATAGTTCAGATTTAGTGGCAGATCCCAATCGCTCCACTCTCAGTTATCCTGAAACCATCGGCTCTCCTCTCGAATTCCAAATGCTCCACTCTCCGCCAGCTTTAAAATTAGACCGTTAACGCAGCTTGAATTATCCAAAAACTTATCTATGAGCAATTGATTTTTAGTGTACAGAAAATGATAATGAAGAAAAATATCGCCCCTGCAATGGCCATTATTAATTTGTAGTGTACAGAAAATGATAATGAATAAAAATATCGCCTCTGCAATGGCCATTATTAGGGATTTAGGCATGTTTGGACTGGATAATTTTCATTTTTAGATTTTATGTGATTTTTTTTTTAAATAAAAAAATCCATTAACTTGATATTTAAAAAAAAATCAAAATTAAAATGCTTCGTATTAATACTTTTTCTCAAGCTTTGAACTACTACACTTCCCATCCATTAGTTATTTACCGAGGAAAGACAGTAATAAAGCCTCTGCCAATCAGATCCATGAACTAGAGGCCTAGTACCCATTAACCAGTGGCTAACTAACTACTCTACAAAGATAAATAATTAGCCGAAACCACCTATCCAATTAAAATGCACTTCCAGTGGACGTATTTCAGCTGTATTATATATATTACATATTTTCTTTATATATCCGCATATCTATACTATAATTATTGTTATGAAAACACTATTGCGCTAGCGTGAGGGGCTAATTATTTATTTGGTTTTGAAGCTGATGGGGATCAATAGAGTGCCTTATCAGTCCTGCTCGTTAGCAGCTGCAATAGAAGTGTTAGTAGTTCCACCATTTCCGACCTATTAATACTTGGATCTTGAGCTATACTTCAATGCCCAGCAAGAAACCCACCTACAACCCAAAATGGGGAGTCTACAAAAATACATCAACTTACAGAGACATCAACGGAGAAGCTCAAAGTAACCAGTGAATATCCTAGATTTTAGTGATTTTGCTTTCAAATCTTTGTACTAGTATTAACTATTCTGAATTCTAATTGAAATGACTGCAGAGTGAAGCTAATAATGTTGATTGGATTAGTATATCTGGCACAAAGTTAATGTTAATATAGTTAAATTTGAAAACCACATATGAGGTTTCTACAAGGATTTTTTTTTTTTATAAACTTTATGTGATTTTGCTTTCAGATCTGTATACAGATATTATTATCTATTCTTAATTCTAATAGAAATAAATGAAATTATTACACACTAGTTAATAATGTTGATATATTAATTGGAATGACATTCTTGTCATAAAGTTAATTTCAATACCTTTAAATTCAAACATGTTAAAGTAAATAATGTTGATTGGATTGGATTGGCCTGGAATTCCTTTGACAAAACACACTTCAATTGGAATGATTTGATTTAGTTTAGTTTATCAAATCACATAAATAAAAATTTCTCAAAGCATACCAAAAAATCATGAAAACTTAGTTTATTTCAGAACTTATTGTTTTGTATTTATTACTTTGTATACCCGTTTGTCCACAAAAATGCAAAACTGATCTATCAAAATTTAGTTTTCTATTTTTATTTTTTTTTCCCTAGGGAGAAAATTTGTTCATAAAAATGTCTCACAACCATTAATAGTTCTTGCCATTTTCTTGGATATAAAAAACAACAATTTCTATAGCTTGGCTAAGTTCAAACTTTACCCTAAACTAAAATATGATAACTGATACTTCAACCCTTTTAATAGGAAAGAGATTTTTTGAACCATCTTTCTTTTTACCAGTTTTTTTGATGGCAGCTCTTGTATAGAAAACATATTTGGTAGAGTCTAACCATTTTAAATTAAAATTAGATATTGTATAGTCCATGGGGTAGTATATTTGATGCTATATTGTTCAAAGAATAAAATGAATTTGATGGAGCATATATTTTAAAAAAAATTCCATCTTCTGTGTTTAAGATTTAACAAAATTAAAATTAACTTTTTTATAAAAATATAATTAATTCTTGAAATATTGATTTTATTTTAATAAAACTATGCATCAAATATAATTGATTGATTTCAAATACTTTCAGAAATCACTAATTCCAATTTTTATGCTTTTAAATTTATTGATAAAACAAAAACAATTTGAAACATTACAAAGTCACTCCCACGTCACGAAATATAGAAACAAATTACTGATTTGGCCAAAATAATAATTTGCCAAAATAATTTTACTCTGTTGATTGTGGTCGAAACACAAGAATGCCATTGGCCAGAAAGGTTATATACGTACTTTATATATGCACGAATTTATATAATTGACTATTAGAGGTTAACTTTTTTTTCTTTGTAACCATCTTGGAGTTTAATTACATTAAATTAATTATAATCTTTAAATGGATACTCTATCTTTATCATATAACTAAGTTTTTAACTTTGAACTTTGTTTTCGAGCATTATGTATTAATAGTTGAAATTAAATAATTTAAGTGTAATAAATATATTTTAGATTTATATATTAAAACTATTTGAAAATTTATAATTTAAGTTATAAATTATTTTAAATTAATAAAGTTAATAATAAAAATTGAATTATAAAAATTTGAAATGGAAATCTAGGAGGTTGACAAAATGTCTTTTGGTATTATTAAATAGCACAACCATTTTTTAAAAGTGGATATTATATTTATATCACTTTGTGTTTTGCATTGAAAAGTATCAATCCATGTTGAATCAAGGTTTTGGTGTTTTGCATTACAAACCTTTTTACAAACAATTTTGTTGCACCATAAATATTACCACCACTTGGTATCATCACCACTTTTTCACTACTATTTGAAAATAGAGTATTTCCCAAATTCTTTACCAATAGTGAAGAGTGAAGCTGATGTAAGGTTGAGATACCATTTTTCTTGTAGTGTATAAGTGTGAGTTGTCTTCTATTTCATTCTAAGAGCCTATCATGCTCTTTTAGTACGATTGGTGTATGTAATGTGAAAACTTTTCCCATTTGATATCGTAATAAACAATTATGTATTGATTAGTGATACTTTTATGAGACCCCCTTCTTTGTGGGACAAGGGACCCCCCTCTGTGCAACGATTTAACTGCTAAAGTCTATAGAGGTGTACATACACTACCCCCCTCTGGATTTGAACCTTTGACCTCCTAAGAGGAAACACATGATCTTAACCATTATGCCCACTCATGCTGTACCTTTACAATAATCTATTTTTTTAAGGTCACCGCGAAGCGAGACACCAATTTGGTGTATGAGACCTCCTTGTTTGCAAGACAAGGGACCCCCCTCTGCGTAATGATTTGACTGCTAAAGTTTGCAGAGGTGTACATACACTACCCCCTCTAGATTTGAACCTGTGACCTCCTAAGAGGAAACACATGCTCTTAACCATTACACCCACTCATTATAGTTCCATAGTTGTGAGTTAATGTGTTGATTGGTAAATAACATACTACTGAGTTGAGTTTAAAACCCTTGAGAAGCCACACTAAAGCTTACAATGAGCTCTTAATACGAACATGTTTTTGTGATTATTTAAGTTTGTTCTTATTAAAAGCATAGATTTCATTTTTTCTTTATTTACACATTTGCCTCTTGAGCTTTAATTTAGTTGAATCTATTTCTCTCAATTTCTTTTGTGATCTTTGCACATCTTATAAAGTTAAGATTTGTTTAGAGTTTTATATCTCATTTTTATTTTATAAGATTACTAAGAGATATTATCTTTTTATTATAATTCATTTATCTTAAATATATCTAAGTATGTCATATATATATGGAGAAAAATTTTCTCTATGGATATTTCAAAACTTAGTTTTATCACATCAATTAGTTTGATATTTGGTTTTACATTACCCGTTAACACACACACACACACACACACAAAGCTCGGTGGGTTAGATAAGGTGGTCTAGATTTGTAAGTTGTGGTCAGAAGGTCTCGCGGTTCACTTGATGTCTCCATCGGGTTAGCTCTAGAGCTAATGGGGTGAGGCTCCTTTGGGTGGGCCCCCTATGACTTGCCCCATATAACTTATTCCTGTAAAAGTAACCTAATGAGAAATTTGTGAACCACTGTATATATATGTGTGTATGTTCTTGTAAAATCCATTACTTTTTAGTTTGATACTTTTATTTTAAATTTATTGTTTATATTTTACACCTTTAACTTACAATTTTTCTTATATTTTTATTTTTATATTCATTGAAACTTTAATCACAAAGATAATTTACATGTTACACAATGCTTATATTAAATTTGCACATCATTTTTTAAATATATAATTTTTTATTATTAAACTTTTATAGCTTTTTAATATAAGTATGTTTATAATTTATTTATGTAATTTTGAATGAAATATTAATAATATTTTTCATATTTCATATTTTTATGTATGTTATTTAGAATTACTTGGTTAAGAATTATTTAATTAAATTATATATATATATATTAAAAAAATCTGAATAATTTAGTTTACCTTATATCATATTCTATTAAATATTTGACCTATTTTAGTTTATTTCTAATTGGGAAAGTTTATTTATACTTTAGTTTAATTCAAAAATATATTTTTATTTCAATGATAGTTTTTATTTTTATTTAAAAAACTAATTCTTAAAATCTTTTAGATAGCAATATAAATAATCAATTAATAAAAATATTAAACCATAAATTATATAATGTAATTATAGGAATTAAAATTAGAGAAAATAAAATACCTTTCTCTACATACTCAAAAGTTTTAATGAACTAAGTGAACCTCAAAACCTACTCATTCTTTGAGACGTATAAATTAGACATCACGACACAAATATAAGAAACAATGATGACTAGAGGAAGTGGAGGCAATTCATTCCATCTTGTAAATGACCCAAATCCAAGATATGCACATGATCATATGTTGTTATTGGAAAGTAAGAGGATTTTTTCAATTTTCATTTGGGTTCAATCATCAATGATGTTTGTTTTGATAGGAAAGTAGGGAAGTCCTATGAGCTTATAGAGAACATGGGCTCTCTATGTCTATACTTGTATTTACATGATATAAACTTGGTATATTGACATGTTATGTTGTGAAACATCTACAATTCTCTTATTTTCTAAGTACTGCACTAACTATTGGAGTATCAATCTTTTACATTCTTTGTTACACTGATCTCTTCATTGGGTTTCCTTTTATGAATTTTTTCCTTCCCCATTACTATTCCGTTGGGTCTTCCACTATCTGATGCTACAAATTGATCAATGGCCCCTGCAATCTCGGTGGGGTCATTATTAGCATTATACTATTATTTTATTCACCATCATGTTTTCTTGTACTAAGCTACATTATGGATCCTCTTTGTTACAAGTTGGTAATGACATAAAGAGGGTATTAAAAATAGCTTGATATAAATGGATACCTACAATATCTGGTGAAATAAGGTGTTTTCTTAATTGGAAAGGTATATTGGGAGGGGGGTTCAACAATACCATTTTAGGAGACATTTTCCAATATTTAGTGAAATTATGGTTATTTTTTAATATCATGTGAACGGTCCTGTTATATAACATGTTCACTGAGTGAACCCCGTGCATTTCTCTAACAAAAAGAAAAGACTCAATCTTCACTACAAAAAAATACCCTTTTGGGGGCAGTTTTGGCTTGCTACGATTTTGCTAAACCCCTCCCCCCAAAAGTGTTTTTAGGTCATTGGGGGCGGTTCTTAAAACCCTCCCTCAAAAGTCCCGAGAATTGAACTTTTGGGGGTGGTTTTTAAACCCCCCCCAAAAGTCCAATTCTCAAGACTATGGGGGGAGGGGGGTAGAAAGAACCCCCCCCCCCAAGGTGTTTTTGAAGGCGGTTTTTAGAAACCCCCCCTAAAATTCATGAGAATTAGACTTTTGGGGGCAGTTTTGGCTTGCGGTGGTTTTTCTAACCCCCCCCGAAAAAAATTTGTTTTTTAGGTCTTTGGGGTTGGTTCTTAAAAAATCCTGTTATAGCTGATTTTACCACACATGGTGAATCACACTTTTATGGCCTTCCCTGTCCCTATGCAGACTCCTTAGACCTCATGGACCATTTTTGTTCCTTTGATGTTTCCTAGAACATCCCTAAAAACATTCTTAAATTGCCATACACGACTTTTAAACCCTTTATCATGTATATACGTGAGTTTGACTTCTAAAACCGCGTACATCGGGATGTGTGCAAAAATACAAATTCTTTTGGAGTTTTCCTTGATGTGGATCTGACTCACTTGTCTCCTGGCCTTCCATATGCCTTGAGATCACTCGGATTCGACCTTTCATTACCCCATTGGTGAGCTATATAAGGAACCCTTTGGATACATTGAAGGCATATGAGAAATTGAGAGCAAGGGAACTATAGTCCATTGTTGCCAGAACTTGTACTTGAGTCTGCATCCCCTTTGTCCCTTGGAGCACTTTTGTGTTCTTCCCAAGCTTGCCTTTTGCTTGTGAGCTTGCTATCGAGAGATGGAGGATTGAAGTGGTGGAGGCCCAAGTGGGGGACTCTGTTTCTCCGATTCGTAGACGTGCCGAAAGAGGTTGTATTCATTGTAATCTCTAATTTTATATTAATAGGAATATCTTTTCTTGTCCAATAATGTGTGTTTGAATGAATATTTTATCCATGGATGATTTCAAATGATTATATGTTATTGATTATATATGCTAGAGTAGAGCTAACACAATTATACATAGTATGCTTGTCTTGTTTATTAAATGTTGAGGAAGCAATTTATCAATTCAAGCTAAAGTTGGAAAGCTCAACGGGGATCTACACCAACTGTCCGGAATAATGTACGAATCAAGATCCTTTAGTGTTAGTTGTTTGGTTTCTCTTGCATATAGGAAAGGATTGATTTCTGGAGTTAAGTTGTCTGTTGTGGTACCCCAAGCCATAGGAATTTCTCTCCATAACAGAATTGGCGACTCCGCTGGGGATGTTCCTTGTTTTTCTTTGGGGTTTGGGGGCATAATGTGCTTGATATTATTGACTTGCTCTTTATTTCTCCTTGTTTCTGTGTTGCATTTTATAGTATGTTCATCCATTGACTCTCCCCTTTATTGGTTTGACCCTTGGCCTGCTTTTTACCACTGCCTTCTCTGTATACACAGGTTTTTGGATAAAAGTCATGTACATATGTGGATTTTTGGCCAAAAGTCATGTATACACAGGTTTTTGGCCAAAATCCGCGTATACATGCAACTTTTTGGACAAAAGTCACGTATATACGTGACTGTTCTTTAAACAGTCGTGTACATCCTCCCTTTTGGTGAGTTTGATGTTGTGGGAAGTTGCTAGGTGGGTTATGAGTGTGGTTGGGTCTTCCTTGGGTTTGATGTTGTCTGTTAGATGCTTCTTTTGTGACCAGAGACTGCTTTTTCATTGAAAGTAGTTTTAGTCATTTATCCTTTTTGTTTTTCCATTAGTGCATTACTCTTTTTGTCTTGGTGTCTTGCTGGGCTTGTGTTTTATACTTGCTGCGGAGACTGAGAGTTTTAGATGACTTTTATTGCATTTTTCATTCTTTTATATTGAAAAATACAAGGTAGTTTCACTCTTAGTTGCATCTTAGATATGGATTTGAGGAGGTACTTGCATTGGATTGCTTGGATGAGAGTTGTGTTTAGGATTTCATATAGGAAGGATTACATTGGCATTTGGAAAGGAATATATATATTTATGCATCTCATGTAGTGGCATACCCTATTTTTCATTTGACAAAGATTGCACTTAGCATTGTTTGCTATGGTGTGCACTTTTATTTCACTGCTGAGTCTTCATATCATTAGTTGCACGGCCATTTCCCTTTGAGTAATTACAGCCAATTAAAATCAACGCATAATAAAACGAATTACACTCTTTTCTTTTATAGGGTGCATCAACAAGAATAGGTTTTAAGGTCTTGGAATAGTTCATTGTGAGTCAATTCTCCAAGACTACTAAACAATAACAAGTAGGTGTCTGTCCAAGTGAGATAGTGAAATCCTTGATATGATTAGTGTTTCTCAGGATGCTCCTCTTACAAAGGAGTTAAGCACGAGGCAGTGTGAGTGGTTATGATTGGGATGACCCCTGGTTGTAACTGAGTAGCACCAAATATATTTTCAAGATTATATTCATATCTGGGGGGTCTTTCGAGAGTTTTGGGCTTTGCTACCCTACACATACAGTTGATCTCGCCTTCGACTATCCGCCTAAGCATTGGCTATATTGAGGTGACCTTAGTTTCCTTACCTAGGTATCACAGGGGGTACTTGCAGAGGTTATTCTGTGAGTGTCTCAGCCAGGTAGAGGTCGGACAACACAATCGCTTTATGCGTTGAAACTGAGGGCCACTGTAATTGGTTACGTACCTCCGCTTGTAGTGTATGAGAGTTTCGAGCCTCTCCTAGGTGAGACATACCTGCTGCAATCGGGAGTTCACATATCGTCCCCTTGGTTTGCTTGTATTTTGGTTGTAGATTTTCTTAGGAGTGTGCTCTTTGTGCACTAGTTGGAATTTGGGATCGTGGTTACTTGAGTATATTTATGCTCTCTTGAGTTCGGGTCCTTTTATTTTCGGCATGCCTGGTATCCTATCACCCGTCCTTGGTCCTAGTATGGACCTTGGTGTCAGACTTGGGGGCATCACAGCCCCCTACCATGCTCATAGATTTGGGAATGGTCATATTCCATCCTTTACTCCATTTGTGGAGGATTTTTATTCCCTTCTCTTGGTCCTTAGACCAGTGGTCACCCTCATGGGGGTGGTAGTGGATGCGTGAATGTTGGGTCTACACCTTCTTTCCTTTTCATGTCCCATCGTTCATTGCATTGTTTCCTTTGGGTGCAGTTGTCATGATCATTCCTCCCTATATCCTATAGTTTGTATTCTTTATTGACTATTTTGGGTTGTTTTGGACTAATATGGTTGTCATGTAGGGTCTAGTTTTTGTACACTCTCTCCGAGGTTTCGACCCGTTCGTTCCTATCACAGGTATTATGTCTGAAATGGCATATAGGTTAGGATATCACATCTGCTTGCACTTATGCATTGCCTTATGACCGTTCCATCTTAACCTTAGGTATGAACCCATTCTATGGTATCATGAAACCTTCATGCTGCTGTTAGAAGTGATATTATGTGAATGGTAGAGATTTCCTATACATGGGTGTCCTAGTTAGCTTCCCTTTGCATTTGGTACCCATGCTGTCAGTCCTCTCTTAGGTCTGGGAGTCCCTTTTAGTCTTTCCATGTCCTTGAGCAAGAGCCTTATACTCCTCTTGATCTTTTCCCTGGCCTTTGTCCCCAGGACTCCCTTATGTCAAGTTGTAATTGCATTATCATGAGCTTTTCCTGCCTCATTGAGCCTTATGCCGACTTCCCTGACTTTGAGTATTAGCCATATAGCTCGAGCTTGTCTCATGTCTAGCCACGCAGAGCCATTTTATATATCCTTTGTAGCTTGATTCCCTATTTTTACCAGGAGGGGACTTTCCCTCGAGTGTCGCTATCCTACACATGTGTCCTTGCATTGAGCATAGGTATGTTCCGTTGCTTGGAACTAGTTTGTTTGTTTGTTTGTCCTTTAACACTCGTCTCCTCCTAGTCTATAACTATAAAGCACTTTTATTCTTTTTCAAGCTTTTCAAAATATTTGAAAAAGTCCAAACAAATTAAAAAACCAAAAAGTCGGACAAGGAAAGATGTTTCTTTGGCAGCAGTCGATTCGTGTCGCCTTCGAACAGAGCACTGTATATCACATCCATTGGTTGGGTTAATAGTTTGACTTTAGGAGTTGTGATCGTTTATCTGAGTTTATCTCCACCGACTGGTTAAGCTTCCATTCCCTATGGAGCCTTTGTTGATTCCTCCTGTGTCGTAGAGATGTCCCAGTTTTGCATTTCGAGTCTATGCTGCCTATATTCAGTCACCATTCACCGTTATGCTCTTGTTCAAAGGAAGTTGAAACCTGAGTCGGCCATTCCTCAGTTATCTTGACTTTGTATGTCGACCATTCTCGGTACAGTTACTGGTTCGTGCACCTTATGATCGAGTCCTTCCACATTATAAAACTTTACTGAGTACCTCATGTTGGATGATGGGGGATGCCTTAATGCCCTCCTTCCAACAGATTTCATCCCATCGACTTCAGATCATTTATTCTGGGATAGGAATATGGAGTCATTTTTGAGTGCCTTGAGACTTGCAATCATCAGTGGTAGGTTCTCTCGCCATCGATAGTTCTTTGGGAATACATCAATGTCCCCTGATCGATGGATTCTCTCAAGTGTTCGACCTCAACACATTTATTCACACTTGTTAGTTTGCACTCTAGTACCTTGATTCCCATTTTCATTATCGATGGGTGATCTCGCCTCTGTTAATGGTATACATCAATGACCGGTAATCAGACGATGGACTACTATGTTCGACCTCAACACCTCTATTCACATAGTAGGACATGTACTCGTAGCGGTTTGTGTTGAAGACCTTCCAGATTGGTGGCATCTCATATATGCTACCTCCTTGACCGTGCCAGTGTTCATGAGATTTCAGCTCTCGTGACTTGATTCCCGTATATGTCAGACATTTCCAACCATTATGGAGTTCTTGATCTATTGTATATCTTCAGTCTTTATGGATATCATGATCCTTTGTATGTCTTCATTATGGAGATTATGATCTATGTATATTGTACATGGTGATGACCACATATGTCGGATTGTATCATGCCTATTCATGGCCATTGTACTCTTATGTATCCGGGATTGCTATATGTATTTGCAGTTATATGCAAAATTGTATCATTGTATAGTGCTGATTGGGTGGCTGGTTCTTCCACTGGGTTCTTCATCACTTCATTTCTGGGATGGACTTATAATGTATTTCGGCCATCGTATGACCCCTCTGACCTCACACATTAGGGGGCATCTGTTATAGCTGATTTTACCACACATGGTGAATCACACTTTTATGGCCTTCTCTGTCCCTATGAAGACTCCTTAGACCCCATGGACCATTTTTGTTCCTTTGATGTTTACTAGAACATCCCTAAAAACATGCTTAAATTGCCATACGTGACTTTTAAACCCTTTATCGTGTATATACGCGGGTTTAACCTCTAAAACCATGTACATTGGGATGTGTGCAAAAATCCAAATTCTTTTGGAGTTTTCCTTGATGTGGATCTGACTCACTGGTCTCCCGGCCTTCCATATGCCTTGAGATCGCTCGGATTCGACCTTTCATTACCCCATTGGTGAGATATATAAGGAACCCTTTGGATACATTGAAGGCATATGAGAAATTGAGAGCAAGAGAACTATAGTCCATTGTTGTTAGAACTTGTGCTTGATTCTGCATCCCCTTTGTCCCTTGGAGCACTTTTGTGTTCTTCCCAAGCTTGCCTTTTGCTTGTGAGCTTGCTATAGAGAGATGGAGGATTGAAGTGGTGGAGGCCCAAGTGGGGGACTCGGTTTCTCCGATTCGCAGATGTGCCGATAGAGGTTGTATTCATTGTAATCTCTAATTTTATATTAGTGGAAATATCTTTTCCTGTCCAATAATGTGCGTTTGAATGAATATTTTATCCATGGATGATTTCAAATGCTTATATGTTATTGATTAGATATGCTAGAGTAGAGCTAACACAATTATACATAGTATGCTTGTCTTGTTTATTGAATGTTGAGGAAGCAATTTATCAATTCAATTTGAAGTTGGAAAGCTCAACGGGGATCTACACCAACCATTCGGAATAAGGTACGAATCGAGATCCTTTAGTGTTAGTTGTTTGGTTTCTCTTGCATATAGGAAATGATTGATTTTTGGAGTTAAGCTATCTGTTGTGGTACCCCAAGCCATAGGAATTTATCTCCGTAACAACCCCCCTCAAAAGTCATTAGAATTTGAATTTTAGGGGCGGTTTTTAACCCCCCCCCCCCCGCAAAGTCCAATTCTCACGACTTTTTTTTTTGGCAGGTGGGGGGTTTAGAAAGACCCCCCTAAAGGTGTTTTTGAAGGAAATTTTTAGAAATCCCCCCCCCCCCCCCTAAAATTCATGAGAATTAGAATTTTGGGGGCGATTATTTTAAAACCGCCCCAAAAAGTTCAACTCTCATGACTTTTGGAGGGGGTTTTCTATAGACCCCCCCTTAAAGACATTTTCAATGCAGTTTTACTTTGCGGCGATTTTGCTAACCCCTCCCCCCCCCCCCCCCAAAAGTCCTGAGAATTGGACTTTTGGGTGCGGTGTTTAAATGCCCCTTGCAAAATTCCTGTTGGACTTTTCGGGGGGTTGGAAAGACCCCCCCCTAAAGGTTATTTTTAGGCGTTTTTTGAGGCAAAGTTAAGATCACCATTACTCTGCACGATGGAGAATGGTACCGGGTGACAAAGGGGAAGTCACCTCTCATCATTAGCCTGGAGAACCCACGCAGATCGAGGGAGAAGGCATCATGTTTCATTAAGGACTTAATGACGGTAAGACATGTATATCACTATATGAACATGTGTCATCATAGCGAACATAAAACCACATGTTGTTACCACAAGCAATCATATCTTATCACTAATTTAAATAATGAAGAATCGCTTTCTAACTAACAAATACTATTCATTTTTGTTTATGAGTGTAGGAATGACAACTAAATAATGACATGTTCATGTCCTCAAGAGATAAACTAAATATGCATAGGATATACTAACACTGTGTTAAAATGACTTCATGCACAACACTTTCTTTGTAAAATTTTCAGGGCCATTGACATTGCGGAAATGAAATACAAAATGGATATGAGGGATGGCACAAGCGCACCATAAAAAATAGAATCATAGAAACCTCAAAGGGAATAAAGAATCCTCCCTAATATTAGATATACAATATTTAGTCCTAAATTAGGTTTATAAGCACTGTTGATCCCAGTTTTGTCATCATTTTTCGACTAATAATTTATATATTTGACATAAGTTTTGTCACCTTTTGGCATGTTTTCTTTAATACAGATCACTATTCAGTCACAGGTATGATTATATTTTAGTTTTATGCAAGTCATGATTTATTTCCAAATTTTCATGATTTTATTAATTAATTTGGTGATATTTGATGATATGCTAACATATGGAATCGTTATTGCAGATCTTAATATCCAGCAAACCAACAAACATACCACACATTCATCCTATATATGCGTAGAGCATATCCACCTCACTGTCCAGCTTGCCATTCGAACCGCTGATATAACCGTGCGTTGGTACCTGTTATCTAACCGCTGAATATTAAAGCGTGAAACAATTTTGCAAACTACCTGTTATCTACATGTCTGGGTTTTAGCATGAGCTTCATTCTACAAGAATCGCTAGTATGCTTTTTTGCTTGACACCAGACCACTACTTCATGCCAAAGAATGGGAGCCTGTACGCCACACCACGCTCGATGAAAACCAATTCGCGATGAAGAAGGGAGGACGACTATGCGTTGGCATTTTGTATTAATGGTTGACTTATCTTAAAGAGCAGTCGACCACTAAAAGGGTCGACTTGCTCGCCCTTTGTAAAACACTATATATATACAAACGCTGCTATGCGATAGAGGGAGTTCTTTAGTTTTTAATTCAACAATTTATATGTAACCAGTCAAGTTCCAAACACTCTGTAAACACTTTTCTGTAGTTTAATGGAAGCTTTGTTTATGCTGTGCATGATTGTGTCTTAAGTAGCATTTGGAAAGCCATCACTCTGATTGTTGGGAGGGCCCCTCATCAACCAGAGTTCTCTTATTTTGTATATTTTCGTTATTCCCTTTTTTATAATTAGCATAGTTTTATTTGTAGTTTGTTTATGCAATATTACTAAAATTGTTTCATGTTATTTATTTCTTTGATATCTTGCTGTTAATGTAGTTTCCCTTTTTATGAGTTAAGCAACCGGTTGTGCATAAATTAGTTTTCAATTTCCTTTTCAAAAGTCTTTTTCTAATTTACTGTTTGATTTCATGCTGATAGAATGAATTGCTTTGATGTTATAGGATTCCATTATAGTAGGTTTAATTTTGTCTTTTTCCCCTTTTGTCATGAATTTGTTTAGTTTCAGCTTGTTTAAATGTAGTAGACAATAATGTCTTTTTAATGATGAATTGAGTTTAAGTTATTTTATAAAATGAATTTAATCATTAGATAGGTTTAATTTTTGTTCTTTATATTTCATTATCATGTGCATGGATCAGTTGGTTCCAAAATCATTTAGATTAGCCATTTTCTTAAGGTTCTAATATTTTCTGTATGCAGACTGTCATGCAGACAACCTATTCTGTCTATTGTCTAGACCTTCATTCCAACCTGTTATCCAATCTTTCATTCATCCTTTAGTGTTTCTGATTTGTTTTAAGCCTGTCTTTTAGCTTTCTGATTATGTTTTGATTAGGGTAGTTAGATCAGGATTGTGTTTCTCTTAAGAGCCCTAGATTAGATTGTTCAAAGTCCTTATTAAGCTTTCTTTTCTCTTTTTACCCTATGTTTAGAATTATGTTATATGTTGATTTATTGTATTGCTTTGTAAATATATCTTTGGCTTGAATTGATTCCACCTTTTTATATATGTAGTTCAGGGTTAGTTGATTATAAGTAGCAGGAATTGTCCCTTCTAAGTAGGTGGTTACTAAAGAAACTTATAAAATAGGAATTAAAACGATTTTTCATTAAGCTTTCTATTTGTTGTTCTTTATTAAGTTTTATATTTGTTATAAGTTAAGTTTATCTCCTTGTATCCTTGTCCTACCTTTTCAATTAGACATCACTTGTTTATGGAATACGTCATTATGTTTACTATTACTTGTAACTGGACTGTTCTTAGTTTACATATCTTTGTAGAAGTCAAATTAGATTTGATTCCATTTAGTTTCTTTACCTCTTTTGAAGGTCACTTTGACACTTCTCAATACTCCTGTTCCAATCACAGTGAATGCTTACCCTCAGAACAATCAAGGAGAGTGTAACTAGATAGTTTAGTTTAAACCATGATGTACATCCGTTAGTTGCATGTATAGTTTTTAGAAGCATATCTAGTTACTGCAATTTTGTAAATATTTCTTTGTGTAGTTAGTTTCTAAAAGTTGTAGAATAGATATTATTGTAAAATAGGTTATTGGCGTTGTCTACATTTTTTAGTAATTATTTATAGAGTAGAGTAGTATAAATTAATACCACTATGGTCTAGTACTTTGTTCAATTACTTAAATAGTCAAATTTTTAGGAGTTTGACTCGGTTTTTCATTTTGAAAGATCTTTCAATCTTTTGTTTAGTAATATATTACCATGATACCATAGGACCCCTCTACCTTCACATATACTTTATGTCAACTCTAAGTTTACCAACCTCGGTCAATAATTAATATTAGGTGAATTAATCAAGACGATATTTTACCCAACATTTTGGCGCCGTTGCCAGGGAGTTTTTTGTAAGGTAGAGTAGATATAGGTTGGTGGCGGGGGAGCAGTAAGACAAGAGGTAAGTACCTGTGGATTTGTTGTAACAGGCGCCCCCAAATCCAGTAGTAGTAATAGCACATGTTTCCCTTTAGTTTTTATGAACAAACCTAGAAATTCTTAGGGTAGATTCGTTAAAGACAGTAAAATTTTGTTAAAATTCTTATTAATTTTTACAAGGGGCATAATACCCCAACCATTAACTCAATGGAAAGATATTGAAAAAACACCTTTAGGAAGTAATTCTACCTGGAAGCCTAAGGAGATTCTCTCAAGAGATCTTACCAGGAAAATCATGGAAGGTGAAGAAACCTTGGCAGTTGGTCCTGAGGATTTCATTTTTGAAAAAGTTCAAGGGGATTAGCCACTAGAAACCTCTAACCCTCCACTAGTTTTGAATCCAAATAATACAGTTTGTTCACTAGTAGGAAACCTGAACTCTGTTAATTCTGTCGATCCTACCCAAGTAAAATCCCTCTTTGATAGTTCCACAAATGCAGTAATCTCATAGATTGAAACATACACAGTAGAACCTACCTTTCCTATAGGATTTAATAAAAACATGAGTGATCGAAGGAAGATCCCCCCTTGAAAAATAACACTGGGACACCCCAGTCTCACCTCGAAAAAAGCCTCCTAGGTCCACTCATTTCAGAAACCCAACTTATATGAAGAAACGAGAAGAAGAACAAGCATCAAATATCATCTTCTATCTAAAGTGTAAGGCTAAACATCCCCAACAAGAATGTCCATTGAACAACATCCCTGCATGTCACATTTGTATGGGGCATCATGTTTTGCCTCAGGGAATTAAGGTGGATCCACCTAAAATAGAAGTTGGCCTTCCTGCCCCAAACACTCTTCCTCCTTTACCTGATCCTTAAAATTATTTTGGGTTGCCATTATTTGTATATATGTAGATAAGTTTTTTTAAGTAAGAGTCATCCTTAGCAATTGACTACACTCATATAAAGATTTCTTCTTACGATCATCTGTTATAATTTTGTCAATCAATATATAAAGACTCTTTTCCCTTTCTTAATTCTCATGAATAAATATGAATCATCTAACAAGTGGTTTTGTAGTTTGATTACAAGTATTTTATCTCCTAGGATATTATCTAAAAAAGGAAATGCTCTAAAAACATTCATAATACATATTAATTTTTCCTTTTTGGTTACTATCAAAATTTGAAGTTTATAACACATCATTTTTAACCACTTATTTTATGAGTTGTTATGCTTTTATGGTATTTTGATTCAAACATGTACATTTTTTATTCTGAAACAGTTGCTTGAAAGACTTACTTTAATCATCATGATCTTTAGAACTTCATTTTACACATGTGGACTCCTAGTTCATCCTGTACTTATTATCAAAACTTGACTCTTAAATATTTTTGAGGACACTCCAAAGTAAGTGGAATTTTTGCTTATGGGGAAAATTATTTATCTTTTGAGAAGAGGATATAATGAGAGATCAAGGAACACCTTTAAGTTATTCTCTTTTTGACATAATTTATGGTTTAGGCCACTATAAAAATTACTTATAAATTTGCTTTAAAATTTGAATAATGTGTTTAGCAGGGCTTAACATGCTCTAGTACCAATTGAATTCCATATACTCAAAATATTTATACAAGGAAAACTCGCCGGGGTACTAAACAGGCCTGTTGGCAGCGGGTCAATGCTTAGTAACAACTTAAAAACAATGAACCTCGATAAACGCAAGTAAACTCATTGGCGTACTGAACAGGCTCGCTAGTAGTGGGACTATGCTTGCATGGTACCAAGATAAACCCATCGAGGTACTGAACAGGCCTGCAGGCAGCGGGGCAATATCGGGTAAAAGAGATCTGGTTAATGCACCACTATGCACATGGTTCGTAAAACATTGATACTATAAAGAATTTTTTTTCAGAATTTATGAAACATTTTAAGGCCAATTGTTTATGATGTCATTAGAGAATGGCTGTAAGTTGGGCTTTGATCCAACCATCTAATCCAACCAATATCTAGGATATGATTATCCTAGAAATGGGACCCATAGCTATAAATATCACACACTTCAGGGTGAACTAAAAATTCCTGAGATAACAAGAGATCTTTTATAATCAGGCATGGATGAATAGTTTTTCCTATGGAATTTTTAATTATGTTCTCATCACTCACCTGATCTTTCTAAGCATTGTTATCGTTATAAATGTATATCTAAATCATTTCCATTTACTAGTTAGTCTTTCTTTTTCATGCAAAAATCACAACAACATGATTTAACTTCTACTTAATTTATTTTGAAATTACTTAGTTTCCTTGTATGGCTTGGGGACATGCCATATCTTTGGTTTGGGGGAGGATTAGACTTTCTGGCTTTATTTTTCTAAGTTATTTATAAAAGACTCATTTTTCCTTTCCAAATGACAAAGTGTTTGCAAGATAATGCAAATAGCCAATCTGGTCTTAAAATCCTGGATGAATAAGGGAGAGTGTAATTAAAAAATCAAGAGAATTGTTTTATAGGCTGGTAGCCTAGGGAAATCCATGATTAACATCAAAGTCTGATCTAGCAAAGCTCATTTTTACATAAATCCATATGAAGGACCATATGAAGAATCACATGAAGGATCGAATGCCGGTATGAATGAAAAGCCAAATGATGATTTGAATAAAAACTATGATATTTTAACACCTAGGGTTAAATGTTAGCTTAATCTTTTGTTTGGACAAAAGGATTAAAATTTGGCTGAGTCACATCATCACTATTAAGACTCATTTGCAAGGGTATTATAATTAATCTCGATCCATGATTAAGTACGGTTTAGATCTAATACGATTTCGTCTTTGGGTGTGATTTGACCTTAGGGTACTTTCTAGTCATCATTACACTCCCATCACCCCCATCCTATTATCCCCTCACACGCATAAACTATCAAATAGTCGATCCCATCGTTAAACCAAGGTTATGAATATGAATATGGTTATGCATTCGTATTAAGTTAGATGTTCAACATGTCCAAAGTTTACTTTGGACATGGTTGAACTAACTAAACTTTATAAACTCCTTGAATTACGCATCTTTGATGGCACACATTTCAAAAATTGCCATAATGGTGCGATCATCTAAACCTTCCAAGCTATTTGCATGATCATTTGATCGGTTGAATGAGACATGTTTTAATCAACACTGTGTGAACCTCTTTCCATTCCATCGCTTTCACTAACCGTTATCACTGTAGAGTGTGTTAGCCACCTTTCCTCCACACTTCCTGCAAACCCTACATCCTAGTTTCTGCTTAACCATGTGTTGCAGCTGCAACGTCTCCCAAATTTCTAAAATTTTGGACCCTCCTTGTTGATTTTGTTGAAGACCGTTTGTTCCCACTTTGTTACACGATTGGGTTGTTTGAGGCTAGTTTTTCTTGCTTGTCGGGAATTCGTTTTAGTCCGCGAATGCTGTGGACTGTAGAACTTAGCAGGTTTTATGCTATTTTATCGTTGCCAAAGTTTGGCCGAGGATTAAAATAGGATTTTTAGTTGCTGCTTTTTCAGAAGTCAATTAGAGATTGTGCCGATGATTAAAGCCTTTCGTCGATCCCGCGTTTGATTGTTGAAAAAAAGGTCTTGCTTTCCGATGTTTCAGAAGATGTTGTGACTCTGATCGGAGGTTGAGGGCTGATTGAGTTCCGCCATTGCGGCCCCAAAATAGACTAACTTTATGTTGGATTGCTTGTCCTTTCGTCGACGTCCTATTCTACTTTTCTTCGATGTCGACTAGTTTGCGGATTTTCTTGATCGTATAACTTCTGCCATTGCGGCTATGTAGCGCACTAACTATTTGATGCCTTAGTAGATCTAAACCCTGACGTTTTATTGCGTTGATTCTTGGTTTGTGTTCCGAAACCCCTAGACTATGGGTCACCCGCCGTTGCGGCTACATAGCGCACTAATTGACCGATGTTAGGTGTTCCGATTCATCGATGGGAGTTTTTATATGCCTGTTTCCTAATAGTTTTCTTGCCGATTGTTATGAGCCCATTACAAATTTCGTAAATGACCGGTGTGCCTTGTTTTATCAGGTTGAAATTTTCACGTGAAAACCTAGCTCCAGTTTTCTTTTCTTTTAGTACTCATTTTATTGGTATTATGGTTTATGTTTATTTAAGATAGACGAGATAAATAATGAGTTTTTGTTTGATCATAGAAAGACATAGGAGATTTTCTCATACCCCTTTGAAGATTATTGTGGCAAAGAAGATGCAGCTAGAAGACGAAGCATGTTAAAGCATAAGGCAACAGATCTTTTGCTCGAGGAAAAAAAAATAATAAGGGTCTAAAGAGGGACTGAGGAATCATAGAGCGTAATCATTAAAGAGCAAAGGCCAAGATTGGGCGGTTCGTCAGTTACCTAGATATTCCTGTTTTTATAAAAGTCTTTATTTGAAATGTAACATTGAATTATGAGCATTCGCAAAATGACAAAACTATGAGATTAAAACGGTTGGAGGGGAAACCAAAAGGTTTTGAGCTGGTTCTTGTATAAATATACAAAAGATATAGGAAGGAATGGGCTTTTCCCAGTGATTCTTGTGAACTACTTGTTGTAAGAGGAACTATTTCATTTTGCAATAATAAAATTACAATTTTGCCTATTGGAGAAAGTGCTGTGTGGAATGTTCAAATGTGATGAAATGAACAATGTTGAAGGGGAACTATTTCATTTTCAGCTGTGTTTCATTAACTGTGAGATCGTTCTAACTTTCTGAACCTATGTTCTTGTATGAATGTTCTCTGGTTTATTTTGTGATAATTTCCACTATGAGTAATGGATGTTTTAACAAACGACGAGCTATCTTGTTGTGCATACCTCTATTCATGTTTATGTGTTTTGATTCTAAGAACAACTATCTATGATTTATATTAACATATGAGCAGTAATACATTACTCATTAATTGATAATCTTGCTCCCTAGGTACAACTTAGTTAATCTTGTTTTCATTTGTGTGTGATTTAGATGGGAGAGAGTCTAAGACGAGAGGTAAGAACCTGCGCATCACATTGTGACCACTCATCGTATTCTTTATCAATATGCATGTTAGATAGGCACTTGCATATCATACTTAATGTCAAAAATAGAAAAATATACATGGTGGACTGGGCTGCAACCGGTAAAACCCTTTGTTTTTTGTTACTTGACCTACGGTAGCCAGACTGCAAACTGGACGGATTCCCCATACCAAACAGTCACGGGCTAGTTGGGAACGTTGACTGGGGAGAATCCCTTGCTGTTGTTGCCTGCGAATTTCCAGGCCTCAATAGTTTCTAGCGCTAGAAGGAGGGCCACCAGTGCATGGATGGATGGGGAAATCCATTTCCTTGAAGTTACTCCACTAGTGATAGTTTTGAGAGCAGTTTATTTCTTGATCCAAATACTGAAGAGAATAGAGAACATTTGTTTTCTGTGGACAACCAAGTAGTTAATGATCTGAGAAGACACACACGGGCCTATGTAAAGAGTATTGGAGGATTACCCACTATCCCTGATTTACCCCGAAGAGAATACGAGCAGAAAGACTGTCCCATCTTCGAAGATTCAATGTTGGTTGGAGATTTGGAAGATTTAGTAGAAGTAGCCTTACAGGAAGTTGTTTAGCCTTTAAATCAAGTAGGCCCAAACACACCATACTGTTCTCCTATGCATACTCTTGTTCCTTCACCTCCTCACTCTCCACCTAGACTGATGGCAGGCATAAATGCAAATCAGCCACCTAATCCACCAAATCCATCACCTGCTTGGAAAGCCAGATCGCCCCTGAACTTAACGCCTCCATTGCATGACTTGCCTCAAGCTTTTGAGAAGATGCTGCCCAAGTTTGATCCAAATGAGAAGATGTTAGTAGATGACCATTTACAAAGTTTCTATTTGGAAATAGAAGGATTAAAGGCTGGGGAACATGAGGATGTAGTCTGTAGACTTTTTCCGCATACCCTTAAAGGAGCAGCAGCATCATGGTATTTTGGTTTGCTTGGAAACTCTATCCTAGACTGGGACACCTTTGAAATAATTTTCAGAAGGAAATATACAACCCAAAAAACTCATGCAGCTGTTATGAAAGGACTATGTGCTTTAAAGAAAGAAAGAAAAGAGAAGGTGCATAGTTTTACTCAAATATTTGCAGCTTATCTTAAGAATTTTTCTGAAACTGACAAAACCTCAGATAAAGTTCTGATTGAGTATTATACTTCAGCTCTAGGGCCCAATTTGGCCATGTTTTCCAAAATGAAAGCCAAACCTACGCTAATAGAGACTTATGAAGAAGCGGAGAGAGTAGAGGCTGAAAAGGAAAGCATCGAAGATTATCCTGAGTAGTCAGGAGAAAAAATTGTTGGGAGGAAAGCTTTGTTATTTACTAAGTCTAAAGAGGAGCAATCACACGATTTCGAAGGAATGGCAAAGATGATGCAGAAGCTCTCTAACAGAATAATAGACTTGGAAAAGGAAAAGGAATCCTAGAAGTTTTATAAGCCTTATTACAAGAAAAAGGAGGATAACAATCAATCCCAACCCCCTCTGCACATTCCTGCATCTATGAACTTAACAAAGGTGGGGATGGATAAGTTTTGCACTTTTCACCAACAACCCCACTCTGAAAAGAATTGTCCTCAGTGGATAAATTCAATGACGTTGGTGATGAATCAGCTGTTGGATTCCAAATTAATTGAGGATAATGATGAAGAGGGAGAAGATAACAATAAATTAACAGAAAAACAAGAGGATGATGCCATGGTTTTATGGGACTGTGTATCATTGTTTGATACCGAAGAAGAAAAGGATCCGAGACATGAAGATATATTGGAAATGAATGTGACAACGAGGAGCCAAGGGTTGATTAAAGAAAACAGTCTTATGCTCCCAAAGATTAAGAGACTTCAAAAGAATGTAAATAAATTTCAAAAAAACACCTCAGCTAATAAAATTATGGAATTTACCACCACCAATCAAAATCCGAAACAGATCAACATGCCTACCAAGCCCATTATAGAGAAGATCAATAATGTTAAAACAAACCTCATAGAACATAAGATGGATTACGACATCATGGAAGATATCAAAAGGGTGAAGGAAAATATCTCGTTATTTGAGATGTGTAATGTGCCATAGCAGAAAGAAAAGTTATTAAAAGCACTTGAAATATCAGAGGAGAAGCTTCCCACTGACAATCAACCCCAAGAAGAAGAAATTGGTGAATAAAGTGTGGGAGGTAAGCCTAAATGCAAGACTCCACCTTTTCTCCTTACTTTTGAAATTTTCAACCACAACGTGCACAATTGTCTAGTAGACTTGGGGGCATCAGTAAATGTTATGCCGCTGTCGGTTTGCAAAATGATAAATGGAAAACCTAAACCATCTACCTGGAAGGTCATTCACTTGGACAGAACGAATGTGAAGATAATTGGGGAAATGGAGGATGTTCTTATTCGCTTATCTTCAAATGATAAGGTATGTCAATTCATTGATATTGTAGTAACAGACATACTTGAGGCTTATGGGCTTGTTTTGAGCAGAGATTGGTCAGCAAAGCTGAGTGGATATTTTGCTTCGGAATAGTCACATCTGTGGCTACCTTATAAAGGAATCCCAAATCAAATTAAAGTTTTAAGAGAGCCCCACATGAAACACAATGTTACTCAGTTCGAAGGTAAAAATGAACCAGTGAATTTTGTCTTGGGAAATTACTTCATTGAGCTAGAATCGAGAAACTATCAAGTGAAAGAAGCTAGTGATACATCAGATGCTCAGCCTGATCTCCTTCAGTTTTCACAAGCTGATGAAATTGATTGTAAAATAGTAGACTTAGCTGTAGATGTAGATGTTGATTCATGCACAGTAGTGATAGGCGATTTTTGGATGCTTTTCTTCGATGGGTCTAAAACTTTGGAAGGGTCAGGATCCGACTGTGTCTTGATTGATCCTAAGAAAAATAAACATTTTCTTTCATGTAGGTTAGAGTTTGAATGCACCAATAACATAGCCAAATATGAAGCATTAGTTCAGGGACTAAGAAAAGAAATTGAATTTAAGGTAAAATCTGAAAGTGTATGGGGATTCTGAAATAATTGTAAAACAGATTCAAAATCAAATACATTGCATTTCCCCTCATTTAAAAGCTTATCAAAATGAAGTATGGGATTGGCTTAAATGTTTTCATGCATTTAATATTGTATCTATTCCTAGACTTAAGAATGCAGCAGTTGACTTGTTAGCCACCTTAGCTGCGAGGCTTGTGCCCTCTAATAATTCATGTTCTATTGAATTGCTTTTCAGGCCTTCGGTTCCAGATATGATTACCAATTTACGAGTTTTTGATGATGATCAGCAGATTCTATAATGCTTGACAAATGATGAAACCTTCAAAGGGGAAATCATTGATGATGAAGAACATCAAGCCGAGCTAAAATTCGATAATTTTATTCCTAAAGGAGTTAGGACTTTAGAGAGGATGTTTGATCTAAATGATAAAGTCAAAAGGCCAGTAAATGTGAAGAATCACAGCTCTTCTCTATAGTTCAAGTTGATTAATTTAGGGACTGAAATTGAGCCCAAATATGTGAATTTGGGAAAGTGTTGCTCTCTAGGTGAAAGAAATAATTTCATCATTCTGTTCAAACAATACAAAGATGTTTTTGCCTGGACATATGAAGATCTGAAGACATATGATACCAATATTATTTAGCATGTCATCCCCATCAGATTTGGGGTCCATCCCTATCAACAGCCTTTAAGGAAAATGCATCCAAAACTGGAGCCTCTAATTCAGTAAGTAAAGAGGTTGTTGGATGCTAAAATTATCTTCAAAGTTAGACACTCAGAATGGGTTTCAAATCTGGTACCAGTAAGAAAGAAATCCATAGAAATTAGACTATGTGTGAATTTCAGAAACCTAAATTGTGCTTCAGATAAAGATAATTATCCTGTCCCACCCATGGAACATATATTGCAAATGGTTTCAGGTTCTGAATTATTTTCTTTATTAGATGGATTATCTGGCTACAATCAAGTGTTAGTAGCTGAAGAAGACAGACTCAAAACTACATTCAGAACCAGATAGGGGACTTTTGCTTAAAGAAGGATGCCCTTTGGACTCATAAACGCTGGAGCTACTTTCTAGAGGGCTATGGACATAGCTTTCTGCGGTCTGATTGGCCTCAGTGTTGTAGTATACCTCGATGACATCACAATATTTTCAAAGAAAAGGGAAGAACATGCATTCCATCTAAAACAGATTTTTGAACGTTGTCAAAAATATGGTATCTTATTAAACCCCAAGAAGTGCGTGTTTTCTATTACCGAAGGTAAGTTACTTGGTCACGTGGTTTCCAAGAAGGGGATCTCCATAGACCCAGAGAGGATCAAAGCTATTGAACAGATTCCCTTTCCCCATAATAAAAAAGGCATGCAATCATTTATGGGGACAATAAATTTCATGCGAAGGTTTGTGCCTGATTTTACTCAAATTGTTAAACCTTTTAGCAAATGGTAAAGAAAAGTGTACAATTCAAGTGGACTGATGTAGAGAAGAATGCATTTAGTAAAATAAATAAATCTATTGTGCATGTACCCTCCCTCAAAATTCCAGATTTTGAGAAAGATTTTATTTTGTACACTTTCGCATCTGACGATTCGCTAGCAGCGGTGCTTACCCAGAAGGAAGATGGGGGAGATGAGTTCCCCATATCATTTATGAGCACTGGTATACAGGGAGTTGAATTGAATTACTCAGTTGTGGATAAACAAGCTTGCGCAGTCTTCAAAGTAGTAAAACAATTCAGACCGTACATACTTAAGAACAAGACAAAAGTTATAGTTCCACATCCAACTGTGAGGTCTCTTTTCGTACAAAAGGAATTAGGAGAAAGAAGAGGCAATTGGGTAACAACTTTACAAGAGTATGACCTTGAATTCAAGCTAGCCTCCATAATTAAAGGGCAAGGATTGTGCAAACTAATGACTGAAAGTAAAGACAATGAAGAAAATAGCTGGGAAGATGAAGCTGAGTTACATTTGACGAATGTATGCCTTCTTTTCACAGCTCCAGACTCCTAGTATTGAGACCTTGTGCATTACCTTTAGGAGGGGTTGTTGCCACAACATTGGAATTCTAAGCAAAGAAGAGCATTGTGTCTTAAATCAGCCTCATATTAGATTGTTGAAGGAATATTATTCAGGAAGAATTATGATGGAGTTCTTCTTAGATGCTTAGAGAAAGAAGATGCGAGGAAGGTCATGATAGAGTTACATGATGGGCCTGCTGGAGGGAATTTTTCCAGAGATACAACCGCCCATAAAATTCTCAAAGCCAGATACTATTGGCCCACATTGTTAAAGGATGCACATGCCCATGTCAGAAAGTGCGACATCTGCCAAAGGTGTGGTGGAAGACAAGTTAAAGCAACAGGACCAATAAATCCTGTGATGATAACAGAACCATTTGAGCAATGGGGAATGGAGATCATTGGAGAAATAAAACCAAATTCGTCTCTGCAACACAATTATATTCTGACAGCAACCGACTACTTCACTCGATGGGTCGAAACCATTCCGTTGCATAAAGTGAATGAAGATGCAGTCATAGACTTCTTGCAAGATCATATTATGACCAGGTTTGGGGTTCCAATTTGTCTAGTTTTCGATAATGCTACTTATTTTTCCTCTATTAGATTAACTGCATTTGCTCATGAAAAAGGAATTAAGTTGCATTATTCTGCAAATTATTATCCACAAGGAAATGGTTTGGCTGAATCTACAAACAAGAATATGATTAGAATCTTAAAAAATACTGTGATAGAAAACCAGAGAAGTTGGCATTTAGCATTAACAAATTCTCTTTGGGCTGATAGGGTCACCCCCAAGACTTCTTTAGGTGTGTCCCCGTATACCCTTGTTTATGGAAAAGAGGCCATTCTGCCCCCCAATATCATGCTACCCTCTTCCATAATAGCTCAGGAGTTAAGAGGATCAGATCATGAAGTCTTGCAAATGAGAATCCATAATCTTTTTAAGGTAGAGGAATCTAGATCCAAGGCCAGAGAACGTTTTGAACAACAACAGGAGGTAGTGAAGAGGTGGTTTGATAAGCACAAAGCTAGACCAAAAGAATTTGAAGTGGGAGGTTTGGTTCTTAAGTGGGATCACCCACATGATGAGAAGGGAAAGCACACGAAGTTTCAACAATTATGGGTAGGTCCTTTCCAAATTGCAGCAAAACTTAGCCCCTCAACCTATAAATTGCAAGACTTACAGGGATGGAAGGAGAACTTACCAGTAAATGGTTTAGTTCTTAAACCTTATTTTTCTGATTTTTGTTTTATTTTTGTTTTGTTTTGTACATAAATAAATTGATTCGTTTTTCCACTTTGTTTTTTCCCTTTTCGCCTTGGTTTAGTTTAGTTTTATTTTGATTTCAATAAAAGAGGCACACTTTTGGTTGCATGGAAAGCATCAGAGCCCTGGATAAATTGAGATTTTTTGGGCATCAGACTGTATCTTATTGCTTGAATCTAATGGAATTTCTTCTAGTAAGTAGTTTTCCTAAATGCTATGAACACATTGAAGTCCGGCGTAATCCCTGAAATAACTCAGAATCAAAAGGTCTGGAATGCTATTTTGAGGCTCCATCCATTTCACATCTAAAACATCCTAGGGGGTGACAGCAAAAGACCCATGGAAAGGGGAGCAGCGTAAACTATATGTTATATCTAAATGATACCATGCCAAAAAATTTAAAAGCCTGAAGGCTAATTAGAGTCAAAACTCCTAAAAGAAGAAATACATATCAAAGCAAGTATCGAAACATATGAATACAAATTTGCTAGAAGTTCTTCTCAATCCGTGAGCTGAAAAGTAAATACATCTCTCACACAAAATGACATTATGGATAGAAGAGCCTGAATAAAATTAAGAAAGAAAGGCATAAGGGGGACTCAAAAGAACAAAAGGTTCAAAAGGCACAAAAATGTAAAATGGCATGGGAATGAGGAACAAATGAATATTTCTGTTTACCATATGTTACGATCCTGTGATGTCTAAGCTGGAAGCTACCCAAAGACAGAGGTAAAATGAAATTCATCTACTTAGCCTCAAAAGAGTTATCTTGACGTTGAGATTTTGGTTTCCATTTCCTAAATTTGGACTATCATCAATGATTAAAAGTACATATATTTGCCGTTATAGGAATCCAGACATCTAAAAGATTTCAACATGTCGGTTTTACTGCTAAATAGTCTATTACTTAAGGAGGAGTTTATTCAGAGATCTGGGTTCACCAGCCAGCCACCAATTGTTGTAGCTGCAACATCTCCCAAATTTCTAAAATTTTGGACCCTCCTTGTTGATTTTGTTGAAGACCATTTGTTCCCACTTTGCTACACGATTGGGTTGTTTGAGGCCCGTTTTTCTTGCTTGATGGGAATTCGTTTTGGTCTGTGAATGCTGTGGACTATAGAACTTAGCAGGTTTTATGTTGTTTTATCGTTGCCAAAGTTTGGCCGAGGATTAAAATAGGATTTTTAGTTGCCGCATTTTCAGAAGTCAATTAGAGATTGCACCGATGATTAAAGCCTTTCGTCGATCCCGTGTTTGATTATTGAAAAAAGGTCTTGGTTTCTGATGTTTCGAAAGATGTTGTGACTCTGACAAGAGGTCAAGGGCTGATTGAGTTCCGTCGTTGCGGCCCCAGAATAGACTAACTATCCGTCGGACTGCTTGTCCTTTCGCCAACGTCCTGTTTTACTTTTCTCCGATGTTGACCAGTCTGCAGATTTTCTTGATCGTATAACTTCCACCATTGTGGCTATGTAGTGCACTAACTATCTGATGCCTCAGTAGATTTGAACCCTGACATTTTATTGCGCCGATTCTTGGTTTGTGTTCTGGAACCCCTAGACTGTGGGTCACCCACCGTTGTGGCTACGTAGCGCACTAATCGACCGATGTCAGGTGTTCCGATTCGCCGATGGGGGTTTTTATATGCCTTTTTGTTTTCCCACCGATTGTTATGAGCGCATTACAAATTTCGTAAATGACCAGTGTGCCTTGTTTTATCAGGTTGAAATTTTCACGTGAAAACCCAACTCTGGTTTTCTTTTCTTTCAGTACTCATTTTATTGGTATTATGGTTTATGTTTATTGAAGATAGACGGGATAAATAATGAGTTTTCATTTGATCGCAGATAGACATAGGATATTTTCTCATACTCCTTTGAATATTATTGTGGAAAAGAAGATGCAGTTCGAAGACGAAGCATGTTAAAGCATAAGGCAACACAGTTTTTGCTCGAGGAAAAGAAAATAATAAGGGTCTAAAGAGGGATCGAGGAATGGTAGAGCGTAATCATTAAAGAGAAAAGGCCTAGGCTTGGGCGGTTCATCAGTTACCTAGCTATTCTCGCTTTTATAAAAGTATTTATTTGAAACATAACATTGAATTATGAGCATTCGCAAAAATGACAAAACTATGAGATTAAAACGGTTGGAGGGGCAACCGAAAGGTTTTGAGCTGGTTCTTGTATAAATATACAAAAGATATAGGGAGGAATGGGCTTTTCCTAGTTAGGCTTGTGAACTACTTGTTGTAAGAGGAACTATTTCATTTTGCAATAATAAAATTACAATTTTGCCTGTTGGAGAAAGTGTTGTGTGGAATGCTCAAATGCGATGAAATGAACAATGTTGAAGGGGAACTATTTCATTTTCAGTTGTGTTTCATTAATTGTGAGATCGTTCTAACTTTCTGAACCTATGTTCTTGTATGAATGTTCTCTGGTTTATTTTGTGATAATTTCCACTATGAGTAATGAATGTTTTAACAGACGACGAGCTATCTTGTTGTGCATACCTCTATTCAGGTTTATGTGTTTTGATTCTAAGAACAACTATCTGTGATTTATCTTAACATATGAGTAGTAATACACTACTCATTAATTGATAATCCTGCTCCTTAGGAACAATTTAGTTAATCTTGTTTTCATTTGTGTGTGAGTTAGATGCGAGAGAGTCTAAGACGAGAGGTAAGAACCTGCACATCACATTGTGACAACTCCTTGTATTCTTTATCAATTTGCATGTTAGATAGGCACTTGCATATCATACTTAAAGTCAAAAATACAAAAATATACACGGTGGACCGGGCCGCAACCGATAAAACCCTTTGTTTTTTGTTACTTGACCTACTGTAGCCGGACTGCAAACCGGATGGATTCCCCATACCAAACAGTCACGGGCTAGTTGGGAACGTTGACTGGGGAGAATCCCTTGCTGTTGTTGCCTGCGAATTTCCAGGCCTCAACACCATGCCAAATTGTTTCAAGCCTGAAAGCTACCAAGATTTATTCCAGTTTCTAGAGTTCAGAGAATGCTGAGAAGTATTTTTTCGGGCTGGTTGGAACCCGTTCCTTCATCTGCTACAAGGGTACGATGAGGGGATTTTATTGTTGTTTGCGATGGGCTTCAATGGAAAGAAGGCGAGGGTTGGCCATCTTGTTTTTATAGTCACTGAGGAGTCAATCACATGCACAACCAAGCTTCCACAGGAGGGCGATCAATGGCACAAGCATTGGATTGTTGCACAGGTGTCTCATAAGTTTTTCCTTAAACCTGAGTTTCAGCATGTGGCGGGTATAAAGGGTTTTCATCAGAATGGGATAAAACCTAAGTTCCTTAATCCTTTAACGATCATCATCCATTTGATTACTTGTGAAGGTAAGTTTAGTGTCTTTAAGTCCTGTCATCTTCGTCTGTTAGCGCATTTCGTTAATCAGAAACATCTCAATTTCCATTATTATTTTCTAAGGAGTCTAGAAAAGATGCCGAACCAGGTTAAAAAGAATACTATTAATCCTAAAGGTATCTTATACCATCATAGCTTGATCAAGATCCTAATCTTAGATTAGCTTAAGGAACAGAGTCAACCTTGGTATACCTTAGTGTTCAAAGTTCTTAATCCCCATTTAAATATCCAAAAACGCCCTCGACATCTTCATAAAGAATCTAGTCCATCCCCATCATTGGAGAAGAACAACCCCAATGTTGTTCATATTAATGGTGACACATCAGAGGCGAGTCCTTCCACCCACTCTATCCTTGTATCTACTAAATTTTTACCCTTACCACGACCTCGCACTAGAAAACAAAAGGAAAAATTTGTGCAGTCTATGGTTTAGTCAAGCGTCCAGACCTCGACCCAGCCCAACATTTAGACCAGTCAACCAGATGAAGTGGTCATAGCAAATGAGCCTAACCCAGACTCAACTATGTTTGCATTGGCCGAACTCTCAACTGAATTATTGAAATATGCCACTCATGAAACTATTTCTACTCCTAGTCAGGATTTGGACCCTGAAATACAAGTTTCGACTGTTGATCTTGAAGTGCCATCTAAAGAATGAGTCCTCCATGAGACTCTGAGTATCTTGCAGAGCCATCTACTCCACCAAATCCTATGATAGAACAATTGACTCAAGAATCGGCTCAATCAGTTAGCCAAAATGAGAAATGTGCTAAAATAATTGCAAGTCTTTGGAAATAAAACAAAGATCTACGCTTCTAGGTCAATACCATCGAAGAACTAAACAAAGCCATCAATTCATCTCACAGGACTAAACATGAGAGACGTGCTATTTTGAAATCCCACGCTCAAACATTGAAGTATAAAACCCCTATTTCAACAACAAAGTCAAAGGCAGCTGCTGACGCAGCTCAACCTTCTTCCTGATTTACTTGTATTTGTGCTCAGTGGGACCTGGCATTTCTCCGGTTTGGGGGAATGTTGATCCCAGTTTTGTCATCATTTTTCGACTAATAATTTATATATTTGACATAAGTTTTGTCACCTTTTGGCATGTTTTCTGTTAGACAGATCACTATTCAGTCACAGGTATGATTATATTTTGGTTTTATGGAAGTTATGATTTATTTCCATTTTTTCATGATTGTATTAGTTAATTTGTGATATTTGATGATGTGCTAACATATAGAATCGTTATTGCAGATCTTAATCTCTAGCAAACCAAAAAACAGACCATGCATTCATCCTATATATGCGTAGAGCATATCCATCTCATTGTCCAGCTTGCCATTCGAACCACCGATCTAACTGCACGTTGGTAATGGTAGATTCCTGAATATTAAAGCGTGAAACAGTTTTGCAAACTACCTGTTATCTACGTGTCTGGGTGTTAGCATGAGCTTCATTCTAGAAGACTCACCAATATTCTCTTTTTCTTGACACCATGCCACTACTTCACGCCAAAGAAGGGGAGCCTGTACGCCACATCACACTCGATGAAAACCTATTCACGATGAAGAAGGGAGGACGACTGTGTGTTGGCATTTTGTATTAATGGTTGACTTATCTTAAAGAGAAGTCGATCACTGAAAGGGTTGACTTGATCACCCTTTGGAAAACACTATATATATACAAACGCTGCTATGCGATAGAGGGAGTTCTTTAGTTTTTAATTCAGCAGTTTATATGTAACCAGTCAAGTTCCAGAAACTTTGTAAAAACTTTTCTGCAGTTTAATGGAAGCTTTGTTTATGTTGTGCATGATTGTGTCTTAAGTAGTGTTTGGAAAGCCATCACTCTGATTGTTGGGAGGGCCCCTCATCAACCAGAGTTCTCTTATTTTGTATATTTTTGTTATTCCATTTTTTATAATTAGCATTGTTTTATTTGTATTTTGTTTATGCAATCTTACTGAAATTGTTTCATGTTATTTATTTCTTTGATATCCTGTTGTTAATGTAGTTTCCCTTTTTATGAGTTAAGGAACCGGTTGTGCATAAATTAGTTTTCAATTTCCTTTTCAGAAGTCCTTTTCTAATTTACTGTTTGATTTCATGTTGATAGAATAAATTGATTTGATGTTATAGGATTCAATTACCGTAGGTTTAATTCTATCTTTTTCCCCTTTTGTCATGAATTTGCTTAGTTTCAGCTTGTTTAAATGTAGTAGATAATAATGTCTTTTTAATGATGAATTGAGTTTAGGTTATTTTATAGAATGAATTTAATCATTACATAGGCTTAATTTATGTTCTTTATATTTCATTATCATGTGCATAGATCGGCTGGTTCCAAAATCATTTAGACTAGCCATTTTCTTAAGGTTTTAATATTTTATGTATGCAGACTGTCATTCAGATAGCCTGTTCTGTCTGTTATCCAGACCTTCATTCCAACCTATTATCCAGTCTTTCATTCAGCCCTTAGTGTGTCTGATTTGTTTTAAGCCTGCCTTTTAGATTTCTGATTATGTTTTGATTAGGGTAGTTAGATCAGGATTGTGTTTCTCTTAAGAGCCCTAGATTAGATTGTTCAAAGTCACTATTAAGATTTCTTTTCTCTTTTCACCCTATGTTTAGAATTATGTTATATGTTGATTTATTGTATTGCTTTGTAAATATATCTTTGGCTTGAATTGATTCCACCTTTTTATATATGTAGTTCAGGGTTAATTGATTATAAGTAGCAGGAATTGTCCCTTCTAAGTAGGTGGTTACTAAAGAAACTTATTAAATATGGATTAACACCATTTTTAATTAAGCTTTCTATTTTTTTGTTCTTTATTAAGTTTTATATTTGTTATAAGTTAAGTTTTCTCCTTGTATCCTTGTCCCACCTTTTCAATTAGACATCACTTGTTTATGGAATACGTCATTATGTTTACTATTACTTGTAATTGGATTGTTCTTAGTTTACGTATCTTTGTAGAATTCAAATTAGATTTGATTCCATTTAGTTTCTTTACCTCTTTTGAAAGTCAGTTTGACACTTCTCCTACTCATGTTCGAATCACAGTGAATTCTTACCCTCAGAACAATAAAGGAGAGTGGAACTAGATAGTTTAGTTTAAACCATAATGTACATCCGTTAGATGCATTTATAGTTTTTAGAAGCATATCTAGTTACTGCAATTTTGTAAATATTTCTTTGTATAGTTAGTTTCTAAAAGTTGTTCAATAGTAGAATAGATCTTATTGTAAAATAGGTTATTGGCATTGTCTATTTTTTTTAGTAATTGTTTATATAGTAGAGTAGTATAACTTAATACCACTCTGGTCTAGTAGTTTGTTCAATTACTTAAATAGTCAAATTTTTAGGAGCTTGACTCGATTTTTCATTTTGAAATATCTTTCGATATTTTGTTTATTAAGATATTACCATGATACCATAGGACCCCTCTACCTTTGCATATAATTTGTGTCAACTCTAAGTTTACCAACCCCGGTCGATAATTAATATTAGGTGAATTAATCAAGACGATATTTTACCCAACAAGCACATCAATGTATGCCCCATTAAACAAGCAAGGGGTGTTGTTTTTCAAGTAATAGTGCCCATCTTCTGTTGTAAAGACATACACCTTTCATTTCATTCTTCCTTGTTATCATCATTAAGCTTGGTTAATATTTTCATAATTCCTATGACCAATCCTTTCAACTCTGCATAACTAGATCTCTAGCTATTAGAATTTGAGGAATCACCAAGGTGATTTGTAATGTGTGGAGGCAACTAGGATAGAGAGTTGCACTAGGACATATAGGTTCATCTTGGTTATATGCATAATGGAAGCATTAGAGAAACTAGTCCTTCATGAGTGTGATACAATAAACAAAATTTTGAACCACTTTACCAATGTGAACCATTTCTTTGGAATCATCCATGCAATTGAATATTGAGGGAATTTATTTTTTCTCAAGTGGTGGAACATGCATGGAAACTCTAACCCATAGCTATAATGTTTTGACGACACATGTTCTTTCACAAGTGGTGAACACTTTAGCAGAAAGGTGTTTTAGCAACCACAATTTCATCGATAGTGTAAAAAAAAACAAGGTGAAGACAAAACAGTTAAAGATCTTGTTTATGTGCATTATAACTTGTAATTGTTGCCCCATTATTGTGACAAGTCAAATATATATAACTCATGTACGAATTGGGGCAGCAATTGAGAGGAGGGAAATTTGGAGATGGAGCATTGGTTTTGGAACAACTGATGAATGCTCCTTTTGATGATGATGATTGTGGTGCGATGCCACCCCATCTAGTTTCCCTGACCAATACTCCAAAATTAGGGGCTTCATGATCAATTACATCTACATAATCAACTCCAACTTCACCTCCAACTCCGTTATCACATGAAATTTTATGGGGAAATCATGGTGGTGCAAAGAGGAAGGAACTTGTAGATAGAAATTAGAATAATTGTTTCATGTTTTTCCCTAATTTATATGTCATGGAGTTTAGATCAATTTAGTGTTTTGGCCTTTCTCTCTTCCTAATAAAATTATCATTTTAGATTTTATGCAATTTTCCTATTTTGCAAACATAACTCTTGATCATGTTAATAGTTGACAAATAACCTATTTGAATCAACAATTAAATGGTCTATTTCCTAATAAATAGTTTAAAAATTTGTAGGTTGGTAATTGCTAAATGATTAATGCTCAATTGAATAAATGATTAATCACTAATCTTCTCTGAATGGCATTTCTAACTTGATAATAATGTAGTATTCATATACAAGTAGAAAAAAGTCAAGTATTCGTATATTCTACAACTAATTTTGTTATTTTGGATGTTTTCTTTTGAATATAAATACACTATAATATACACATGCCATCTCTCTGTTGGTTTCCCATTCCATGAGAAGTACTTTCCCACCCTTACAGTTGATACCTTAAAGAGTCCCAAGCCCTCAAATCCAACTACTTATGGGTGGAACTAATGCCCATTGACATTGATATGCATGTTGTGACTGGTTGGGACAAGGCCCCAACAACCTCACCTGGATATAATGTTTGTCAACCTCACCTGCATATAGCTTCTGTCAACGAATCTACAAAGTGAAGTGATGCATTTTATATTTACTACTTGGATCATAGTTGAAATTATTCAGATACATATCATAACTACATACTACTTTTCATTATCCAGTAATAACAATGTATATAGAAAGAATGGTTTTAGGTGGTGATATTCAACACTTTCATTCTTGGCCAATAGAGAGCCTGCAAATCTGAACTTCCCTAGACCTGACTTTGCTAACATATGCCTTCATCTTCCCACAAGAGAAAAAGTTGCAGAAATATAAAACTAATCTACGGTAATACCATTGATGAAGGAGCTTCCAGTACCAATTAAATACTACAAAATATTAGTAGCCACCACTAATTCAGTAAATACAAATGTTATTTTTTCTAGTTACCGGCCCTAAACAAAATCTTGAAGCAACCTATTGTGTCAATTCAAGACTGTCATACTAGCATGGAACAATGCTAAATGACATAGTAATACTAGTAGGGAACAATGACATAGCAACAAAAATAATGTTAACACAAATTTGAAAAGCATGAGCTAATGGATGTAGAATCCATGGGGTAAACCAAATTTAATCTTACATCCATTGCCAACAAAGCACTTCTGACTTGCATACCGACACAAGACAAAACTTTTAAAGTTCTTGGCCACTTGCAGAATCCATGGGATAAACCAATTTAATATTGCACCCATTTACAAAGTGGATATTGTTCAAGAACAAATAAAGAGCATGTATGACTTGCATACCGACATGAGACAAACCTTTTAAAAGTTCTTGGCCACTTTATATTAACAATGAAAAGGTGAATTTGAATCCTACACATTTTCATTAATTGGAACTGATATCTCCTATTCCTGTTGGATCCTCAAGCCACAACACCCAACATCACTTCCATACAAACAAAACCAAAGAACATAGAAAAAACCAAAACCCCAATCAACATTGATAAAATCTATCCCAACTAAAAAAGGCATCTCCCAAATTTAACGAAGCAACAACATCACATTTGAAAGTTGTCGATAACATAGCTACCTAATTTACAATATGTCCAACACCATAAGCTTACCTAGCAGAACTAGACATTCTTGAACCCCTTGTTTTTGGATTCAAGATCAGAGCACCTCATCAACAACCTCAACCTTTGATGTTGAAAATTATACTAGTGGGCACAGAGGACCTCAATGTCCATTGTTGAAAATTGAAAATGGTATCAACACAAGCACATAGACATTTGTAAGGAAAGCTCTGATCTCCAGATGTAAATTTAACGAATTTGTATCTAAACCAGGCCAATATACATTAGTGTTGCGATGGGGAAAGATGGACTAAAAGCATTTAACCAATGTAACGCATTCAATGAACTAACGATCCACTGTCCTTGGGCCAGTTTGATTTTAAAAACTCAGATATGCTTCAGTATAATCATTATGAAACAAGAAGGATGCTTATATAGCTATGAAAGTGGTGGAGAAATTAGCTTTGAGACGAGTTCCTGTGTACACAGTGCACGATAATTTCATAACGACACCTGTTTCCGCCACATCGGTTCCTAACATTTATACACAAGTCTTTATGGAGATGGGTCCTCCGCTTCGAATAATCAATGAATTTCTTAATATTAATTTGCTCAACTCTCTAGTGGGACCTGAAATGTTGGATGAACCTATTCCAGTTGAATATCTTAGAATTAAGTTAAAGTCTTTGGTGCCTCATAAATTTAGTAAAGGAGAGAAGTCCAACATGATGGAAAAGGTAGATTTGATAGTGAGTGGTTACACTATATATGTCAATACAGTGGGTGGGATGCAGGAACATCTGTCAATTGCAAAGAATTTTTGTAACCTTTGTTACATACAGGATACAACCATCACCACATAACTATTGATAAAACTACTTGTTGTAGCATAAGGAGTTCTTAATTCGTTCTTAGTGGTAGGATATAGACTACTACCACCTATATGAGGTTATTGTAATTTTTATTGTTTCTTGAACAATGGTGATATTTGTAGTCCCTTAAGCAGAAATCCACTGTTAAGAAACATTATCAATGCAAATTGGACTTTATATGTGTTGTAGCTTTGAATTTATTCTCATGTCCAACTATTGCTCAAAATACAATCCATGAAAGTGCTTGGAATATAATTTATGTTGCTTAAATTTGGTGGTGGATCTTTTAAAGCTACCCCCAAAAGTCATGATAATTTGACTTTTGGGGGCGGTTATTGGAAATCCGCCCCCAAATGGCATGATAATTGGGATTTTGGGGGCGGTTGTTTTAAAGTAGCCCCTAAAAGTTACGGGAATTTGGACTTGTGGGGGAAGTTGTGGTAATGCTGCCAAAAGTCCAATTGTCATGATTTTTTTTTGGGGGGGCGTTTGACTTGAACCCCCCTCCCCCCCCCTAAAGGTCCTTTTTAAGCCGATTAAAAAAAAATCCCTTAAAAGTCACGAGAATTTGGACTTTTGGGGGTGGTGGTTATATCACATTTGAAAATCCCGCAACATATCCCATGCATAGGAAATATTTGGCATGTGATTGAGATGTGGTATCACATTTTAAGGTTTAGTACACCAAGGATGTTTCTCATGACCCATTTCATCTTAGAGGGTGAAGATTCAGAGTTTTAGTCTATAACATGTGGCTTTTGGGTTCTACATAGGCCATCCATAAGGCCCTATTCCATCTTTTTCCTGTCATAGGGATATGGTGGCTATTTTGAGATTCGTCACATTATGGATTATTCTTGGTCACTAATCCTTCATTTGATAACAAAACCCATGTTTTTGGGATAGAACTTTTGCCTATGGTGCTCATGTTCTTTGCATAGTAACCCACATCATTACATAGGGCCTGCGTAGGGATTCCTTTTCCTACATGTGAGATATGGCCAACAAGTTGAGGAGGGGTACATTAGATATGGAACTTGAGGACCATTCCATGGTATAATGAAAAATATAGGAACAACTTACACTATAGCATTTTACTATGGAGATATGTTACATGTGTGTGGTCCCAAACCAACATATTGTCCCTCCATAGGGAATATTTGTCTTGGAAGTGGGATGTGGTGCTAGTTTTGAAATTAATTAGAACACTAGACATGGTTCTTGGTTCCCATGTCATGGTTCCGTGCAAAAATGTAGGGTATTATACCATAATGTTTTTCTATGCGGCTCATGAGACATCATTGTATCCCTTATACACCACAAAAGGTCCTATAAAGGAAATCATTGTCATGTGATCAAGATATGATGGAAATTTTGAGTTTAGTACATTAAGGATGGTTATAATAAGTTTAGACACGGTCCAATATCAAAATAGATAGTTTGAAGCCATAGTGTTTTTCCTTTAGGACTCATGGACTATGTGTGGAACCCATGTCATAAAAAATGATCCTTTGCATATGNAAGTCCCAAGAATTGGACTTTTGGAGTTCGTTTTTTAAAACCATGCATGGTGTGATAAATCTTGAAATAAATACCACATCTCACTCATATGCCAAATATTTCTTTTGTAGGACTTGTGTGGTGGTCTAGGGTCCCATGTGTCGAGCACCCTAAATGCAGATAAGTTATTATCAACACACAGAGCTTACGAAATTCATTGTCAACCCGAGGAAGTCTTTTGTTTCAAAGGGTAGATGCACAATATATGCTTAAAAACCAAATAATTGTAGTTAATACTGCTCTTAAACAACTATGTTCATCCCTCAAACCTTGTGTAATCCCACCAATATTCTAACTCTACAAATTCAACCTTTTCCTTCTATACATCAACAAGAAATGAAATCAGATTCAACAACAATTACTGACAGAAAGGGAATCCTATTCATAACCCAAAATAAATGAATTGCCTAATTGATCTAATCACACTTGGAATCTGTAATCATAAGTTAAATGTAATCTAGAAATTCAATTGTAACAGATCAAGCTCGGCTATTCTAAGAATTGAATTGCAGAAATAAAGATCAACAATTATGACAATCTAAGAATTGCAAAGGGTTCGTGGGATGTCAACTTGAAACCATGAGATGAGCAGAGTTGTGTACAGCTATTGAATAAATTGCATAAAAACTATCTACTCAGTCGACTGTTACGCTGTTACAGTTATCGATCTTAGGAAAATGCAATACCGTAAATCATAGATACTACTACTGCGCACACAGGAAATATAATTAACAAAACATCACACAACCATAAATTAAAAGATCCTACCTTAACTCAGCAATCTCTGCGGAAGGCGGGCCCAGCCTTCACACAGAGACGCTGGATGAACAATGTACAGCTCCCTTAAACCAGCAGTAACTCTTTGTATTAAAAAGGAAAAATTATTACAGATTGCTCCTGCTGTCAATACACCAAATGAATTAACTATTTTCCAACCCCCTGGGTCGAGACAGCTTTCTGCATTTATACATACAAGCGATAACATCCAATCCTATTACAAAGGGCAGCCATGAAGATCTCTGATCTTCAGGCGCCCTGAATAACACCGGTTGTTGCAAGACGTGGCATGATACAATTATAGAAAATGCGAGAAGATTGTTGACTGGCCCAGAAGTGGCGATCTTCTCAGATCGCCATAATATTCGAGCAGCTACACTGAAGATCCCTCGATCATAGCACATTCTATTATGTCTACTCTGACCGGCTCTTGTCTGGAATGTCATGTGCCTAAATAGATGATGGACAGATTGAGGATCCCTTTTGTGTCACGACCATCCCTTGTCCCTAGACTTGTTCAGCTCCATCCCCCTGCATTCTGCTCATCTCACATTATCTTCATAGATCACACATATTAGCACAATTTCGAGAGATAAATAGCCTTAATTGTCACAAGAATAAGCATTAATAAGGTAAAACAATAATCAGTCTTACCTTGACAATTTAGGGAATAAAGTGAGGAAAGTCAGTCTGATTGGCATGCTAAGCAGTGTAAAACAAGGGAAGAAAGGTGATTAAAGGTGGTTAAAAAGGGACCAATTTTGGACTCAACACCATGTATGGGCCATGAGATCCAAAGACAAATTTTATGGGCCAATAACTTATGTTTTTGTATCAACCTTGTCTTGGACACTAAGAAGTTGAGTCCCCGTTATAGGAACATATGTCGTTGGCATGATAAAGATTACATTTGTAAGGTCTATGTGGTGGTTTATGACCCAAAAAATAGATCATAAGGTCCACACATGAATGTTATAGTATATTCCTAGGGATTTTAACATTGAACCATGCCATATGCATTGAGAACCATGTCTAGTGTTAGAAAGAGGAAAATGTCTATCATATCTCATTTGTAGGCTAATGATTCCCTATGGAGGGTATATGGGGTGGTTTGAGGGCTTGAACATGGACCATGAGCTTAGAGAAAAATGTTATGACCTAAGACCCTTATTTAACCTTATATCATAACATGGGCCTTAAAAATGATCCCTGGTGTGCCCTTACTCAAAATGGTGAACATATCTTGCATGTAGGCTAAGATTCCCCAGGTATGCCTTGTGTTATAATATAGGCCTCCATTCATGGTGCATGAGCCCCAAGGTAATTCATATGGCCTTGTATCCTAAATTTAGACCTTGGTCCATGGTCTAGGCCATAGAAATCATCTTTAATGTTACAAATATTTAAATAGAGACCATATCTTGCTTATATGCCAAATGCAAACGTTATGGCTTAAGGACATGTATTTTGACCTTTCCATTGCTTAATTTACAATAAATATCCATGATTAACCAAAATTCATAAAAAGAGGTACTATATCTTTCTCACATGCCAATATTCCCTTTATAGGTATTTGTGGTGGCCTAAGGCCCCACACATAGCTCACGAGTCCTAAGGAAAAATGTTTTGGACCAACAACTTGAATTTTGTCATCAAACTATGACCTAGGGATTGAAAGACATACTTGGTGTGCCAAACCTCAAAATGGAAAACATATCTTACCCATTGGATAAATATTACCTATGTAGTATAAAGGGCCTTTGAGGTGGTCTAGGTCATCACACATGACCCATGAGCCCCTTACCCTTAGACTTTATGTTTTGACTTGATAATATGGCCTAATCAATGATAACCATTCTTGGTCGCACAGAGATTGAAATGGCCATTTATTGCTTGTAAGCCAAATATTTCCCACATATAGATGACATTATGGACTAGGGCCCCAAGTGTGGGCCCTGATCCCTTGAGGAAAATGTTATGGCCTAGAAATTTATATTTTTACCCTAGAACATGGACTAGGCCATGAAATCCATCCTTAGTGTGCCAAACTTGAAATGAATACTATATTCCACTTACATGGTAAATATTCTCTTTGTAGGGATTGTGTGGTGGTCATATGCCTATTAATGTCACATGATCCCTAGAGACAAAATGTCCTATGATAAGGTTGATCTAGAAAAATTCTCCTTACTTACATGGCATATTTGGATGTGTGAAGTTCTGAGTTTAATTAATGTGCCCTCCCACCTTATAAATGGCCAGTTTTTTCCTTGTATTACCTTGACACATTAATCACATATTACATTCTTTTACTCCCTCAAATTCCTCACTAGTAATGTCTTAGAAAAATGAAGGTCAATGTCAAAACTATGATGATAATCTTAAAAGGTACCATGATGGAATGCCCTCACCTTTTGGCAATTTTTGTTGTTAATTGTAACTAGTATGTCAAAGCAACTCCAAGTATCTATTAGGTCCACATCAAGAAACAAAAAGACCAATGTAAGAACATCTCTCCATGCTTGAAATGATGCATATTTCCATTGTGGAATTCTTTTAACAATTTGTGAACCTCCTTGATTTTCCCATTTTATATGCAATCCCAAATCACAACATTCCATGAGACAACATTATGGTCAAACATGTTGTTAAACATTGTTGACATTTGTCCATACTACCATTATGGTCATATTTCATAAGCATTATAGTCCACAAAACGGTGTCTCATTGAGAAATTCTATAAACCACGTGATGAGCATATTCTAATCACCCTCGTTGGAAATATTTTATTATCATGGAATTTTGTAGTCCAACGATTATGAAAAAATCTATATTATGACAACAATTATAAAATTCCATGGTCATGTTGCATCTACTAGTGTGGGTTTTACATAAATACAGTCACTCTATCAAAATATATCAGTTCCCAAGAAGGTCCATTGATACTTGAAGTTCCATTCAATGATCAATGTTATGTTTCTCATTTTATAGGTGTAAAGGTCTTCAAGGCTTTAACTAATTTCAAGGAATTTATCGTAGCTTTCAATGCTTTAAGTTTTTGTTGTAACGTAACATTTTTGAGCTTACGTGGATATCAACATCCTCTCACCACTCACTTGAATTACCTTTAAACCGCCATTGACCAAACCACATTTTTTCAAAACAAAAGGGTATTTTTTGGCTCACCTTGTAGATTCCACTATAAGAGGATAGGCCAATTATAAATTTTCCATATTAAATGGTTGTTTAGGTTCCAATTTGGAGATGTAATATACATTTGATTTCCAAAAGAAGAAAAGCGTTGAGGATGGTTCTATGGAATACCTTCTTGAAATGGCCTTGGTTATATTTTTCTTCTCCAATTTATGAAACATAATTGATCAATGTTATCTTCCATGCTTTGGTATGCCGCTTTAAAACCATGGAATGAAAGGAATTTTATTGTCTAATTGTTTTTTCACACATGCCATAAAATTCCACTGTATTCAATGGATATTCATTTCTTGCATGTATCTTTATGCACCTAGGGTAGAATAAAGCCAAGGATTTTTCATCTTCCTCTTGCTTCTTATTAACCTACACGCAAATACAACACCTCGATAAAGATTTGTCCCCAATAGTAGAATATGTATTGATAGATGGATTATGAGTCCCAAAAACAAATGTTATGGTCTAAGACCATTGCTTTTCACATCAAACCATGGGACATGTATTGAGAACCATCCCTGGTAATTTAAACCTCAAAATACTAACAACATCACACTCAAAAGCCAAAATTCCTTATGGAGGGCATGTATGTTAGTTTTGGGTCCCATACATGGACCATGAGCTCATTACAGAAATGTTTAGTGTGACATTACATATATATATATATATACCAAGGAATGGGCCTTTAAAACCATCCCTAGTTTGTTAATCCTCAAAATGATGACTATATATCACATGTATGCTAAAGATTCCTTACAGAAACTATACGTGGTGCCCTAGATGACCATTCATGGACCATAAGACCTATACGGAATTGGTAAAGACTTAGACGCTTAATTTAAACATTGGTTTGTAATAGCCATCCTCATTGTTACAAATCTTAATATGGCCACCATATTCCTCTTGCAGGTTACAAATTCCCTATGTAGAGCTTATGTGATAGCTAAGGCCCTACCCATTGCCCATGTGCCATAGAGGAAGATATTGGTGTAAGTCTTTGTATTTTGGCATTGCACCATTGAATGGTAGATGAGAAACACACTTAGCATCCCAAATATTTAAATGAGCATCATATCCCTCTCACATGACAAAGTATGGTAGCTTGAGGCCCCACACATGGTCCTTTTATTATTTATATTATTGTTTTTTAAAATTTATTAATATTAATATATTAGATATAATAACTATGTTATAAAATATACATATTATATGGCTTAGTTAAACCATTGAGGGATTGACAAAAAATGTCACTTTGCAAAATATCGATAACATACAAAATATTATTACATCTAAACTTAAAGAGCAAATGTGACATGAGAAAATTTTAGAGGTTAAAATAAAATTAATATACTATAAAGGGGTCATTAAACTTAATCTAGAAGGTCAAAAGTATCTCCCTGTTTTAACTAGTACAAAGAAGGAAATTTATATAGCCAAGAGAAGAACAAATTCTCATGAGCTCTATAGTGAAGCAAGGCATTAGACAGTTCCTAAAACACCGTACTAGGCTGAAAGTATTTTCTATCTCTGTGAGACTATGCGTATTGAGGATGAGCATTGATTTTTCTTAGAGTTCCTTGCATACACTTACATTAAATCTTATTTTCAATTTTTTTGTTGCAATATAGACCTTCCTAACCTTCTGACATGTCAAACTATGGTGACTTAGGAACTCCTCTTCAAGCATTTTATGCATATGAATAAAATTTTAAAGTTAACCAAATAACTCTTTTCTTTTCTCTTAAGGTTTGATAGATCAAATTTGGTATAATACTTGAGTGGGATTCTTACAAAAATTTATTTTATTTATAAAAAATAAACATAAGGGCATGGCGTCCAAGATTCAGATACTGCAGGATAATGACCGTAACAAAGGTGGTATTGAAAGAGTGAATGAAATTATTTGATGAATTCTTGAAATGTAAGGGAAATGGATAAAGGGCATGGCCCAACATCCAATGTGTGACATTTGTGAGCTCTAAACCTCCCAGAGGATTAATGTTCTCCATTCCATCCAACCTCTAATTGTTGTTTCTAAACCTGTGGAAAACAAAATCATTGAATTGGACCAATGCAAATACATAATTAAAACACAGAAAACAAACCAATGAAAGCATCAAGACTATTAGATGAAATGGATTTGTTAGATGAAATCTATAAGGGTGGAGGTTCATGGATCGAAATGTGCCATGGCCTCTACTTCTAGGAGAAAACAACCTAATGGACATTTCCTTTTCTAGTTGGAGAGAAAAAATATGTGTTTCTATTTCATTGATTAATGTGTGTGTGTCTCTTTAATGAGATGGGGTTTGTTTGTTTGTCATCATCATAATCCTGTGTGCTTGGGTTATCCAATAGCCATGGACATATATGTTCAAGTACATAGGGTACTCCCAAAAGACCGAACACCTTCAGAAACTGCTTCACACAAATAGATCACAGATCAACACAATGATGTTTGTCATGTGGTTAAAACCCTTGAGAGGGAAACAGTCCATGGCCCTAGCCAAATAGCTACTTGGAGCAATTTATTATGCAAAAGAAAGAAAGTTACATGAGTTTCTCATAATCAATCAACTAGCCAAGGACCCTCTATGCTCTTTAAATAGAGATCATAGACCAATCGGGTGTTAAGCCATAGATCAATGGCAGGTATGATATAAGAGAAGTTGAACCATCGGATCACTCTATGTCTAGAACATATCATGACCGTCGGATTAGAATATTTACAAATGCATACTAATGCATACTAAATAAACACACTTTTACCTAATGGATATATTACACAAGTTGATCTTAACTAACTCCTAAGTGTCTAAATATCCAAACATCCCCCCTTAAGAACAACTTGGGATAGGATAGAAGGATTTACAAAAGTGACACTATTAGGAGAAAGAAGGAGGCATTAGAGAATAACCCCCCTTAAGGACACATTCCTGAACTCCTAACATAGACCAAAGTTTAGAAAACTTCACTTCTGTAAGAGACTTGGTGAAGATGTATGCAACTTGATCGTCTATAGGGCAATAGAGCATTTCAATAACACGATCATGAACAAGATTTCTGATGAAGTGCATGTGTAGCTCAATGTGTTTGCTGCACTGATGTAGAACTGGATCTTTGGAAAGCTTGATGGAACTTTGATTGTCTCACCAAAGTGGAGTAGGCTGCTACTACTTGAATCCAAACTCTGAAAGGATCTGTCGAAGCCATAAAGCTTCCCGATTGGCATTAACTGCTACTCGATATTCTACTTCTGCTGAAGAAAGAGCAAGAGTTTGTTGTTTCTTACAAGCCCAATTGACAAGTCCAGATCCCAAACTGAAAACATAACCTGCAGTAGACTTTCGGTCATCATGATCATCGGCCCAATCTGAATCAGTGAAACGAACCAACAAAGGTTCCCCCCCGTACTATAATGAATCCCAAATTGAATTGTACCTCTAATAGATCGAAGTATTATTTTTGTTGCTTTCCAGTGAATTTCATGAGGAGTTTTCATATAATGGGCAACACGACCAACGACAAAGGAAAGGTCAGGATGGGAATGAGTCAAGTATAAAAGACTACTGACAAGCTGACGATACAAGGTGGCATCTACTTCAGGGGAAGTACAAGTGGCAGAAAGTTTGACTCTAGACTGGAAGGGAGAAGGGGCTAGTTTACAATATTCTATGTGGAAGCGACGAAGAAGGTCACAAGCATACTTAAACTGGGAAAGAAAGATTCCTTCTTTGGTTTACAAGACCTGGAGACCAAGAAAATAATGCAAATGTCCTAAGTCTGACATTTCAAAATTTTTCTTAAGACTGGATTTCACATGGGTTATAAGTTTAGGGTCACTACCAATAAGGATAAGATCATCAACATAAAGAACAAGTATGATGAGATGGTTTCCTACTTTCTTGGTATAGACATTGGAGTGAGAATGGCATCTAGAAAAACTAGTGTCAAGGAGAAAGCTATCCATTTTGGCATACCAAGCTCTAGGAGCTTGCTTAAGGCCATATAAGGATTTCTTAAGGAGACAAACAAGGCTAGAGTTATTCTGAACATATCCAGGAGGTTGTTCCATGTAAATTTCCTCATGTAAATCACCATGTAAGAAGGCAGACTTGACATCCATTTGATGGACTTCCCAGTTATGTAAGGCTGCAAGGGAAAGAACAAGGTGGATGGAGTTCATTTTTGCTACAGGGGAAAAGGTTTCATTGTAGTCAATCCCTTCAACTTGGTAAAAACCTTTGGCAACTAACCTTGCCTTACGTCTTTCAACACTTCCATCTGATGCATACTTAGTTCTATAGACCCATTTAAATCTGATAAATTTTCTTCCTTTGGAAGAGGAACAAGATCCCAAGTATCATTCACCATTAAGGAATGATATTCTTCATCCATAGTTGCATCCCAATCTGGATTTCCTGAAGCTTCTACAAAAGTTTCTGGATCATGATTCTCATAAACTTGAGCCAAAAGAGAAGAGGCTCGCTGAAACTGAGAATGTGTTCGACGTTGATCTCTAGGATCACCGGCAAGATCACCAGCTGCTTCACATGTTGAACAAATCCATTGAGGAAGTATTGGTGTTGGTGCAATTGGAGGAACATGAGCAGGCGGAGGTGGATTTTCATCCTCACTGTCATCATCAGAAACTGGAGTTGGAAACCTGTCAAGGAAGCTAGAAGAAGAGGAAGAAGAAGGCACAATCGCTGAATCAGGCTTGCAGGCCAAAGATGGCACACCCACCAAGTTAGGCTCGCAGGCCAAGAGATTTTCATCAAATTTAACATCTCTTCTAATGATTATATCATGAGAATGTGGCTGAAGAAGTCTATAACCTTTTACATCTTCAGAATATCCAACAAATATGCACTTTTCACTTTTAGGTTGCAATGCTTTCCATTTTTCATCCGGAATGTGAGCCCATGCTTCACAACCAAACACACGAAAGTGACTTACATCTGTTTTAATTTTACTCCATGATTCTTCCAGTGTTATACCCTGTAAAACTTTAGTTGGTGTGTGATTAACTATGTAATTTGCACAATTTATGGCCTCGGCCCAATATTGAAGACTTAGTCCTTTAGATTGGATCATACAATTAGCCATTTCTTTTAAAGTGCGGTTCTTCCGTTCAGATACACCATTTTGTTGTGGTGTATATGGAACAGTGTGCTGTTGTTGGATTCCTTGTTCAGTGCAAAAAGGAGTGAACTTGTTGTTAACATATTCTCCTCCATTGTCAGATCTTAACTTAATAATTTGATGACCAGATTGTTTTTCAACAAGGGCCTTGTAGGCCAAGAACATGTTAAATAATTCGCTCTTAAGTTTTAGGAAGTAAACCCAAGTGCGTCTAGAGTAGACATCAATATAGGTTAAGAAATATTTGAAACCAGAAAAGGAAGTAGATGGAAGAGGGCCACACAAGTCACTATGCACAAGCTCCAAGGGAACCGAGGCGTGCCAAGAGGCACGTTTGTCAAAATTGTCCCGATGATGTTTTTTGAGTACACAACTGGAAAAAACACCATCCTTGCAAGATACCAACGAAAGACTAGTCACCATATTGTCTTTACATAGTTGTTGCAATGAGCGATAATTTAAGTGACCAAATCGCTCATGCCAAAGTTTGCTCAAGTTATCACTATGAGCAACAAAAACTGAAGGAAAAGGTGATGACCCAAAGTTGTTAAACTTGTACAACCTGGTAATATCATCAACAGTTCCAGTAGCAAGGATATTTTGAGGATTTTTAAAATCCTTGATTACAACTTGGGGAGGTGTAAACGTCACAATTTTACCTTCACCTGAATGAGTAATTTGATAGACTGATAACAAATTGCAGGAACTTTTTGGAACACATAGTACATCACTAAAATGACCATTTTCTACTAGAACTGTTCCAGATCCTACAACACTTAGAGATCTATCATCACCAACAAATATTTGTTTGGTGTTACATTCATGCATAGTAGAAAAGATTGCTTTATCCTTGTCCATATGATAAGATGCTCTAGAATCAATGAGCCATTCAATCGAAGTAGAAGAAGAAGATGCAGTATAAGAGTAACCAGAAGCACAAAGTGCATGTCCATGAGAGGTAGATTTTGAAGACGAATCTAGGCTGATGTGGTGCTTCTTCATTGCTGCTTCCAAGGCTGCCATCTTCTTAAAACACTTAGATTCATCATGATTATCTTTCTCACAAAAATTGCAATGACTCTCAGTCTTCTTTCCTTTTTGCTTGGATCCTTTTTCATTTTTTAAAGAAGGAGCTGACTGAGAGGGTTTGGGACCCTTGTTGTTTGGCTTATTATTGCAAAAATTCAGTTTCTTGGGAGGCTTGGACTTTTTTTTTTCTGTTGGGACAATAAGACTTTCCCAGATGTATCTGCATTGTTAATTATTCCAAGATGAATGAGCTTATCTTGCTCTATAATTAAGGAATCACAAAAGGATTCAAGGCTAGGCTCTTGATAGCTAGCTGCAGTCAAGGATTCTTTCATGGAGTAGAATGTAGATACAAAAACAGAATATGCAGGTCCAATTTTGGAAAGAATATGATAAATACATTGTGTGTCTTCTTTCTTAATCTTGCATTCTGCACATAATAGTCTAAGAGTTTTATACTTAGATAAATAGTCTTGAATGCATGAAAAATCATCTGGATTTAAGGAATTCAACTCATTCTCAAGTTGATGACCTCGAATTTCATTTTGTTTACCAAACACAGATTCCAACTTTTCCCAAGCTTTATCAGGTTCATCAATTTCAGATATGTGGAAACACAAATCAATAGAGATTGAAATCCCAATCAATCCACGAGCTTCATCACATCTATTTTCCCATTTAATTTTCTTATCATCATCAGTGGGTTTTGTTTCTTTCCTTGAGGTTATCCTGAAAAGTCCCCTACATCGTAGAACATCCTCCATACAAGATTTCCATGAGAAATAGTTAGAACTTGTAAGTATAATATCACAAGGGGCAACTATACTGTAAACTAATGGCTGAAAGAACAAAAACTAACTATCTGGATGCAAAGAGCCCGAAAAAATATGCGGTTTAAAAAAAATGGCACTTAAAATTGATTCCGGAGGATGAAGTTATGCTTGATCAAAGAAAATGTTGAAGATGTCCCCAATAATGACGTGGCAGATATTAACTTGACCAACTAAAAAAAAGAAGCCCCCTCTTCCCAAGATCAACCTTTGACGATCACTTTTACAATAAAGTTGCTTTGAAGTGAATCACTTTTTTAGAATAAGTGATGTTCACTTTTACAATAATGTGACTTTTTAAATAGTGCGGCAATAAATTAAAAGACTTAAGTGACTCAGTTTTATTTTATTTTATTAATGTGAGATGCACTTTTACAATAAAGTAACTTGAAAATAGAAATTGCATGCACTATAAAGTAGCTTGATAAGACTTGAACTCAAGACTTATCAAGGTGTAAAACAACTTTGGACCAAGTGAGCTAAGTTTAAAAGGTACGTAAAAGTATGGAAAGAGGAAGGAGGATTTTTTTTTTTTTTACTCTTCTCTCTCATTTTCCGTGCTTGCTTTCTTTTCCTGCAAATCACAAAAAACACAAAAAACACAAAAAACAAAAATAAAAAACTTTTTCCATACAATGGGGTTAGATCTTGGTTAGCTTACCCGAAAAGTCTACGTTTTCAAGTTTTCTCGCTGTTTCTGATTTGTCGTGATCGCACAAGGTGCACGGCAAAGAGCATACATAGCCGAGAAGACAAGAAAAAAAACTTTCCCTTACTATTTCTGATTCGCTGTGATCGCGCAAGGTGCATGACAAAGAGCATACGCAGTCAGGGAAAACAACAGTCCAAGACTAAAACATAAAAGATCTAATAATAAACTGATAAAATATGAAAGATTAAAAAAAAACCATCACTGTAACATTATGCCTTCAGATTTGCTGAAATGGGTGTTTCTGGAGCAAACGAAAACGAAAACTATTTCCCAATAGAAACATCACTCTGGACGCAATGGAATAGCTCCAACAGGCCACAAATGCACAGAAAATCTAGATCAGAAACCATTTCAAATTTTCAGCAACACCGGTTCTAGATCTTGATCAAAATCGAAAGCGGCTCTTCATAAAATCTCTGATACCATGTTCGGGTACACAGGGTACTCCCAAAAGACCGAACACCTTCAGAAACCACTTCACAGAAATAGATCACAGATCAACACACCAATGTTTGTCATGTGGTTAAAACCCTCGAGAGGGAAGCAGTCCATGGCCCCAGCCAAATAGCTACTTGGAGCAATTTATTATGCAAAAGAAATAAAGTTACATGAGTTTCTCATAATCGATCAGCTAGCCAAGGACCCTCTATGCTCTTTAAATGGAGATCATAGACCAATCGGGTGTTAAGCCACAGATCAATGGTAGGTATTATCTAAGAGAAGTTGAACCGTCAGATCACTCTATGTCTACTAACATATCATGACCGTCAGATTAGAATATTTACAAATGCATACTAATGCATACTAAAGAAACACACTTTTACCTAACAGATATATTACACAAGTTGATCTTAACTAACTCCTAAGTGTCTAAATATCCTAACAATATAATCCTATGTGCTCAGGTTATCCAATAGCTATGGACATGGCGTATTCTATGGGAGATCAAGTTCATTGCACCCGCAAGAAAAAATCAGTGTGAATGTGAGTTTACTTGGGGTTTCATTTCATTTTCTTTGTCACGGGAGGCTTGAAGGAGACACAACCTTCATAGGAGGAGCACAGGGTTAATTTGGTTTTACTTTCCCAAAAGTATAACTATAAATTCCAGTGGTATGATGTGTAATAAAGTGGGCTAATAACAAAACTAATTTTCCATATATATTAAAAACTTGAACCTAGAAGTCATGCCCACTAAGGGTTTCCTATTTGATGTCAACCTAAATATTATACTCAAGATCTACCATTGCGATCTTGATGTTGCCTCATGTTTGTTGAACATGAATGTCCTCATATTTTAGTGCAACTTGAATATAACCAATAAATACCTTTGGAGGGTCAACTAAGAATGTGATGGTTCACTATGCAAGTGTAAGCTACTAGCTAGGCATAATGCCAATTCATAGATCATCATACAATATGCTTCCAACTTCTAATTTTTTTTTTTTTATAACGAGCCAAAATATTTAAAATCTATGAATTTCTTGTTATTTGGTCTTCAATTTGATTGGTCATTCTTCTATTGAAGTGTGAGAGAGCTACCTCGATATCCTCTTAATGCCATTCATTTATTCATTAAGTTCTTTTTAGGCATGAGGTATCATAGTATGCAACAATTGAAGTGACTATGAATTTTCATTCGTTTCCAAAACCAACTATTGAGTTTATGATGCCAAACTAAAACAACTTCTACCCCTAATGTAAAACAATTCCCATGACCAAAATAAGAAGAACCAATCAACACTCAAACTAGATACACGCTTCACAATACCGAATTATAACTAAATCCAATCCATGGAGCTATAGGAAGCAACATATTGCACTTATAACCTACCTCACTAGAGATATTACTGCCCAACCACACCCAAGAACCCCCACTTTGTTGAATTTCACATATTGCTTGCTAAGAGCCAAAACTACTAATAGTAATAATTTTCAAAATGCAATTCACATCTTCAACACTCCAATTTATTGATGTGAGGTTAATAAACTTGACCTCATGCTTGAACAAATTAGTAGGTATTTAATGTTGAGATCTTTAATGCCCATCCTTTCACCTTAATGTTGCTTTGAAACTTCTCTCCTAGTTTCACTTCCATCATTCTTAAGCAATATTATACACTTCTAATATTCAAGTTATATGAAATATAAGAGGTACTAGACCTTAATTATACAAATGATTCCAACATCTAATGAAACAACCTTATTTTCTTTGAGATGTGCTAAACTATTAAGACCTCTTGGGACTCGAGATAAAATTCTATATTTTTTTTGCCAACATTTGATCTCTATGAATGAATCTCTATAAAAAAATATCTTGAAGATACAATTGATTTTATAAATGTTGAATTATCATTATAGATTCCTCCATTACAATAATATTCTTGATCCCTCATGATTTGAGTATTTTTAACTCCAAACAAAGTTAATTTACCTTTACTTGGTTATTAATGATTTCTCCTAAACTCTAAGTGAAATTTATTTCTTAATTGATTGAAAAGGCTCCCACCACATGTACCACCCTATTATGGACTAATTAACTTAATCTATAGAATAACTCCACCCAATTACAGACTAATTAACTTTTAAAAATAATATATGTTATTAAAAATAAAATAGTTTCAAAAAAGTGAGAGACATTCCCTGCACAACCTCCACAACCTCCAAAATTTCCCTCGACAACCACCAAAATTCGAACCCTACTAAGTTTCATGTACCCATACACCTGACTATATGCATATATAAAAAATTATTTAAATTCCCTTATAACCCAGTCATGGGTCATGTAACATCCTCTAACATTCATTCTTAGGCTTAAAAACCACTGTAATAGTTGTTCCGCCATTAACAGATTCTTTCCACAGCCAAAAAATTCCTTTTTGCACTTAACATGAACTTTCTTCTTTTTGCCTTCTGCCTTCCGCATTCCACAATGCGGCTTGCGGCAGGCGAAACTCTCAATTTTGCCAGTGTATCTTGTCACCTTTCTGCTTTCTGCCTTTCACATTCCGAGGCGGGCTTCGGGTAGAGGAGACCAAAATTACGATGTAGCAACCTATCACTTTTTTGCTTTCCACCCTTCTGCCTTCCACATTCTGCTGCGGATTCTGGGGTGCAGAAAACCCATAATTCTATATACTTATGTCTCACTTTTCGCTTTTCACCTTCCGATACGGACTCCAAATCGCGGAAAACCGCAAAACTATACCTTTACTTGTTCACTTTCTGCTTTATGACTTTCGACTTTCGCATTCTGCAATGGTCATCGGGTAGCGGAAAACCTGAAATACTTAACCTTTTGAGCTTTTTTTTCTGATTTCTGCTTTCCGTCTTCCACATTTCACGAGCGAACTTCAAGGTGTGAAAATCAAAATGCTTTACATGTGTTCTTTTGTTTTTCGATTTTCCATCTTCCACCTTCCACATTCTACTGCAGATTCTGTGGTGTGCAAAACCAACATTTTGCCTAAATCTTTTCCTGTTTTCTGCTTTCTGCCTTCCGCATTCCACTGGCAGACTTTGGGTAGCAGAAAACTCAAAATACTTACCTTTATCTTTTGATTTTCTGATTTCCGCATTCCCCATTCCGCTGCAGATTTCAAAGTGCAGAAATCCACTTTTTACCTTATAATTTTCATTGCTTTTTCCACTTCCACCTTCCGCGGGTGAATTTCGGTGTGCGAAAAACCAACATTTTTCCTTGTTTTCAACTTCTCTTTCCGCCTCCCGCCTTCCACCTTTCGTAGGAGGATTTTGGGGTGCAAAAACAATTAAGTCAGATGCATTCTGACTCTGTAACTAGGATTCTAGCCTCTATGAGTTTAAGCAAAATGCATTGGAAACCAAAAGCATATGCAGATGTAAAATGTAAGAAAATATAGCTGAAGCAAATCTCTACTTGAACCCTCTAACAAGAATTCAACACATTTATAAGCAAATACATTGCAGAATTAAAAATAACCAGAGAATACTTATCTTGAAGATGGAGTTGTCCCGTAACTAGCTATGTCACTGCAACATTCAACCCAACCATACGCCATTTGTGTTCATCAAACTTTCAACACAACTGCCACCCTCAAGCTGGGCATGATTTCCACAAGGAACTAGGGAAGGACTGGCTCACACATAGCTAGAACACATCAAAACACAACCAAGCCAACCTACAGTTGGGTTTATCAGGATGTACAGCCAAGTCAACATACCATTGGGTTTATCAAGATGTACAGCTAAGCAAACATACCGTTGGGTTTATCAGGCTGCTCAACTAAGCCAACACACCATTGGGTTTATCAGGATTCTCAGCCAAGCCAACTAACAGTCGGGTTTATCAGGCTGTTCAGGCAGTGGAAAGGAAGAACTACTAAGATAGTGAGCTCATCCACAGGGCTAGGGATACCTCCATGAGACCTATCTATCCCGGTATCCACAATACCTACACACCCAACACAAGGAAGTATCCCCTTCTCTACTGCACAGTCCCTCATGCCATAACTTCCCTTCCAGTGCTCTTCAGGGTGTGCATAGAGGATTAACCAGCCATTGTTATCTTTTTGTGAGGTTCCTCTCTTCACTAGGTTTATCAAGCCAATTCTAGGCCTCTTCCACTCCTATCCGTTCAGACCAAAACCATGATACACAAAAAAACAAAACACAAGCATTGGAAATAGAAAAGTAGGGTTCCACTCTATAACATAGAAAACCAGGGTTCCATACCACTCTGTATTACAGGAAAAATTGAGTTTCATCCAAGGATGGATGAAGAGAAACACTACATAATGCGAGATGAACACATCTGCTAGCTCTCGCTATCTGCGAGAATGAACTTTGCTTGAGGATCGGGATGAACAAATGAATGAATGCCGCAATCGGTCTGCGTCAATCATGATAGTGGAATGGACAAACATTCTTGGTAATTACTTTCCCTAGAAGTCAGAATATGGGTTTCTAGACTGTAGGCCTATTTAGACACGAAATCTGTCTGCCATGCCTCACACTGCCCAAGGCATTAACCTCCTCAGCCATCTTCTAGAAGATTTAAATGATTGAGTACAGAGGAAAAAAATGGTAGTTGAGAGATTAAGAGTTCTCCCATCGACATTTGGTTTAAACCTATTGGCTCAAGGGTTTGAATAATTCCCCTCCCTATTCCTTGTGAAATCATGCCCCCATCTCTTTGTTGTAGTGCATAGCTAGTTGTGGGTATTTTATTAAATTGTGTGTTTACATGATATCTAAAAATATACTGTGCTTGGATAGAACTATAACCATCGGCATCAATCTTGATCGTCGATACACAAAACACCAAATCGATGGCAGGGCATTGGCCTTGAGCTCCTCACCATGATTTAATAACAATTTTACATCATGTACAATTTTAATACCATGGGTCAAAATTGGGGTATTACATTCCCCTCCCCCTTCATTATCATTTTCCTCAGTGCTCTACAAAATTGAACAAAAATGGGTGTTCCAATCTCATGGCATCCTCCAGCTCCCACGTAGCCTCATCAAGACCGTAGTGCTTCCACTGCACCTTTACCTGTCCAAACGAATCGGTTCCGGAGCACTGTGGCATTCTTGTCGAGGATGCACAATGGCTCGGTTCGGAACTCTCCCTCAAGTTCCACCTGGATCACATCCCAATTAATCACATGGTTAGGATCATGTACATATTTCTTAAGCAAAGAAACATGAAAAATATTACGAGCTCTAGTGCTAGCAGGCAATGCAAGTCTATATGCAACTGGCCCTATTCTTTCAAGAACTTCAAATGTCCCACAATATCTAGGTGATATCTTGGCACAACTCCCAAGCTTAAAGGAACTCTTCCTTGGCCTCACTCTAAGATAAACATGATCCCCAACACTGAATTACCCCAATTCATTGGATTGTCCCAATTCACTAGTGTCCTACACTTTCTTCCATACAAGGCCTCATATGGACTCATTCCCAGTGATGCTTGTTGTCCATTATTATATGCAAATTATACCAAGTGTAAATAATCCTCCCACTTGGTTGGTTTATCCATTACATACATGCGAAGCATGTCTTCAAGAACCTGATTTAATCTCTTTGTTTTTCTATTAGTCCGAGGATGGTAGACGGTGCTAAAGTTCAACTTTACCCAAATCTGCAAATGGACCCTTCCAAAAATTGGAAGTAAACTTGGTATCTCTGTCATAAATTATTGCCTTAGGAAATCCATGCAATCTGAAAATATCCTTCATGAATATTTTTTCAATGGCATCAACATTTATATGTGGACTTGACAGGTATAAAATGTGATGCCTTTGTCAACTTGTCCACCACAACCATGATGGAATCATGTTGTCTCATAGTCATTGGCAATCCTATAATGAAACCCATGGGAATAAATTCCCATTTCCATTCTGGTATTGGAAAAGGTTGCAATTGACATGAATCCATATTTCCTAAAAAATAATGAGAGTACACTCCTCTCATAGTTTGAATTATTTTGATTGAGTTTCGAATGAGTTAATTCGACCTAGTCTAGATTTCAATGCAATTTTGACTAGTTTTACAGTTTTATGTACTAGTTGGTATAAAATCCATCAATTTCATTAATTTTTGTTTTGAGAGCTTATTAATAGGATTATAATGATGTTCCATGTCTGAAACCAAGAATTTGTGACCCTTCTGATTTGTTTGGGAATCCCAAGAGTTGATCATTATGAGTAGTCCAAATAAGTAGTTTTACTTGTGTGAACCTTACAACCTCCTAATTCTATTGCATTCCTACATAAAATTGTTTTTAATGTCATATAACATCCTTTTGTATGTGTTGTTGATGATTGTGGGATTTCTAAGACTTTGTTATCCCAACTTCATAATAAAACTATTCGTGTTCGTGCACAAGTCGGGAGGGATTTTAGTAATGATATACCTCTACCCTATTGGTACCATGTCACATACCCCAATTTTGTAAAATAATGTTAATTGTTTAACTATATTCCTGAGACATTATATTAAATTTAATGCTAAGTAGGAATTGATGACTCAGCAGAGTCAACAGAAGTGGATGTAATTCAGAATATTTTTTTTATTAATAAATAAACTGTGGAGACAACAGCATGGGAGAGCTGTTAAAAAGAGGTTACTGGTCAAACTGGTGGATGGAACTAGGTGGAGGCAAAAATACAAGTGGAAGCATCCTCACACACTTCCTAAGTTACAGGTGGCAACTTCCCTATATTTGGGGTCATGATCCCCCAAGAAAGTGGGATCAGAGCAGGTGGCTCATTAACTGACAACTAACCCAAAAAGACCAAGGCAATCTTTTAAAAGTACCCAATGAATAGAGCTGGGGCTGCTCAGATATTTTCTAGAGAAGAAACATTCAGGTGGAATGCTATTCAGGAAATTCATTTGGGGAAAAAGGGAAAGCAGTAAGGAAGTTGTTCTGAGAGGATTACTACAGTAACTTGGTTTACTATAGCTTGTTAGCTGGTAGAACTTACTGATAATTTCAGATTTGATACTGAGTGTTGAAGACTGGTATTTGACTATTGCTGCACCTAGTTCCAGCCAGGGAGACCAGAGCAAGCTCGGGGGTCCTGAGGAGTCGCTGTTTGAGCGCTCTCCAGGAGTTGGTAGGGAGGAACGGCCTCCCATTGCTGTTGTTGTCCAAAGCTTAAGCAGGTTCTATCACCTAACTGTCTTTGTTTTGATAACTATGAATGGTTGAATGTTATGTTTATAGTATGATATAAATATTTAACTGGTTTAGTGATGTAAATGTTTTTAGTTTATCAGTAATCGAATCTTTGATCAAGAGTAAAGACCCACTGTGTTTTTCCACATCTAGGTTTACCAGACCGTACTCTAGCACAGGGGTAAAATTATAAAAAGATAGTATGATGAGATTGTAGAATAGTAGATTGTTTCTTTCACTCATCCTCAGAAGAAATATTTGTTTTACTGACAGTAGTATGTGTTTATAGATAAAATTATCTCCTTGTACACTATTTAACTATCAGTGATTCTATTATTTGTAAAGAACAGATAGAAGAATATAATACTTGTTTTTAAGAAAGGTTAGACTAAGTTTACCTGTGGTTTAAACCTTCATTTGTTTCTTTCAGTTTAAAGAATTTAACTTCTATATGTTGAAATGACAACACTGAAAGTAGGAGTAATTAAATATTGTTTAGACTCTACAGTTAAGCCAAGCTGTGTTAGTCTGTATGTATGTTTAATGATGTAGTCAATTTATTTCTTAATCTTCCTTTCAATTTTTGACAGAGCTCGAATAGTTTATAGAACTGTTATCCTATTTTTCTTAGATGTTAAATGTATGCTACTATATGTATATAAGTATAAGAGATAAATCTTAAGTAGCAGTATTTGATTTATATATATATATACAAATATCATAACCAAACAAATAAACTAAACAAATACAGAACCTTACTTAGTATTTAACAAAACTGGTTCAAAAATAAATAACAGAATGTTATAAAATAAAACTTCCTGTACTGCTAGGTAAATGAACAGTACTTAAGAACATTATTACAATAAAATAAGAATATAAAAACCCTGTATAAGCTGAAGGGTTTAAACTGTAAGTTAACACTAACAAATTTCTTAATAACTAGTAAGTCAGGGTTTAAACTGAGTACAGAATCCTTGACAGTAAATTTTAAAAGGAATATTAAGAGTAAAAATTTAAGTGCTTAATTTACAGTAAACATTTAACAAAGTGCTCGACTCCGAGCTAAACATTAATGCATAAAGCATAACTAGAAACCCTTAATTTCAGAAGTGCAGTGTATTTAACAGTAAGCTTTGAGAATACTTAAAACAACATATTATTTTATAAACTGAGAATAAACTACTATTATTTTATAAACTTATAAAAGAAACTAAGCAGAACTAGTAACAAAAGTAATAAGTATTACAGGAAGAATAACACTGTTATTATAATCAGTGATAATTAATTAGTGTATAAAAATTAATATTATTTGGAATTCAAAGTAATGACTTATCTCATTATCATTAACAAATTTGTTTGAATATAAAACCTATACTCAAGGTTAGACCGACAGTTACATAAAGAATGTATTTAAACATTAAGACCTATAATTCGAAAATTATAACAATATATATACTATTAAAGTACAGGAACAACCCTACCTACTAATGCCATAAATAATTTACAGTTAGTAGATAAGGCATATATCAAATTATAGGAATCAGGAGCTATCCGAACTCAGAAAGGCTCATAAGGCCGAGCTTAATTATTCTATATATTTTCCATTCAAAACGCAAGTAAAAGTTAATTGTTCAAAAACTGTACAGTAAACAAAGTTTATAATTACGAAAAACTGTATAGACAGCTTATATTCCAAGCTCAGGGTAAACCCTGAAAAAATAAAAAATAAGCAGTAAGGTTCATCAAAAGGAAGGAGTTTTATCTCCCTTATACTTCACGACGATAAATATCTTATCCAAAATAAGGCTTTTAAAGCCTGTATAAACAATAATATACATGTACACATCACACAGTAAGCAAGTGAAGAACCAAAACTTCAGTATCAGCTACAGCCAAAGATCCCTTGATAAATGAAGAGATAAAAACTCTTTTTACATCGTTCAGGTTCACTAACTGAACCAAAGTAACCGCGGGGATTACACACCATGAATCCAAACTCATAACTGCCCTAAAGGACCAGTAAGGAGGAGAACGCCATGGGTAAAACCAGGCTTACCGGGAGAAGCCAGCTATTGAAGTCTTGTGCCTCTCACGCCAAGAGAAGAGGTCAAACCCTGCAATGAAGGATAAACTTAATATTAAAACCTTACAAAAAAGTTAATTGTTAAAGCTAATACTTTCAAAGGAAGGCGAAGGGAAACTCTGTACATACCTTAGAGTCTGATAGCAATATGGCCACTGAAGAACATCAAGACAACCACTAGTAGGAAGAAAGGTAAACCCCTCATTTTACCGCAGAAGAGAAAGAACTCGCTGAAGCAGTAGGTAATCTGTCACAATGGAGGTCAGCTTATAGCAACGATCTACACAGCAAGGAGTTTGGGCAATGGATGACGATGGAGAAACCCTAAGAAATTCAACACTGTTCAACATTCAATAGCAGGCTATTCGACATAGTAAATATCCTCACATCGCAGCAGCTGAGCCACGAGGAGTGAAACTAACATACGGATTGCTAGCAGATAGTGTAAACAATGGAGCGAACAAGGAGGTTATCACAGAGTGGCCAGAGGCCCGGAGGCAGAGGAAGAGTGACATTTTAGGGTTGAGTCAAACCCTTTTAAACACCAGTGCATGGCCAAGAAGAGCCCACGTAACCCTCAAATAATTGGCATGCAGTGGGTAGGAACATTATAGTTCCACGACAAGATCACCAAGGACTTTTGCAATCTCAATCATACCGCGGGGATTCCACAAGGACCGTTATACCATAGGATATCACCTGCGTTATATTAATCAACCACGTAAACATTAGAATAATGTTTATAAAACATTGTAATATCGATTTGGTTTATCATTGGGTCTAACATATTTATGTGTGGAGAGTTGTTTTGCTTGTTAATGTGTTATAAAAACAAAGGAGTATTAATAGTTATCATAGCATAACTTATTATAAATCTAATTTTATACTATCAATTGCCATAGTTTACGATGGGAGATAAAAGGCATTGTAATATAAAAGTCTATAGCATTGTATTAATCCAATTAAGTGACCCATTGATCATGATTATGGTTTTACTCTTGACCATATGATCATCCCTTGCTTGTATAATAACAAATCCTATTAATAGTCATAGAATCTTTTTGTGACATTTAGCCTTGGATCAAAATCAAGCTCAAAGATTTTAAAAGATATTATAAAGTCATTACATGATAGATAACTTGGGTAAGTTAATCTTCTTTGCTTGATAGTATGGTTATGAAAATTATAGAGTGGTATTTGAGTATAATGAAACTGGGAATGATCTCCAAATTTTACCATCGAATTATTGACCATGGAATAGAAGTAGTATTCCAAAACAATGCAAATCCTTAAAGTAATAAAGGAAGACTTGTATCAAGTAATAAACCTTGTAAATGCTTGAAGTAAGAAAAGTATAGGTTTGATACTAAAACTCCTTACCCTTTTATAGTTACAGTTACAAATTCAATCTTGGCATGATGCAGTAATTATGAATAAGTAAAATTGGATCTATGATGTTGTAATCCTACCATGCTTGCTGCTAGTAAAGAAATATCTATTGCATTTTACACTTGCATTCAGTATAAACATCCAATGGTTTCGTACTCCGTAGAAATGTTAAATCTTGTTTTATTGACGGAGAAATAGCTGCCATCTTTACTAGTAGAATTCAATTCTCTATCAGTAAGATCTTAAAAGAAACAATAGTTAAAGCTTTACCTTTAAAATCCTGGTAAGTCTGACTAGCATGTATATACTTTTACTGAATAAATTTTTGTACAGCGAATCGTTATTGAATACTTTAGAGATTTGTTAGCAGCGACCTGAACATCTTACCTGTATATCTGTAAGAGAAGGAAAACTGCTGCGTTAGCTCAGAAGCTAAGTAAGCCCAGTCTTTCATGACAATCCCACCTTGTGGTCGCAAACAGAAAACAAATCAGTAACTGAAAAGAAACTATTCTTTAAATATAAGTATAATCAAAAGATCATTCAATTATAATTCTAGTAACATAAAACTAATCAAACAGATAATAGCTGCATTTATTGAGAATATATGCTATTTTAAAATTTTTTAAATTTTTCGGAAAGTTTGGGGTTTTTACATACCAATATAATGAGTGATGGATATCATAATAGGTGGAAGAAGAATGGAATGGTTTTACTATAATGTTATACAAAGTTGGAATTAAGTTGTTTGAAGAAGCAGACTCTTTAGTTTGGGATTGGGGTGATGCTAATGAGGTTTTAACAACTAAAAAAGCCTATGAGGCTATTATTCTTAGCATGTGTTCTACAATTCTAAATGGTGGATGTGAAAATATGGGAGAGGAACATTCTACTAAAGTCTAAGTGTTTCTTGTGTCTATGTTTAGAAAATAAAATACTGACTTGGGATAATCTTCTCAATTGTGGGTTTATTGGACTAGGTAGATGTGTATAATGTCAAATGGAGATGGAGAGTGTTACTCGTATCTTTATTTAGTGCCATTTTTTTAGATTGGTATGGAAGGATTTAAGTAGGATGCTTAATCATGATGATGAATGGTTTAGTCGAAGTTTTATGGACTGTATTTTTAAGTGGTTCCATATAAGAGTTAAATTTAAAGAATTGCCATTGTTTACTATATGGGAGGTGTGGAAAGCTAGGAACCGATGTATCTTTGATGACATCAAGCCTTCTTGTTATCACGTTTTCTCTAGTGTGATTCGTTCTATCCGAGAATACTCAAACTATAAACCCAAACTAAATCTTAGATTTCTCAGAAGACCAGTTATTAGAGACAATATGTCCCCTGGTTTCATTGATGGTGCTTCTAAAGATGGCTTGTGTGGGGTAGGTATGATACTAAATAATAAAAAAGATCATCAGATTTGGCTAAGGATAGGTGTTGGAAAAGGAAGCTATACTAAGACATAATTTATGGCATTGTAGGGCTTATTGTGGTTCACAAAGAAAAGAGGCATCTTCAAAATCAAGATTTTTGGTCACTCCAGGATTGCAATTGGTTAGGTAGTAAGTCTTTCGAAGATGCATTCTATTCAAGTGGATCACTGGGTTAGAAGGATTCATGAATTAATTGAGGGTTTTGCTGATACATCTCTTGATCACATCTACCAGGAATTAAATATGCATGCATATTTCCTCTCAAAAAATGTTATTGGTCCAATGGATAGTTACATATTCTTTGAAGAATTCTCTACAAATATGATGATAGATTTGGGGTCTTTGTATGTTTTTTAGGTGAAAGATCTTATCGTATAGTTGTTATCTTTTATATAAGTTTTGTTGAAGGTTGTATTCAGCTATGGATATTCTTAGAATGGCCTTTTATAAGAAGCTATGAAGATGATAAACAATATATCAGTAGGATTTCCTTTATGGTATGCTTTTAAGACTGGCAGTCAAATTAGGATCTGAACGTATTTTCTGTGTATGATCAATGTATTACTTATACATAAATGTTTAACATATTTTAAAAGATGAATAAATAATTTTAGATATTCACATTTCACATGTTTTTTTTTGTTGAATTGTATACAAATTCATTCACTTGGGAGAGGAAAACAAAACATGGATTTTAATATTTTAATATGAAATAATTTAGCACGACAATATTTAATAAATTGTTTAATTAATATATAAATCATTGAAATTTTGTGCGTATTTGTTTAATTATATACAATTTGGTTGAGAAAGGATAAGGAAACAAAATATGAATTTTGTTTAAATTAATCATTCACATGTTTTTGTTTAAGTGTATAGATTCATTTAAGTAAAAGAGGAAAGCGAAAAATGGATTTTACTCTAATAATAAGAAATTTAGCACAACAATCTTACTAAATTGTTTAATTAAAATATAAATAATTGAAGCTTTATGTATATTTGTTTAATTATATACAAATTGGTTTAGAAAAGAGACAAAAAGAAAACATGGATTTTACTTGAAATTATATATATATATAACAAGGAGCTATTTTACAAGAATTACAAAATTACAATTTTTGATTTGTGCTCAACTCAATATTAGGGTCCTTAACTTTACCTAATCCTATAATACTATCCATGATAGTAATTGTAAGTGTACAAGACAAATGGTAAGCTTGTGAAACATGTTACATTCAAGGAATTCTAGCTTAAATATTGAACACGAGTTTATCAGTTACTTCTCTATCTATCTTACTATCTTTGTTGAGGAGATCTAAATTACAATTTTTGATTTGTGCTCAACTCAATATTAGGGGTCCCTAACTTTACCTAATCCTATAATACTATCCATAATGTAAGTGTACAAGACAAATGGTAAGCTTGTGAAACATGTTACATTCAAGGAATTCTAGCTTAAATATTGAACACAAGTTTATCAGTTACTTCTCTGTCTATCTTACTATCTTTGTCAAGGATATTTGTACAGATGTTATCCACATAATATAAGTTCTGCAAACTATTATGATTTACATATCTAATAAAAAATTCAAAAGGAACTAGACTTTGGAACCGATTTCTCATTCTTGTCTTTAACATTCAGAATGGTGTTAGCTTGAACTTGGATTGCTTGAGAATACTATTGATCTTCAAAGGTCATGTATGTTCGATTCATCTCTTTGTAAATGAAATTGAGCTTTTTTTTCCGTCCTACGATTTTGAGCTAGTAGCTTGTGGTTTTGGTCAATTACTTCCTTTTTCATTTGGACGTAGTCGTTTCTTTCCACCTCAGTGTCCAACAGAGCTTCTATGGGGCTTGATCCAAAGTGTACATGGTGAGTTCAACTCTCGAACCTCAACAATAATTACCTTCAAATACCTTAGTCATCTTTGTGTCATGTGTTTTATGGTTTAAATTTCCATTTTTATCAATGCTTTCTCAATGTAAGGTGTAAGCTTTAAAGGTAACACAGAGGGCAGTATAAATCAATGGTTTTGTATCCTGCAATTCACATATCTCATAAATTGCTTTGTAGGCCTTGTGTCACATCCCCAACCCTTACTTGGTGGAGAGGACACGAGAATATCTGAGCCCCATGACCACACACACACACACACACATATATATAAATTGCCTTGAAATAAAACATACATAAGTATAAACAGATGCATAATGCAATCTACAGCAGAAGCATAATTCATTCAATTCAAGAATTTAACATGTTCATATAAATTCATAAACAAAATACGATTGCGGAAATAAAATACAAGAAATTACTTATCTTGAAAGAAGCTTGTCCCGCAACCAGCTATGTCGCTGCAACGTTCCACCCAACCATAGGAAAGTGTACTCTTTAATCTCTCAGCAACACTGCCACCCTTGAGTTGGGCATGATTTCCCCAAGGAATAAGGAACACTAGCAGACTTCACCCATAGCCAAGGATACCATAAAACTCAGTCAAGTAAACACATTTTAGTTTATCAGACTCACACATGTAGTGGTTTATGCTTAGTCAAAATCACATGAGACACAACCAAGCCAACAGATAGGTTTATCAGACTACCAGCAAAGCCATCCTTTTGGTTGGGTTTATCAGGCTACCAAGGAGGTGGAAAGACTGACTGCTAAGCTAGTGAGCTCAACCTAGAGCTATGAATACCCACACCGGATCTAGCCTAACTTCTAAACACTTACACACCCAACACAAGGAAGCATCCCCTTCTCTGCTACACAGTCCTTCAGGCCATGCATTCTCTTTCAGTTCTATTCAGGGTATGCAAAGAAGAAAACCAGCCCTTTAGATTGGTCTGCGAGGTGCTTTCACACAGTCCATTTCCATTTCTCAAATCAGTTCAGATGCCAAACAAGGATGTACACACAATTATCTCAGTACTGGGATTAACAAAACATAGAAGACACTAGGGATTACATACACACACAATAATTACAAATTCCGAGCATTGCCAGAGCCAGACCAGCTGCTGCATTTACAGAAACCAAACTGTTTTGCTGGTCACTCGATTCAAAGACACCAAATCGATTTTGGGCAATCGTATTCAGGGAAAAACTAGTAGACAAGAAAAATCGTGAAAGGAAACCAATTGCCGAATAGGGGAAAACCAAAATTGAAAACCAAAAACCAAAACGAAGAACAGGAAAAATCCCCCAAGGATCCAGGCTCAGAATCATTTTTGCTTGCTGGTTCCTGTGTGAAATGCCGAATTGGGTTTCCAAAAATGTTTTTCCATTCCAAATCATGAGGGAAGGTGAAACGCTGCCGCATGAGGGAAAAGTGGATGTTTTCTTCAAGAAAAATTAAAAAAATGTTTTTCCAGAAATGGTGTTCTTCCCATTTTGAATTTCTCCCCACTCTTCCAATCCCCCACTCCCTTATCCTTAGGAAAAATCATGCCCCATCTCATTTGGTTGCGTTGACATAGCTGGATGTAGGTTTTTAATTATTAAATTGAAAATTTAGCATGAGGTTCAAAATAATAATGTGTTGGCTAGCACAAAATACCATCGATGCAACGTTTATCGCCGAAACATAAATACTAAATCGATGGTGGGGCTTTTGCCTTGAGCTCCACACCATGATTATTCACAACATTTATTTAAATGCAAACGAGGTCAAAACCGGGGTGTTACACCTTAATGTTTAAATCTTTGATTTGTGTCATCACAATGCATATTTCAAACCACGAACCCTTGTTTAATTCCAAGGGTGGGAATTTTTAGTTCATATGTTGTTAACATTTGAATATATATTTTATATGTTAAAATTTGAATATATATTTTATATAAATTAAGTATTGAGTATTTTATATTTTATTTTATTATATTTTTCCAATAAACTTCGGAATAATTGTAGCAATGCACAAAATACGTTTCATGAATCCAATAACCCATGACTTATGAGAATCAAATCCACTCAAAACTATTATCTCCTTATTTGTGGGTGTTTTTATATATTTATTATTTTAGTGAAAAAATAATTAAAATTAAATTTAGTTCATCAATCAACTTTGGGAATCTATTGGTTACTAAAACATAATTGATAGATATGATTATTTTATTCTAACTGGGCATGAACGACCTAGCTTTAAAATTAGAGAATCTAGAAAGAAGGAACAATTCCCAAACAGAGGAAAATTGATGTTGCACTTTTGTTTTCCAACGATAGAGTGTAAGGATTTATCTTTGAATTAGGAAGAAGTTTGTCTAGTAGAAAGTCTCACTAATTCATAGAGAATTAGAATGTATAACATGAACCAATAGGTTCGTTTCTAGCATGGGAATCTAGTACATTGTAATGTCCCCACTTAGAGACTCCATGGACACTCCAATAACTTATTAGTTCCCATAGGTCCAAGTGGTATTCAACATCAATTTTGGAATTAAATTAATTCTAATGTTTTCCTAACACTAAAATGGTCAAAAACTTCTAAAGGAAAAGTTTATCCATAATTTTGGTTTATTTAATTTTTCTAATATTTGTTTATGAGTTGTAAGTGATCTAGGTGGCCCTAGAGGGCACATAGGAAGAGGATAATACATATGAGTTGTCTGCCTCAAAAAATCAAGAAAGAAAGCTACTAAAAGCGGTGAAAGCAACCAAAAAGCAGAAAAAGCAAGAAAAGTAGCAGACAGTCAAAGAAGGCGGATTTTTTCTAATATAGGTCAACAAGGATTAGTAACAACAAGAAAGCACCAAGGAAACTTGGTAAAATATATAGGATCCAAATGTATCCAGTGATGGATAAATTAATGAGGCAAGTGGGTCCAAATGCAAAAGCAACTTTCCAAAGAAGTCTCCGACTCATTCCTAATTGAAATTCCAAGAGGAAACGCTCTAGAGAAAGGAAGAAAGTTACCATAGGTTTATAAAAATAGTATGAGAGTATCCTCGGGGATATTTTTCCAATTTTATTATTCATTTTGGAGAGATATGTGCTTTCATAGGATTGGGTGATGTTCCTCTTACCCGCATTCGGTGATGTAGCCCTTTGCAATCATTGATCCAGTTGATAATTGAGAGATCCTTCTATTGGAGTTTAAGGAAGAGGACACCCAATCCTTTTCATGGAGGTTAATGCAATGATTAATGTCTTTTTATAGTTTTAAATTTGAGCTCTATGTTTTGTGGTCGAATTCCATATTGAGGTAGCAGAATCTTAGTAGCATTAGTTTCCCTTTATAGTGAATTGTATCCAGTGGAGAGTGAGATAAGTGGTTTGTGACCCTAGTGGTCTATAGAAGTTTCTCATGCACATTAAATGAGTTGTAATGAGATGTTTTCTTTTCATAAATCTGATCCAAACCATTCCACTTCCTATCAAGTGAGCTATTGTTCCAGTAGTGCGAAGGTTCAACAATTGTAATTTGTTTTTTGTAGTGCTTTTTATTTGTCCATGAAGAAGGGTGATTTCTTGAGTGTTTATTGCTGTACTTGTATCCCTGTAATGTAAATGTAATCCTATACAATTTAATTATATTTAGTTTCTTTTTATTATGCTAATCTATCTTTCTCTTTAATGAATTTATGCCCATGTGCTTGTTTTGATGCCAAATCTAGATAGTCTTTGAAATTGATGTAGTAAAATGTCTTCCACGTATCCAAATCACATTTTGTAAGTTGTTGTAGGTTGGTAAGATTCAAATGAACCCATACCAAGACTCATACATTCAATTTGTGACCTCCCAGTGCTGTTAGGATTCGCTTGGGAAATAGTTGAGTTAAGCAATCCTAGTTTTGTAATTTTCTTCCTAGCTTCCAAGTTCTGTCAAATTGAGTCCAATATTTTATATCAGTGTTTTTATAGTAGGTTGGGATTCAGATACAAGCTAGCCACTTCCAATTATGCACTATGATCCATTGGATTCCACTTAATTCTTGGGGCCATTACTTTGAATCCTTTGGTTTAGCCAAATGAGTCTACCTAGGCATGATGCACCCAAAGAATGTGTAGCTATCGAATTTGGGAGTCTAATTAAGGTTGTTGTAGGATGTTCTTGATTATATCAGATCCTAAAATCTATTTGGGGAAATTTTGCGAAGTCTAGAGGTGTTTGAGTCTTGGTTTTTAAACTCATGGCCTAAAACTAGTTAAAATTGAATCAATGTGCTTGAATCTCCATTTGGGTACATTACCTACATGGAAACATATTACCTTCCATGGGCATATCAAATATGCACAACAACCATCAAAAGGATAATAAATCTCATAATAAAAGGATAAAAAGTCTCCCCAGAAAAGAATACAACTTTCTTTTTGAATGGATTGCTTTGATACAAAAGAAAAGTACTTTCATAGAGTTTAGGTTGACTCAAACTCATGTAGAGTTCTTCAAATTCATTGAAGTTGCTGATGTGGAAGCAATACAATTAAAGAAACCAAGATTCAAAATTGTCATGAGATGATATAAGGTAGGTTTGAGACAATGGATTTCAGATTGTCTAAGCCTATAGTTAGATATAAAAGAGAGAGATTACATAGAAAAGACGGAATAGTACTTCAAGATGTTCAAGAAAACAATATTATTAAAATGTTTTACATTTATTATAATGCCTAAACTTTATTTTCATGGAATTACTTCTTGCATTACCACGCTAACCATATTTTACATAGATAAATGGATTGTTCAAAGATAATTTTTTTATAGCATACATGGATTTTATATATTAAAGAGACATAGTTATGCCAAAGGCGTTCTTTCTATGGGCATTGGAACCATGAGATTGTTCTTGATTCCTTGCATGTTGGTCGAATAGATGATTGTCATGTGGTTGGCTTGTGTCTATTAGTTTTCCATTACCTCACACATCTGGGTTCAGCTGGACATCACTTCATGCAATAACATCCTATGCGGATAATTTCACATGTGGTGAATTCCAGTGTGGATAATATCTCTCAATGTGTAGCTGCTAGTTTGAAGGTTTGTCGATGTCATTGTATTCTTCATTAGAGGACCATAGTAAAGGTTCTGAGAAAATTCTAACTTCAAATTTTCTCACATGGACACTGTGTTTTTCGTCATTTCATTTCTTCATTTTGATCAATCTATCTACGCATCTACGTTAGTTCTTTAATTAGAGGGAGATTGTTCGAATCACCTCATTTCTAAGATGGTAGACCTTTGTAAGGAACTCCATTTTTTTTCAAATTTTAATTTTAATGCATTTTCATTGGTTCTAGGGTTGGCTTTGTGCATACTTCCTTTCAGGTCTTCTTAATGCAACCCTTGAATTGCAACATATAGATCCTTTAGAATGTCCTTCGACTTAGGTTTTTCCTTGATAATGATATAGCTAGGTTGAAGGTACAAAGGTTTGAGGTGATAGCTGCAAAAGAAGTAAACATTGGGAGAATGGTTTTAGTGTCGACTTATAAGCTAACACCTTACATTATTATCATAATATCTATATATATATATATATTAAATGATGAATTGATGATTGAATACATAGTCTTTTGGCATATATATAGTACACAAAAGTGAAGAGTTACGTCTCTTCTCATGCCGTTGTTACATTTAGCATATATAATATTAATTAATTAATTACTTAACCTAATTTATGATTTTATTTACATATTATTCTATCTGGTATGTTACAAGTCATCCTGTTCTGAAAATATTCGTCCACGAATCTTCTATGAGTGTGTTGCAACTAGAATTTTCGCCATGAATAACAGTGCCATGGTTTAATTGAGTATTGTATTTTGAGGTTTGTAGTTGGGGTGTCTTTTGTTATCCCTCTCGTAGTCTAGAGGTATGAATATTTTGTGAGAAGGGATATAAGGAGGTGGTCGTCATGGCCTCCCTTATTCCTCTTTACTTAGAAACTTGGGAGTTGCAGTTGCTTCTTATGTTGGGAGTGCCAATGCAACTTCCAGCCTTCCCTCATTTGATATTTTGGCGACTGTAACCACTTCTACTATCGTAGGTGCCATAATAGTTTCCTTCTTTCCCACGCTTGAGTGGTGAGATGTCACAACCACTTCTTCTTCATAGGTTTCTTCATCATTTTCTATAAACATTGGCTTGGTTTGAGAAATAATTTCTTTAGGGTCTGATACTGCTACAAGTTCTTCCATGATTCCATCTTCTTCTGTCGTGGGTGCAAAATCAGTTTCCAACTCTTCCTTATTTGGAAATTCAGGGGGTGTAACTGCTTCTGTTATCATAGGTGCCATAGTAACTTCTTGCTTTCCCTTGCTTGAGATTTTGGAGACCGTAACCACTTCTGCTATCGTAGGTGCCATAGCAGTTTCCTACCTTCCTGCGCTTGAGAACCGAGATGTCGTAGCCACTTCTTCTTCATAGGATTCTTCATTACTTTCTCTCAACATCAGCTTTGTTTGAGCAATAAATTATTCAGGGTCTAATCTTTCTATGAGTTCATCCTTGATTCTATCTTCATCAATCGTTTCTTCTTGGTTGGTTTCTTGGATATTTTCAATTTCACTTTGTTTTTCATCTTTTGGTCTCAAATGGTTTTTTATCATTTCTTTCATAATTTTAAAGTCTTCTTCATATTTTTCCCACTTTTTGTTTAATTTCTCGATTCCTTCAAAAAATTTATCCCGTGATGATGACATTTCTATTTTCGAAGTCCTGAGAATTACTATTATTTTTTGAATAAGAATAATTATTAATTAATTATTATTATTATTATTGTTGTTATTGTTTTTACAAACTATATATATCGTTTAATATATAGTTTTTTTGAAAAGTTTATCTATCTCTCTCTCTCTCTCTCTCTCTCTATATATATATATATATATATATATTGAAATGGTATACGTTAGGGTTTGAAACCCTAGCATAAGTGGAATAGAGGACGACAAAGGAGTATAGGGAGAGTGTGACAGGTGTGGGGGGAGGAATGCGATGGGCTATGGGGGTGTGGACGCAGATGGGTGTGGAAGGGTGAACATTGGTTGGGGATGCGGTGTGGTTCTAGTAAATGGAAGAGGGGGGCATGTAGAGTATGGACGAGGGGGGCGCATGTGTGGAGGAAGAGTGTGCGATGGAGTGGATCGTGGCGATGAGGGTGAGAGGAAGGAAGAGTTGGGGCGTGAAGGAATGTAGGAGGATCGCTAGAGTGGAATGGAAACGAAGGAATTAAGTGTGGAGTGAGGCATCTGCTATCTAGTCCAACAACAGTGATGGTGGCTTGTATCCCTATTTGAGAGGTATTTATCCAACGATTTACGATGGCTCCCTCTTCTATTACTAGTCCAAGATCCCAACAACGATGGTGGTGGATATATATATTTGATATTTTATATTTGTTCTAAATATATCCTAGATGATGCAAAACCAAAATACCATGGATTAGTAATTGGAGGTGTTCACTTTTGGAAAATGGGGGCAAGCTTGCAACTTCTTCTAGGAAACAATGCTTTTCTCCAACCGATTTTTTTTGTTTATTTGATTTTTGTGATAGCAATCGAGAGAAGAAGAGTACGGGTTGATTTATAGTCCACCTTCATGTATTGAGGCCTATGTTCTGACTCGCCTTGAATAGAACCGGTGGATGCTATAGAGTTTCATGATACTTATTTCTCCTTTTTTTATTTATAACCTTAATGTGTGGAATTCATTGATACCACTAATTGCAATTTTTTTTTCCTCTAATTATGTTTGACAACGTGTTGAATGGTGGTCACTGTAGCACTTCTTGACTTGTTTAAGATTTTATTTGGAACAAAATACTTATTCTTCAACAAAATTCTTTAAAATGGAAAAAATCTAGTTTGTGGTCAAAGACTGAGAGAAATTCTCAATAATTGATGAGGGAAAGCTGGCATGAATAGCATGTAAGCGAGAGGAAGAGTGGGTGATATATTGGAGAGGATCGGAATGTGCAGGTTTTGTGAGGTAGGGATGGGGAGTGCGTTGTGCAGGAAGGGTGCAATGGAGGATTAAGTATGCATAGCAGAGGATGTGGGAAGAATGCAAGATTGGGGTGGTTGGTCTTTGAATGAATGAATAATAATAATAATTTTAAAATTTAATAAAATTCAAATATTAATATAATATTATAAATATTGTTGACTTTTATTAAATTTTAGGGTTTATATTGAGAGTGGAAGTTGCGAGAGAAACGAATGCAACAGAGTGACATATTTCCTTAAGGAACAAGTATGAGCAAGAGCCTTAAGCTCTTATACCACTTGCAAGGTAACACCTTACATGGTTTGTAGCAGGGATTTCTCCCTTACTACAGGGTAGGAATGGCTACCTTCTATCTATAAGACGGAAGGATAGGGTTCTTGGTGGTTGTGCAAGAAAAATGAAATAGAAATGGAATAGAACAGAAATACAAAGAAAACCCCTCTGCACACAAGGTTATGGGTTGAACTCCAAGACATTTCATACAACAATGGAGACCTGCAAGAACATGTTAGGCCATAAACCTGCAAGCAAAGGTATGTTAGAAAAACTCAAATAAACAAAACAAAACATAAATTATACCTTCTTTTGGTGGAAATGGGCAACCATGCCGTAGCTTGGAGAAGCACCTCTTTTGAGAATGGGGGAGCTATGGCTCAATGAGAGAATGGGTGAGAGGGAGGGTGAATGGCTTGAGGGGCAAATGGTCTCAAGGCACTCACTCGGGAAACATAACAGTATGCAAGGAAGGAATGTTTTGAGAGTGACCCCCACCCCTCTATTTATAGCTTTTTAGGGTTCTAAGCCCCTAGTTAGAGCTTTAGCCTCTTTTTTTGGCTCTTAGCCCCCTTTGCTCAATCTTAGCTATTTTGGGGGTTTTAGGATCCTTTGAGGGGTTTTAGCCCCTTTTTGGAGGCTTTAGCCCCTATGAGAGCCATTTTGGCTCTTTTTAGGTGATTTTAGGCCCTTTTGCATATTTTTGAGCCTTTTTGNTATATATATATATATATATATATATATATATATATATAATGAATTTATGATTGAATACATAGTCTCTCGGCATATATATAATACATAATAGTGAAGCGTTGCATCTCTTCTCATGTCGTTGTTGCATTTAGCATATATAATACCAATTAATTAATTACTTAGCCTAATTTATTATTTTATTTATATATTATTCTATTTGGTATGTTACATGAGTTCTATTTTATGGCACTCATAACCATTATGACATGAAAACCTTAGAAATTTTGATGCCACAATTGTTGGTTTCTTTTGTGTAGTTGGAGATGACAACTCAGGAAAATTAATCATTAGAAGTGGGATTCTAGGATAAAAATTAATGTTTTGTCATCGGGACCCATGCTTGTTCTCTTTTCATGTCTATTTCCTATGAGAGGTGTTGCCGCCTTTCACACACCTGGGGGTTAAGCGCAACATAAATCTTTGAACTGCTAGGTGTGTCCTTGGGGGGAAGTCTTGAGTCAAGTAGTATCACTTGATCTTGACTCCTCCGTTTAGGCCAAAATACTAATGAAGCCAAGGGGGGTGGTCCCTAAGAAAGAGTTGTCTAAGGCTCTTTAAGTTTTAATCGTTATTGATGGAAGTAAGTTGTTTAGGAATTTTTTTTGAAGTAAATTCTGATACAAGATTGTTTGCAAATTTAAGTAAATATTCAGT
>LPNX011190536.1:4691-87336 GCA_001517045.1 Pseudotsuga menziesii | reverse complement strand
ATCAATGCCAATGGAGTCAAAATGAAATAATGTTGTTGAAGTAAAATGTTTTGCAAATGTGTCTTGGTCAGGTTTAATTATTAAGAGATGAGTTGAATTACCGGAAGGGAATTCTCGATATACTGGAAGTACTAAGAATGCGTTCGAAATATGACTAAAGTGATTCCTAACTCAAAAATTTGGGTTGGATCAACGTCTATGAGAAGGTGTCCAACACTACACCAACAAGGATGTAGCCTGACTATATCTCGAGGTCACTACTTAGTTGTTCCTGCTTCCTTTGAGAAACTTGCCCACGATTTTTAACTATCCTATGCTAGAGATTTTTGTAATGTTTCTAAGGGGAGTTGATTTTATTAATGAATTATTAGATTAATGTGAAGAAATTAGAAAGTGTTGAAATCAATGACCAGGCAAAGCCTGTAGAGGGAAATAGCATACACGAGTTGACACCAAAATGTTTATTCCAATTTTATACAGCAAATAAGTTTGTGAAATCAACAGATTAACGATAAATTAGAACCGCAACTATGTGTCACTTTCTGATCATCCACCAATAATCGATAAAGACTTTAGTTGGTGGCAAGAGCATACTTCTTGGCAACGAGTTGGGTAAGAAAGTAAAAATTAATATGAGATGAAATAAAATAAAAAAAACTAATACATACAACCTTTCAAGAATGTGTATTGTGTGCAAGTGTTTATTAAGAAAATGCAAACCATGAAAGAAACTATGAATTCCCCCAAGGGGGATGGAGTGTGGGTGTTGTGTATCCCACTTGCTTTCTTTATTGATGGAATTTACAAAATGATGAAATCAGAAAATATAATACCTTTTGACCCTTTAAAATGGATCAAAAGGCTTACACACTCTTTGGAAGAAAAGATGAATGAAGAAGAGGGAAGAAGGAAGGATTTTGAGTGCTTTGAATGATGAAAAGTTTGATTTTCAGCAACGTTTCCTTCTCCTTTTTCTCAGAACTGCTAAAAACCAAGGAGCAATTTCTTTTAGAATCCCATGAATTGATCAAATAAAAGTACAAGAACTTATGCTACTCAAGTACTTGAAAAGTTGTGAAATGTTTTATGAAAACAAGCACTTTAAGTGTGAATCTAGATCTAATTTGAGATGATAATTTAAAGAAATTCTATATCTTATACATATATGTTTAACAAAATCAGATTTTAATATCAAAATTTTCAAATCTAAAATTTGTCAAACACAAAGAACCGGTAACCGAGAAAGATTTGAATTTTAGAGAGAGAAGAGAGAGGTCCTCAAAACCTGATCCCGAAAAATGTGAAAGAGAAGACACATATGTGGGGAAAACAAAATAGACTGCAGATGATATAATGTAAAGGAAAATAAGGTGGATGCAACTGATATCCAAAATCCTTTCACCTAAAGCAACCTACAAAAACTAGAAAATCCTTCAAACAAGCATGGTTAATCTAGTACACTTCATCATAAAAGGCAAGGAGAATATTAGTAAAACTGAGTACAATATATTACTCCTGAAATATTCTACAAATAAAACATAAATGAACAAATTGAAAACAGAAAATGCTCATCCAATATAAGCTATATCAATACTACCAAACTTGAAAAAAAACAAGAAAGCCTAATTTAGCTGAATATCACCTCAGAAATTATCCAATTTTCAAAACCATGAGACAATGACACCATGAGACTCCAAATGCTTCAATATCATTAATCAAATTGCAATAAAATCAATACATTGAGCAGAGGTTCAATACATCCTCTTGATTGAGGGGAAAAACCCTGCTTTTATAGCAAAAAATAAGCTCAAACCCTAAGGGTGTGAATTTTCCAAGTGTGAGGTGGTTTTGGGGGTTGATATAATAATGGTGGGAGGAGGTTTGAATTCATGGGATAGAAGGCTTCCACCTATATTGAGGTATCCCACTTGGTTTGGGAAGCCTTTACCTCCTCTATCCACTTCATCCAAGTTGCAAAACAACCCTCCATGAGATAATTCACCCATGCAAGTCCCATACAAGCTCCTTTGATTTAGGAATTGGATTTTCTCCAATTTTCCCATTTATTTGACCCTCTAAGTCATTTTGGAGAGAAAATAAAAATTAATAATTTAACATTACTAATTTGAATCTCAAAAGCGGGTTTAGGGGTTTAGTGGGAGCTCTAGGTCCTATTGGCAGCCAACAACAACCCCTTCATATTCCATTATGATGAAGGGAGATCAAGTCTATTTTATATTTTACTCAAAATTATAATAGAGTGCCTTCAGAATCTTTGATTTTGAAGGTACTCTCAATTCGATAAAGGTAAAATGATATATTTTAAGTTGGTGAAATCATGCTAGTGAACTTGGCAATTAACAACTGTCAGTTAGTTTCATAAATTTTCATGTAATTAATTCAATCATTAAGATAAATTTATGTGACTATATATGATTTGAGAAATTTGAAAGGATAGTATGCCAAGGGAAAATCAATAAAACACATCTTGTGTTGGTTTAAAAGATGGATATGGGTGAGGTATTACTAATCCTAAGTTCTTAGAACTTAGGTGACTTATTAAATTAAAACTTTATTAAACCTAATGTCATATTTCGTATGTAATGCCTTACCCTCACTTTGTAAAAAATTGTATATATATAGATTAGTGAATAAATGATTATCATATAAGAATTTTCATATATTGTAGTTTTATCATTCAATATCCTATCAAATTTAATTTCAAATATTAATCAATGGGATTTTCGAAAATTCAAAACTATAATCTATGAAATTTAATATATATATATATATGATAGTCATGTTAAATCAAGCCATTTCGCTAGTTGTCATGCTAATATTAGAAAATGTGATTTCATCACCATATCACATTGAGTGTTACCACCTTTTACGCTAAAACTGGAGAATACTATTAAGTTGACAGAGTTTATGAGGAGCCATGTATCGAATTGGTAATGCTTGTTACTCAGATCATTGAGTTGGCACAAAGATATGGCTTGCACCTCATGATAAATCGACAGCTGTGAACATATGGAGGCATCGTATTAACAGAATTGAATGTTGATAGTCAAGTCATTTTATCATGATGTACAAGTTCATTATTAAACCACTGTCTATAATCAATGTTTGAATTTATGATTCGTCAATCACAAGATCTCTGGTACGCCGATTTGGTTGAGTATCACTACTAGTCGTGGCTAAGTTATGGTTAAACCTGCATACATCATGATATAACGTTAAGTTGCAGTACTCATCATTGCTAAGGCTCAGCTAAAATGACCAAGATCAGAGATCTCATGTGTGTCACATCCAAATCATGTGAAGTCTGCACATCATGTCATACGTTTGGGTACCTATTCCCTCCTTGTTCATCTCTCCGTTCATTTCAGTTTGAAGCCAGGAGAGCGTGGAAGAAACTATGGCTCCTCTGAACCGTTATGAAATCTCTGGTTCTGAAGTCATAGAAGCCAACGAGGAGGTAGCTCTGCGTTTTGAGAAAATTGGGTGGGGGGAATTCTTTAAGAGTTTCAATGGTCATCATGTAGATGTGACTAAATTATTTGCCATAAATTTAAAATATGACATTGTGCAGATGGGGGGTTTTAAGTTCGTTATTAACAAAGACAAGATAGCAGCAGCGACACAGCTCCCGCAAGTTGGAGAACAATGGCTTAAGGGTAGCAAGGTTAATAAGAAGAGGTGTTTATCTCTGCTGTTGCCATTGCCGGATGATACTAAGCTGAAGATAGGTGTCGCTGTCAGGTTCTTGAAACCTGAATGGAGAGCTTATTACGAAATATTGGTAAGGTAAGTGTCCTGTGACGGACGTTTCTCCCATTTACACCTTTACCATTTAAGATTGCTATTAGCACTACAGGGTTTTAAGCTCAATTTGCCATTTTACTTATGGCAAAGTTTGAAGAAAATGTCACAGTCAGTTAGAAGTTTTAGTAACCTTGATAGAAGTATTTTCCACCATGGGTTAATCAAAATCATATTACAACATCAGTTGTCTATTAAGGGAAATTCATGGGATGGGTTTTTAACCGATTGTCAGTTGGGGCCGACGCAGTACTGGTCGAATCCCTCCCCACGAATTCCTAAGAAATGAAAAGCCATAAAGTTTGAGGTTAATAATACTTCTGAAACTGTATCAGAGGTAAAAGGGTTCGGGGAAGTCAATATACCCATAAACGATGGGATTAGTAAAGATGAAGACAGGAATACAGTCCCTTGTGGCTCTAAAGCAGTCCTGAATCAACCTTTATCTGGTAAAGATCATAGCACCCCTGCAGAAACAAAAGAAATATCAACCAAAAGCAAAACTGATAATGTTGTATTTGAATCAAATAAACCTTATGAACACAACAGGGAGTCTATGCGTAGATTAGATCGTCTTGCCCAGATTTGTTGTGACAAGGGAGGGTTTGATTCAAAAAATCTGTTGTTTTCAAGGAGGGTTACTAGGAGTATGAACAATACCCATACAATTTTGGGTCCTATGGTTAATCAACAGGCTTCTCAACCTACAGTCGTCCATATTGAAGATGACATCCCATCATCTATCCCTGATACAATGCATGAAAATAATTCCACTTTCATAAAGGTAATGATGTAAAATTAGGCAAGGCCGAGGTTACTCAACCAGGTATAGACACAGGTATTGCATACCTTGAACCATCATCTAGTCAACATATTGACAGCCCTATTTCTCCTCAGGTAGCCAATGAAAAAGAGACTCTGTAGCATGTACTAGATAATGCATACCAGGATAAAATCACAGAGTTGAAGGGTAAACTTAAGCATTTCCTATCCAGTATAGCATTGTTAGAAGAAGAGAATAGAACATTTAGAGAAGAGTTGCTGGATTGGATCAGTAGATGGAAAGAGATAAGTGCTAAAAAAGATCAGTATAAAAAAGCGAAGAGGTCAATAATAAGTACAAACCAACACCTACTTGAAAGAATTGAGAAACAAACATAAAGATTATCAGGTTAAAGGCCAAATTGACTGAAGCACGAAGAGTAATCACTCTTCAAAGTAATATATGATAGTTATTCTCATTTTCCTTTTGCATGGATCGTATTGCTGTCAAACAGGTAATGGATTTTTTTTTTTAAACATGCCTGTAAAATCGCAGATTTTACAGGCATGCATTAAAGTCTTAGTTTATTCTGTTGTATTTATTGTAAATAGCTTTAATGATATACTTCATTTGTTACATGCAGGTGGATTTGTCATCACTCCTTTCCAGAGTTTCAGGACGTTGTTAATACGTTGGCATGGATATGTTGCTGTTTGTTAAAAGTTGGAGTTTCAACAATGGTCAAGAATTTTTCAAGTACCTCGAAATTTGCAAACACTCAGGCTAGTCCTTTTTCTGTTTATAGTGACAGTGTTTAATATAATAGATTCAATTCTCTTTTTAGTTATATAAGTTACCCTATAATGTTGCATGTAACATTAATAGGGAAAACTAAATCATAGTAGTATATAAGTTAGGAATTTTTGATGAACAAGGGGATGGAGTGTTGGAAGAAAACATACTTGAAGTATAATTTTGTTGCTAGTGTTATTTCATTCCTGAAGTTGAATCTTTGGAGGTGAATACAACTGGACATCTACAAACTGATACCATTACTGGTATTTTTGTTTCTTGGATATATTATATACTTCTGCATCTTATCTTCTATCTTAAGATTAACACATTATGCTTTGATATATGTGTGTTTAATTACAATTTGCACTTTATCAGTTCAATATCGCATTTTGAACAAATATATCATTATGATTCTGTTTATTAGTATTTTTACTATAAACTTAAGATATAATGATATACTCTTTTGTCTGTTAAAAATATCATTTGTATGTTGACAGTGATTTTATAGTAGACATTATCTTTAAGTTCAAATAGTTGTGTTGATAATTAATTTAAGAAAGTTTAAATAACTGTTTATTGTCAGTTGTTTCTTCGATTCTATTATCATATAACAGAGTGACTTATTATTCATAATTTAAATATTTCTATTTAAATTGTGCTTTTAGTCTTTCTGTTCATCTTTTATTGATTAATAATTAATCTAGTATTTAGAAATGCTCTCAGTTGAGATAGGACATATAGAATAGTTTAGATTAAGTTTTATTTTAGTATATTCCAGTTAACAGCTGTTAAATCAGTTTGTAGAATTTAGTATATTGTTTACAAATCTTTATATTCAGAAAACTCTATAAAAATCGAAGTCTTTCCTTAAGAAAGCAACCATTAGATAGTTTAAATAGTTAAAACTAATTATAGGATTCATTTAAGTAGAATAGCATTAGAATAGGTAAGATTTTGCTGATTTTAATTTCTCCTTAAGAGGAAAATCAGCTGGTAGCAGGACCACAACCTGCAAGGTTTTGTTAATTCAAACACAGCGGATGCTGCGTTAAGCTGATTGTGTGGACAAAACCTACTTATTGGCCTAGTTCAAAAAAACAGGCCAACAAATGGCGCTAGAAGGAGGGCCTGAAAATGAGTAATGGCAGGTGAAACTAATGAAACATTTCCAACTAGCCAACAACCCTCTGAAGTCAGCAGATCACCAATTTTAGAAACTGTCAGGAATATTCTTGAGCATGATCTTGTCACCTCTCCCTTTACTCCTGCACAAAGTGCTCAAACTTTAGAAGAATCAAGACATATTCTTACTAGAGCATACGCTAATCGGCTTGGTATTTCTCCAATAGATTATGGTCTATCTAGACAGCAGCAACATAACCCACAATTGACCATAGTTATGCAAGATTTGGAGATAACTAGTAGTACTCCCCACCATCAAGTTGAAAGACATTAAAGGTAGATTAATTGTAGGAGATGGTTCTGATCAACCACCTTCTCCTCCTGAATCACCACCTGATAGTCCAAGACCTTCCAATTCAGGAAGTTCCTCAAGTTCTAAAGGAACTCCAATGGCAGGAAATGTACTTGTGGATGGAGGAGGCAATCCTCCACCTAATCCACCCAATCCACAACTCCCTTGGCTAAGGACAACTGCTGTAGCAGTCCCTGGAGTACAACATCCTTTTCCTAAACACTCAGATAAACTCCTCCCTAAGTTTAACCTAGATGAAAAAGAACCTGCAGAGGTACATGTTGACAAATTCATGTTGGTTGTTCAAACTTTGAACATTCAGCATGAAGATGTAGTTTGTCGATTGTTTCCTCTAACTTTTGAAGGAAGAGATTCTACTTGGTATTTTTCATTAGTACAGGGATCTATCACAAACTGGGGGGAATTTAATAAAGCCTTTCTAGATAAATTTGGGGAAGATAAAACACCTGCCCTATTAGCCCTAGAGTTATCCAGGATTAAAATGGAGCCTAAAGAAAGAATTAAATATTTCAATCAAAGGTTTCTGACATTAAAAAATAAAATCCCAATTGCCTCTCAACCTCCGGAAGACATAATTATTGAAAATTATACGTCAGCCCTACCTAAATATTCTGGGATGTTTGTGAAGAGAGCTGGAAAAAAAACATTAATAGAAACTTTTGAGGAAGCCATTAAAGTCGAGAAGGATTCTATGTCCTATGAACCAGAGAGAAGTGGGAAATCTGATTCTTTTCCTCATAGGAAGATAGAAAAATCCAATTCAGATAAAGATAAAGCATTCGATATAGAACAACTACAGAATGCTATTCGAACATTAACCAATGAAGTTGTAGGGTTAAAGAAAAACAATTCTGAAGCTTCTCCTTCTAGGGGATATTTCAGAAATCAGTTTAGACAGAACCCGAATACAAATAATAAAAATACACCACCTGACATAGCAGCAAATGAAGATATTTTCAATACAATTCGAGCTGTTTTATCTTTGTCTGAAACTCCTAGTCAAGAAATAAATGAAAACGAAGAAGAAGAAGAATCAGAAAATGATGAAGAATTAGAAGAACCTCAACAAGTTAACGGTCATTTCTGGGATAGTCTTGTGAAAGAACACGAGACTAGAAGTCCGCCTACAGGACAACATGCATATAATACTCATAGTAGAACATTTGCAAACACTCCCGGTGCTTCAAGTTCTACTACAAATAATGACAACAATAATTCACAACCGAATAAACAAGCTCAATCCGGCAAGCAAACTCAATCAACCAAAGGTACCCAAACTATTCAAAATGCTCCTAAATTAGATTTACAATATGATATCATTGAAGATTTAAAGAAGACTCGTGCAAACATCAGTATGTATGATCTTCTTCAAATCTACCCAATGCCTAGTAGTCATGTTATAAATCCTGCAGTAAGTTCAATTGTTCCTAATACAAAACAAAATGTTGCTGCAAATAGTTCTAATAATGATCCAACAACAACCGAAAAAGGGAAAGAAACAACTAATAAAGCTTCAATGATAGGTAAGAATTCTAAATCAACTACACCTCCATTTTTACTTACCTTTGAAATTTTCAATAGGAATGTTCATAACTGCATGGTAGATTCCAGAGCATCTTCCAATGTGATGCCCTTATCAGTATGCAAGAAATTGAATGGAGAATATGTTCCATCTAATTCACAAATAACTCAATTGGACAGGACAAATGTAAAGGTTGTAGGGGAAATGAAAGATTTCTTAGTCAGAATTGCTTGCAACCCTTCGGTTTATCAAATCATAGATATTGTTGTTGCTGATATTCCAGATGCATATGGGTTGTTCTTAAGTAGAGATTGGTCTCAACAGCTGAACGGTTTCTTTGCCACTGATTGGTTAACATTATGGTTACCTAAGAACGGAAAGTCAAATCAGATAAAGATAAATAGAGAAAGATATATGAAACATACTGTCACAGAATTGCATGATCCTAGTGAACCTGTTTTATTTTTAGATTGTATTATGGGGAATTACATGTATGAATTAGGATTTGGTAATTTTAAAGCTGAAAATTCTGCCTTATTTGAAAATAAACAACAATCTGAAATTTGTAATGTGACATCTGTTTCTCCTAACTCTTCACTCAAGGAAACCATTGATGATGTAAATAATCTAAAAATTGTGAATATTATAGAAAGTAAAGTGATTGTGCATAGTTCTATCTGGACTTTATACTTTGATGGTGCGAAATCTAAAGGAGCAGGAGCTGGTTTCTTACTAGTGGACCCTCAGGGAAATAAAACCTGTATCGCTTGTAGAATGGAATTTAATTGTACAAACAATACGGTGGAGTATGAAGCTTTAATACAAGGTTTGAAAAAGGCAATTGATTTGGGCATCAAAGAGTTAATTGTATATGGTGATTCCGAGATCATTGTCAGACAGGTGCGTAACTCCATTCATTGTTTATCTGAACATTTATAGAGTTATCAGAAAGAGGTATGGAACCTTATCTTACATTTTGATGCATTTAACATAAATTATGTTCCTAGAAGTCAAAATCAGGAAGTAGATTTATTGGTAAACGTAGCTTCAAAGTTAATTCCATCAAAAAATCTTACACCAGATTTCTTTTCTGTTGAATTGATTTTTAGGCCTTCCATACCTGATAATATTTTTAACTGGCGTGTATTTGACAATGATATGCAGGTACTGAATTTTCTAACTAATGAAGATACCTTTAAAGATTCAGCGATAGATGAAGTCACTCATGACGAAAATCTGTGGGATTTTTCGGTAATAAATGATTTTTGTTCAGTTGAAAAAGCTTTTGAACAGGTAAAACCGGTCCCTAATTCAGTACTAAGATTAGAAAAGTTCTTTGATCTGCAGGATAAGTTTAGATCTGTTCCTAATTGTAAAACAAATAGCTCTCGAATGAGGTATGAAACCATCAATTTAGGAACTGAACTAAATCCCCAAACTATAAACCTTGGAATAGATTGCAATCCTGTAGAAAAAACAGCTTTCATAAAACTATTTAAGGACTTTAAAGATGTCTTTGCTTGGACATATGATGATTTGAAAACCTTCAACACTCAGGTCATGCAACATATAATTCCGATTAAACAAGAGTCAAAACCTTTTCAACAGAAGTTAAGGAAATATCACCCGTCATTAGAACCAACAATAAAAAAGGAACTGAATAAATTGTTAACTGCCAAGATCATTTTTCCCATCAGACATACTCAATGGGTGGCAAACTTAGTTCCAGTTAGGAATAAAAACGGGGATATTAGATTATGCGTAGATTTTAGAAATCTGAATAAAGCTTCTGAAAAGGATAACTATCCAGTTCCTCCCATGGAGCACATTCTTCAAAAGGTGTCTGGGGTAGAGATACTATCACTTTTGGATGGTTTCTCAGGGTACAACCAAATATTGGTTTCCCTAGATGATCAATTAAAAACTGCTTTTAGAACTCCATGGGGAACATATGCCTACCGCAAAATGCCCTTTGGGTTAATCAATGCGGGAGCAACCTTTCAGCGGGCAATGTATATTGCTTTTAGAGGCCTAATCAATCATTCAGTTGTTGTCTACTTGGATGACGTTACTGTGTATTCAAAACATTGACATGATCATCTTAATCATATTAGAAAAGTATTTGAACGATGCAGAAAATTTGGAATATCCTTAAATCCTAAAAATACAATATTTGCTGTTTCAGAAGGTATCTTATTAGGTTTCTTAGTTTCAAAGCATGGAATCATGATTGATCCTGAAAGAACCCAAGCCATTTCAAAGATAATCTATCCTTCTAGCAAGAAAGAAATGCAGTCATTTCTTAGCAAAATAAATTTTGTGAGGAGATTCATTCCCAGTTTCTCTGAAATTATTCGTCCTTTGCAGAAAATGATTAAGAAAGATGCTGTTTTTAACTGGGGACAAACTGAAAAATAATCATTTCAGAAAATTTTAGAAGCCATTTCAGAAAATCCTAGCCTCCTAAGCCCAGACTTTAATAAAGATTTCATATTGTATACTTTTGCTTCTGATATTTCATATGCAATAGTTTTAACTCAATTAAATCAGCAAAACAATGAAGTCCCAATATCCTTCATGAGTTCAAATTTCAAAGGTACTGAACTCAATTACCATGAAGTTGATAAACAAGCCTTTGCCATTTTTAAAGCTGTCAAACATTTTCATCCATACTTACTGAAATCTAAAACGAAAATAATCGTCCCTTATTCCTCAGTCAGGAACTTGTTAGTATAGAAAGACTTAGGTGAAAAGAGGGCACCTTGGATGACAGCTCTTCAAGAATATGATTTAGAAATTAAACCCTAAACAATAGTCAAAGGCCAAGGGCTATGTAAATTAGCTGCTGAAGCTGCTCACTTACCTGATGATAAAGATGAAACTGTTATTGATGAGGCTTTACTTACTAGGGAAATTTATTTTTATCCACCACCTCAAGATTCCTGGTACACATACTTACGGATACTTTTGGAAATAGGGGTTGCCCTTGATTACTTAGAACCAAAGAAGAAAAGAGCACTTAGATTGAAGGCTGCTCCTTATTTATTAATTGATAATATTCTCTTTCGGAGAAATTCAGACGGAGTATACCTTCGATGTCTAGATAAAGATGAAACAGAAGTAATTCTGAAATAATTACATTCTAGAGCAGCAGGAGGCCATTTTGGTGGAGAGACCACTGCACACAAAATTCTCAGGGTTGGTTATTATTGGCCCACTTTGTTTCGAGATGCCTATACTTTTGTTAGAAAATGCCAAGAATGTCAACTTGCTGCAGGAAGGGTTAAAAAACATGCTTTTCCTTTAAGACCCTTTTAGCAATGGGGTGTTGATATAGTAGGTCCAATAAATCCTCCCTCATCTATGCAACACAAATATATAATAACTGTGACTGACTATTTTACTCGTTGGGTGGAAGCTACACCATTAAAAGTTGTAAATACCAATCAGGTTATATTATTTTTGGAATTCTTTATCATAACAAGATTTGGTATCCCAGATTCCCTTGTCTTTGATAATGCTTCATATTTTTCTTCAATCGAGTTAACTTAGTTTGCTTTAGAGAAGGGAATAAGAATAAGGTATTCAACTAACTATCATCCTCATGGGATTGGTCTAGCTGAATCAACAAACAAAAATCTATTGAAAATTCTTAAAAGAACTATTTCAGTTCATCATCGTAATTGGCATACAGAATTGGTCAATGCCCTTTGGGCAGACAGAGTAACTCCTAAGGCTGCAATAGGTAACTCACCATTCTTCTTAGTATATGGAACTGAAGCTATTTTACCACCAAATTTGTTTTTACCTTCATTACAATTAGCTCAGTTTGTCTAAGAAGAAGAGTTTCCAACAATAGAAAAGAGAATTAATACACTGCTGAAACTGGAGGAAGAAAGAGAAAAGTCAAAACAACACTTTACAAAACATCAACATATTGTGAAATCATGGTTTGACCAATGTTTCAGTTTTGATCGAGAATTTCAGGTGGGAGACTTAGTTTTAAAATGGGATAAAGTTCACGAAGAAAAGGGAGATCATACTAAGTTTCAGAAACTGTGGTTAGGTCCCCTTGTTATTTCTGAGAAATTAGGTCCAAGTACCTTTCGGTTGCAAACACTTGAAGGACAGTCCGAAACATTACCTGTGAATGGACTAATTCTGAAAAAATATTTCTGTTAATATTTTATGTCTTAAGATGTATATAATTTGTTTGCTATCTGTAAGTAAATTTATATTATTATGTACATAAACTACGATTGATGTCTGTAAATAACTTTATGTTTTTGAATATAAACTGAATTATAGTCCATAAAATTCAGAGTGATGAATAATTCATAAAATTTTCATAAATTTTCAGCATCATTCTGTTATCTCTGTTAAGTAAAATTTCAGACTGTCAAATTTTGTATATAATCAGTCAGTAATTTTTAACAGCTGTAAAAATAAATGTATATAAATAAAATCAGTTTGCTCAGAAGCCTAAAACATTAGGATACTAGACTGAGATCTTTTAAATTTGTTCAAGATGATCAAATTCTCTTAAAATCTCCAAAAGACCTTTAGTGTTTTTATTTTGTAAGTGTTTCACAGATTATTCATCATCTTGTGATTTTTCTTATAGAAGTAGGGATAGCTTATTTAATATCTTCTTCGAAGCTTGTACTTCTGAAAAATTCTTACAAACCTCTGCCATCAGTCTTAGAAAAGTATTTACCATCTGAAAACTATTTAGGATTGGTTCTAGTCAATAAAATATTAAAGTGAGAGACGGAAGGTCTCAGTAATGAGCCGGTCCGATCAGAATCACAAATATCACTAGTATGACATTATTAGGAAACTAGTAATGGATTTTGGTTTTAAAACCAAAAGATAAGGGGTCTCATCACGAGCCAGCTAATTCATTTTCTGGTGATATTAATGACTAACATTACCATTTGGTCACCATGCTGGGTATTGATCTCCCATTTTATGAAAATTGAAAGATGAAATTGAAATAAAAACATAACTTTTGACTGAAGGATAGGAGGTCTCATCACGAGCCAGCCTAATCATGATCATCAGTGCTGTATGGAATAACTTCATTTTTGATCACCAGGGTGATGGCTTTTGATTTAAAAAATTTAAAAGACAAGAGGTCTCATCACGAGCCGGCTTGCTTATTTCATACAGCTCTCGTGAATGATACTATCACATTGGGATACCATACCTAGATAGTAGTCTTCAGGCAGAATTATTGTTTTAAAAAGAAAAGAAAAGCAAACAAAAAGAGAATTATTATGTTACGGAACAGATTCTGGAAAGTTTTCAGAGAAGTAGATTTCTATACTCTATGCTGATGGTATAGGTTATCCTTACTATGAAGTACTTTGTTTCAACCAAGATATTATAAGTTTCTCCCTAATTAAATTTCGTTTTCAAAAGATGGAATATTTCTGAGTTATACTTATGAGTATGAATGAATAATGGTTTATGCAGATAAAGAATTTTTGATTATTTTTAACAGGTTTTAAGATTTCGTTTTATCATTGTGTGTAAGCAGAGATAACTGGTTCGTCCAGGTTGTCGCCATTTGTTGGCAGCCAGTAACAACCCCTTCATATTCCATTCTGATGAAGGGAGATCAGCTCTATTTTATATTTTACTCAAAATTATAATAGAGTTCCTTCAGAATCTTTGATTCTAAAGGTGCTGTCAATTCGAGAAAGGTAAAATGATATATTTTAAGTTGGTGAAATCATGCTAGTGAACTTGGCAATTAACAACTGTCAGTTAGTTTCATAAATTTTCATGTAATTAATTCAATCATTAAGATAAATTTATGTGACTATATATGATTTGAGAAATTCAAAAGGATAATATGCCAAGGGAAAATCAATAAAACACATCTTGTGTTGGTTTAAAAGATGGATATGGGTGAGGTATTACTAATCCTAAGTTCTTATAACTTAGGTGACTTATTAAATTAAAACTTTATTAAACCTAATGTCATATTTCGTATGTAATGCCTTACCCTCACTTTGTAAAAAATTGTATATATATAGATTAGTGAATAAATGATTATCATATAAGAATTTTCATATATTGTAGTTTTATCATTCAATATCCTATCAAATTTAATTTCAAATATTAATCAATGGGATTTTCGAAAATTCAAAACTATAATCTATGAAATTTAATATATATATATATATGATAGTCATGTTAAATCAAGCCATTTCGCTAGTTGTCATGCTAATATTAGAAAATGTGATTTCATCACCATATCACATTGAGTGTTACCACCTTTTACGCTAAAACTGGAGAAGACTATTAAGTTGACAGAGTTTATGAGGAGCCATGTGTCGAATTGGTAACGCTTGTTACTCGGATCACTGAGTTGGCACAAAGATATGGCTTGCACCTCATGATAAATCGATAGCTGTGAACATATGGAGGCATCGTATTAACAGAATTGAATGTTGATAGTCATGTCATTTTATCACGATGTACAAGTTCATTATTAAACCACTGTCTATAATCAATGTTTGAATTTATGATTTGTCAATCACAAGATCTCTGGTACGCTAATTTGGTTGAGTATCACTGCTAGTCGTGGCTAAGTTATGGTTAAACCTGCATACATCATGATATAACGTTAAGTTGCAGCACTCATCATTGCTAAGGCTCAGCTAAAATGACCAAGAACAGAGATCTCATGTGTGTCAGATCCAAATCATGTGAAGTCTGCACATCATGTCATACGTTTGGGTACCTATTCCCTCCTTGTTCACCTCTCCGTTCATTTCAGTTCGAAGCCAAGAGAGCATGGAAGAAACTATGGCTCCTCTGAACTGTTATGAAATCTCTGGTTCTGAAGTCATAGAAGCCAATGAGGAGGTAGCTCTGCGTTTTGAGAAAATTGGGTGGGGGAAATTCTTTAAGAGTTTTGATGGTCATCATGCAGAGGTGACTAAATTATTTTCCATAAATTTAAAAGACGACATTGTGCAGATGGGGGGTTTTGAGTTCGTTATTAATGAAGACAAGATAGCAGCAGCGACATAGCTCCCACAAGTTGTAGAACGATGGTTTAAGGGTAGCAAGGTTAATAAGAAGAGGTGTTTATCTCTGCTGTTGCAATTGTCGGATGATACTAAGCTGAAGATAGGTGTCCCTATTAGGTTCTTGAAACCCGAATGGAGATCTTATTACGAAATATTGGTGAGGTACGTGTCTTATGACAGACGTTTCTCCCATTTACACCTTTACCATTTAAGATTGCTATTAGCACTACAGGGTTTTAAGCTCAATTTGCCATTTTACTTATGGCAAAGTTTGAATAAAATGTCACAGGAAGTTAGAAGTTTTAGTAACCCTGATAGAATTCTTTTCCACCACAGGTTAATCAAAATCATATTACAACCATTTTTCTGTTAAGGGCAAGTCATGGGATGGGTTTTTAACCGACTGTCAGTTGGGGCCAATGCAGTACTGGCCGAATCCCTCCCCATGAATTCGTAAGAAACAAAAATCCATAAAGTCTAAGGTTAATAATACTTCTGAAACTGTATCAGATGTGAAAGGGTTTGGGGAAGTCAGTATACCCATAAACGATGGGATTAGTAAAGATGAAGACGGGAATATAGTCCCTTGTGGCTCTAAAGCAGTCCTGAATCAGCCTTTATATGGTAAAGATCATAACACCCCTGCAGAAACAAAAGAAATATCAACCAAAAGCAAAACTGATAATGTTGTATTTGAATGAAATAAACCTTATGAACACAGTAGGGAGTCTATGCATAGATTAGATCGTCTTGCCCAGATTTCTTGTGACAAGGGAGGGTTTGATTTAGAAAATCTGTTGTTTTCAAGGAGGGTTACTAGGAGTATGAACAGTACCCATACAATTTCGGGTCTTATGGTTAATCAACAGGATTCTCAACCTGCAGTCGTCCATATTGAAGATGACATCCCGTTATCTATCCCTGATACAATGCATGAAAATAATTCCACTTTCGTAAAGGTAATGATGTAAAATCAGGCAAGGCCGAGGTTACTCAACCAGGTATAGACACAGGTATTGCATACCTTGAACCATCATCTAGTCAACATATTGACAACCCTATTTCTCCTCAGGTAGCCAATGAAAAAGAGACTCTGCAGCATGTACTAGATAATGCATACTAGGCTAAAATCACAGAGTTGAAGGGTAAACTTAAGCATTGCCTATCCAGTACAGCATTGTTAGAAGAGGAAAATAGAACATTTAGAGAAGAGTTGCTGGATTGGATCAGCAGATGGAAAGAGGTAAGTGCTAAAAAAGATCAGTATAAAAAAGCGAAGAGGTCAATAATAAGTACAAACCAGCACCTACTTGAAAGAATTGAGAAACAAACATAAAGATTATCAGGTTAAAGGCCAAATTGACTGAAGCACGAAGAGTAATCGCTCTTCAAAGTAATACATGATAGTTATTCTCATTTTCCTTTTGCATGGATCGTATTGCTGTCAAACAGGTAATGGAATTTTTTTTTAAACATGCCTGTAAAATCGCAGATTTTACAGGCATGCATTAAAGTCTTAGTTTATTCTGTTGCATTTATTGTAAACAGCTTTAATGAGATACTTCGTTTGTTACATGCAGGTGGATTTGTCATCACTCCTTTCCAGAGTTTCAGGACGTTGTTAATACGTTGGCATGGATATGTTGCTGTTTGTTAAAAGCTGGAGTTTCAACAATGGTCAAGAATTTTTCAAGTACCTCGAAATTTGCAAACACTCAGGCTAGTCGTTTTTCTGTTTACAGTGACAGTGTTTAATATAAGAGATTCGATTCTCTTTTTAGTTATATAAACCCTATAATGTTGCATGTAACATTAATAGGGAAAACTGAATCATAGTAGTATATAAGTTAGGAATTTTTGATGAGTAAGGGGATGGAGTGTTGGAAGAAAACATACTTGAAGTATAATTTTGTTGCTAGTGTTATTTCATTCCTGAAGTTGAATCTTTGGAGGTGAATACAACTGGACATCTACAGACTGATACCATTACTGGTATTTTTGTTTCTTGGATATATTATATACTTCTGCATCTTATCTTCTATCTTCAGATTAACACATTATGCTTTGATATATGTGTTTTTAATTACAATTTGCACTTTATCAGTTCAATATTGCATTTTGAACAAATATATCGTTATGATTCTGTTTATTAGTATTTTTACTATAAACTTAAGATATAATGATATACTCTTTTGTCTGTTAAAAATATCATTTGTATGTTGACAGTGATTTTATAGTAGACATTATCTTTAAGTTCAAATAGCTGTGTTGATAATTAATTATTAATTAATTTCAAAAAGTTTAAATAACTGTTTATTGTCAGTTGTTTCTTCGATTCTATTATCATATAACATAGTGACTTATTATTCATAATTTAAATATTTCTATTTAAATTGTGTTTTTAGTCTTTTTGTTCATCTTTTATTGATTAATAATTAATCTAGTCTTTAGAAATGCTCTCAGCTGAGATAGGACATATAGAGTAGTTTAGATTAAGTTTTATTTTAGTATATTCCAGTTAACAGCTGTTAAATCAGTTTGTAGAATTTAGTATATTGTTTACAAATCTTTATATTCAGAAAACTCTATAAAAATTGAAGTCTTTCCTTAAGAAAGCAACCATTAGATAGTTTAAATAGTTAAAACTAATTATAGGATTCATTTAAGTAGAATAGCATTAGAATAGGTTAGATTTTGCTGATTTTAATTTCTCTTTAAGAGAAAAATCAGCTGGTAGGAGGACCACAACCTGCGAGGTTTTGTTGATTCAAACACACCGGACGCTGCGTTAAGCTGATTGTGTGGACAAAACCTCCTTATTGGCCTAGTTTAGAAAAACAGGCCAACAGGTCCAAGAACAAGCATCCCCATGACCAAATTGGTTCTCTAGGCCTAATTTTATGAACTTTTAAACTTTTACAATTAAAATACATCTTATCGATGATTTTATTAAAAATCTAAAAATTAAATTTTTTCCTATGAAAGACTTAACTCATGTACACGAAACTGTAGGACTATTACTATCATGGTATAATACATAGACCCTAGGATTTAATAACCTTTCAAGATACAATCACCAATTTCACCATCCCAACTTTGGAGGATTTTGAGTGAAAAAATAAAAAAATTATTTGTCGCTTAAAAAAGCATCACATACTTGACGAGGAAAAAAACATTTGAGGATGATGACCTTGATGACCAAGTCATAAGAAGGCCAATAATTTTACAAAAATAAACCATCATGCTATGTCATTTATTACAATTCCCACGAGGGGGTGTGAACATGTGAAATAAGGGACCACAGCTGACCTTGATGAAACCATGGAACTTCATGAGCATTGAGTAAGAACATTGATTTGTTCTAATCCTTGGTGGCTCACTTGAAAGATCCCCTAAGTGCAACTTAGTGGATAACAAGAGGCATGCATTGATATTATTATTAGCCTTGGGAATAAATGCAGGGTTACCCAGAAAGTGTTAACTCCTCCAATGGTGTCAGGATTCAACATGATCTTGCATTTGGCATGTATTGGATGAATGAATGATCCCATTCAAGCATATTTGTGGTAGGTTAAATTCACTTGGGAATTCAAACCAATAAATTTTAAGGTAATTTCATTTCATGACTTGGGGTAAGAACAGAACTTGCTGTCGAAAGTAAGATTTGCAAGGAATGATGAGACTAAAGAAAAAGTAAGAGACATAAGGGGCATGGTAGGAGAGGATGCAGGAGACGATGGGTATATCAAGGGAAAATTCCAAATTCCTAATGTTTGGAAGAAGTTTTGGATTTTTTTTGTCATGGTCATCCTCTTTCTCTACACCTACAAGTCCTACCCCTTGCAGCTATGCAACCATACCATCTTCTTTTTTGCTTCCATTCATCTTTGACATAATGCTGTTGGACAAAATTCTTATGTAAATTCCAAATGGACTTGTATTTTTAGTTTATAATAAATCCAATTAAATTGTGTCAAAATATATACAAACCTTAAAACCTACTTTATTAGATCTCCTTGTACAACATTCTGGAAACATGGATCCTTGGATATGATATGGATCTAGATCTGGAAGCAAATGCCTCTACATTTTGGATTTGTCAGAGCTCAACCAGTGGAAACATATATGGCACTATTGGAAGCATAAATCAAATAGATCCATAAGAAAAGACTTTTTCATTATATAAAAAGGTCAACGCCTTAAAACTAGTACATGATTAAACCTTGAAAAGGTTAGACCCTTATTGGTGATAAATTATCCTCCAAAATGGGCCTTGTCACTTTCAAATTATGAATGGCCTTGTCAATTTCAAACTAGGAATGCAATATATGTTGATGTATTTGTAACTTTAGAATGTATTCATTTTTATATCTTATGTATTGTACCTCGATGTTCCTATCGGGAAGTATCTGTATTATAAAAAAGTCATGTAAAGTCATTGAGGTTAACCCTCTATTATAAGTCGGGGCAATAGTTCCCACAATTGAGTTAAGGTTAACCCTCCTTGTTGATCGGAGGGAAAAGTCCCCACAGTTGTGGGGCACTAGTGTTATTAGACTCTCCTAGAGATGTCGGTCTTGGTAAGTAATTGTTAAGTGAGGCCGACTTGTTGGACTGGATATTAAGTGAACGAAATAATATAAATAGAGAGTGAGCCTCTCTATTTATCACACACTCACTCACTCACTAGGGCACATGAGTGAGAGAGGAGAAGCTCTCTCAAGTGAGAGAGAGAGAACAATTGTTGGAGATCATCTTTTTTGTCTTTGAGTTTTACAACTACCATTGGTGCTCATTCTATCTCTGAGGAAGTTGCGGAGTTTTCTCCTTTATGGTTTCCCCGAGGAAAATTCTTTGTGTCTCTTGTCTCTTGTGATTATTGTTGTGCATGTTATTCTCTTAGATAAGATCCTAGATCTTATTGCTTAAAATGATAAAAATCTAACATGGTATCAGAGCTAACCTGAGAAAAAGACATTGTGTAGCTGTAGAAGCTAGGTCTTCTTAATTTTTTGGTCTCTATCCACAATCCATCAGAAAAAGGATGCTAGGTTAACTCTCCATTGAAGGGCGCATCTTTCTGTCAAAGCAGAATTTGATTCTAGGCATTTTCAGTTTTTGCTACGGGAAATTAGGGCTTTTTACAGAAGAGGAATTTTTGAGTGAGCCCAGGCCAGGATTGATCTCCTACTCAAAATCGAAATTTAGAGACCAAGATCAAGATTTTTGGTTTGGTAAAAATTTGGGAAAGTCAAACCCTAGTTTGACCCTGGGCTTGAAAAACCCTAATATACCGAAACTCATAGTTTTGGTAGATTCGCTATTTCATGCGATTGGAGAAGGCCCAGGTGTAAAAAAGTGTATAGGTCAAATATAAATTCCTTAGGTACACTGTTTCCAAGTTTCAGCCTCAGATTCACTATATTCTAGGATATATGATTCCTCCAAGTTAGGGCTCCATCCTCTCCTAGGATTCATCCCTAAACAGGACACCTGTGGAGAATTTCTATATCTTAGGCTACAAAGGTCCAAATCAAATCTATAAAGATGTTCTAGCAAGGGAACGAGATTTAATTATTGTGGTAAAATGTTCAAACCCTGAAGATGAGCCAATGACATGTGGCAGTCTGTACAAGATTTCTCTTCTGAATAGTCCTAAAATAGGTCACCTTGTAAAAACGAGCATAAGTATCAATTGGTGAATCCAATTCTTTGCAGACTTATGGCATTGAAAATAGAACATATAAGGATACCTCAGGATGAAATTTTAGACACATAGGAGTAGTAATTTGGGAGATACCGTAGAAACAATATCAGGCATTTATGGAGTAGAAATTGGGAAACTAGGGCTTCTTATTCTGGGAGCTTCCCTTCATTGTTTTAAGAAAAGGAGTACATTGGAAAGCTCGCCTTGAAGAGGTCTATCTTGATATCCAATCAGATATGAAATATTCCAAGTTTTGAAAATTAGGGTTTCTCTGACAAACACTAGATCAGCCAGCTCAGGAACCAGGAAGAACACCTCAAATCGGTAAGATCTAATATTTTGCTATTTACATTTGAGATTCTCATTTATAAATGACTAGTCACACCAGCTTGATGACAAGCTTGGTGAAACTGAAAAATTCCAAGCATGGAAGTATTGGATCTCACTGGTTCTTGAAGAAAATGAATTGGAAACCTACATAACTGGAGAGGTTCCAGTTCTAGAGGGAGAAGAGGGTAAGGCCTTACATAAGAAGAACTTGGTCAAGGACAAGAATATCATTGTTGATTCAATCAAGGATCACCTTATACCACAAGTGTCTTTCCTAAAGACCCCTAATGAGATGCTTGATTACTTGACCAATCTATTTTAAGGGAAGAACATAAATCGAAAGATGAATTTGAGAAACCAGTTGAAGAATGTGAAGATCCAGAATGCAGAGACCATACAGTCATACTTTACAAGGGTCTCTCAAATCAAAGAACAAATTGAAGAAGTAGAAGGAGAAGTGGAGAATGTAGAAGTTGTGATAACCACCTTGAATGGCCTCTTAGGATCATGGGTTTCATTCATTCAAGGAGTGTGTGCCAGAAGGAAGTAATTACTTTCAATAGAATCTGGGAAGAAGAAGAAGCTCGACTCCTAATAAGAGAAAAGAAGATGGGAGCAACTGAAGATCAAGCTCTCACGATTCAAAGAAGATCCCTCAAGCGATGAGGAATATGAAGAACTCAATTCTTGAAGAGCCTCTTATCCATCTTGAGCATTTGGATAAGAAATGATGTTGTTATGAATGAAGAAGATGATGAAGCTGAAAGAAGGAGCCTACCCATGAAACAAATAAAGATAAGTATTCAATTGTCATTTCATGATATTGTTTTGTTATGCATTTGTGTATATTTAGTTGATGTGTTATGCATGATAGAATGTTTGCATTAATAGCAATATACTACTAATATGCATGTGATGGGTAAGTAGCTCATGGTGCTATAGAACTCTCCATTGCTACTTATCTAGATTGAAACCTCTTTGCTGACATATTGGATTAGTGCACAATCTCAATGTTGTCCTGGTAGAGATGGAAGGCATCTAGAAAGTTTCCATGAGATATGGATGAATGTTGTATTGGCTAAAATAGTTGCATGATCATATATTTATGCATAATAATTTTCCACTATGAATATGCATTATGAAATGTTTCTAACCATACAAATAATGCAATTGACTTGTAGGAAAGATCGCGTACAATCACCTACAAGAAAAGAAGGATGAGACTTGTTCTGAAGAACAAGTGATGACAGTTCAAGAAGAATGATGTCTAAGATGCAATATCGAGACCTGAAGAGAAGTATCTAGAATACAAGGCAAGATTTATAGCACGAGGATTCTCAAATAAAGAAGACATAGACTACGAAGATACATTTGCAGCCACTGGAAGTGAAGTCACATGACAAGAAGACTCATGTGTGCAAATTAAAGAAGGCCTTGTACGAGCTCAAAAGACACCCATGGGATAACACATACATAAGGAACTTGAAGATCACCTAGAGTGATGGAGATCTTAACCTTTGCTACAAGGTTGAAGATGAAATCCTATAGAGGATGAAAAGCTCACAGATGGGTGCAGGAAGAATTTTTGAAAAGGTTCAAGATAGAGGATCTTGGTATCCAGTGGCCCTAGATGGATACATAGAATATTAGTAGCAAAGGAAGATACTAGTCACTCCAGTACAAAATGTTTTAGTGCATAGAGTACAAAATAAAGAGGGAGAATGATGCTCCACTTCAGAGGGAGTGACTGCAGAAGATCTCGCGGTTTGACATGGTACGACAGGATGGACAGCTTACTGATGTCTCTAGGGTTCACTAAGAGTAAAGTGGATTCCAACATTTACTTCAAGGTTGAAGGAGAAAGACCAGTGATGCTCTTGTTATATGTCAATGACTTGTTCCTGATAGAAAAGAGGAACTCATTGAAGTTGCAAGAAGGATACTTGCTACCGAGTTCGAGATGAAGGACTTGAATATGATGCACTACTTTTTAGGTATGGAGGTGTGGTAGAATACAGATGAAATCTCCTTGGGACAAGGGAAGTATGCAGTAGAGATCCTGAAGAGGTTCAAGATGATGCACTGCAAGGCCATGGCCACACCTATGGCACAGAACCTGAAGCTATTGAGTGAAACTTCGTTAGAGATGGTTGATGCCATGATGTATTGTCAGATGATTTGTTCCTTGATGTACTTGACGAATACGAGACCAAATATTTGCTTTGCTGTGAACACATTGAGACATGTTCACTCGATGATTGCAAAGCATGCATTGAGGTACCTGAAGGGTATAGTTGATTATGTTCTCAAGTATGAGGTGAATCAGAACATTAACCTGGAGGGTTATGTGGATTCGGATTGGGCAGGCAGTGCCATTGATAGGAAGCGAACTTCATGGTGTATCAGGAAGTAGTCCTGCGTGGAATTGAGTACAGCCGAGGCAAAATATGTTGCCACATGCTATTTGGGAGGTAGTATGTTTATTTTGAAAACTACTATTTGATTTGATTGATCTGACTTGCATTTTTGTATGATGCAGAGAGGAGAAGTGAAGCTCCATTTTGTGATCCAGATCGAGATATCTCGAAAGAGGGAGTTCTAGCATAGCTAGTGAGACAGGTTGTTTGGGCATAAATCCTGGTGAAGCTCATAGGTTGCTCAGACATAAATAGTCTTGTAGGTTGTCCTCGGATGTAATCGGTCCTGGTGAAGATCATAGGTTATCCTTGGACTTAATTAACCCTCATCTGATTCTATGCTAGAAATGGCCAGAGTGAAGTTTGAGTACTTCAAGGAGAAGCTTGGTGTTCTCCAAATCAAGGTTCCCTCCAAACGGAATTGATGTGTTCATTGGACTTTCTGACATGGTGGAAGGTTGAGATTCACATGGTCAGATGTAAGTGCAGAGATGCTCTAATGTGATTGTGGGTTGTGTTACCACATGATCAGTGTAGAGATATTCTTATGTGCTTATGGGATGTGTTCCCACATGATCATTGCATAGCTATTCTGATGTGATTGAGGGATATGTTCCCACATTATTAGATATAAGTGCAAAGATTCTCTGATGTGATTGTGGGTTGTGTTACCACATGACCAATGCATAGATGTTTTGATGTGATTGTGGGATGTGTTCTCACATGATAAGTGCAGAGCCATTCTGATGTGATTAAGGGATGTGTTCCCACATGATTGGATGTAAGTGCAACACCTTTCTGACATGATGAGGTTGGATGTAAGTGAATATCCTTTCTGACATGATGAGGTCGGATGTAAGTGTAGTGCCTTTTTGACACGATGAGGTCAGATGTAAGTGCATAGACTTTCTGACACGATGAGGTCGGATGTAAGTGTAGAGCCTTTTTGACATGTTGAGGTCGGATGTAAGTGCAGAGCCTTTCTTACATGATGAGGTCGGATGTAAGTGCATAGCATTTTTGACAATATGAGTTCGGATGTGAGTGCTGGGCCTTTCTAACATGGGTTTTGGATGTGTTCCTCCCATGCTCATATGTGAGTGTTGGGCGTGCCTTTTTGACATGGTTCTTGGATGTGTTCCTCCCATGGTCAGATGTAAGTGCTGGGCGGGCATTTCTGACATGGTTCATTCCATGGTCACATATAAGTGTTGAAGATGATGAATACCTACATGAAGGCTAAGCCTACAACCAACATGAAAAAGGTCTGACTCTATAGAACTTTTTGTGATGAGTAGAATTGAGATAGCACTAGTGATGATGATCTAGTGATGCTCCAAATAAAGTGATGATCCAGTGACGATCTAGATCAAGTGATGATGCAGTGACGATCCATATCAAGTGACAATCCATACTTGATGATGATCCAGTGACGATCTAGATCAAGTGATGATCCAGACTTGATGATGATCCAGTGATGCTCTAGATCAAGTGATGATCCAGACTTGATGATGATCCAGTGATGATCCAGACTTGATGATGATCTAGTGACGATCTAGATCAAGTGATTATATAGACTTGATGATGATCCATTGATGCTACAGATCAAGTGATGATCTAGACTTGATGATGATCCAGTGATGCTCCAGATCAAGTGATGATCTAGACTTGATGATGATCCAGTGATGCTCCAGATAAAGTGATGATCCAAACTTGATGAAGATGACTTTGCGATGAACATGACTTGATGATGATCCAGATGATACAGAGAAGAAGACTTGTGCTAATAAATTGTGTCAAGAGAATACCTTCATAGTTAAGAGGGAGTGTTGATGTATTTGTAACTTCAGAATGTATTCATTTGTATATCTTATGTATTGTACCCAATTTTCCTATCGAGAAGTATCTATAATATAAACAAGTCATATAAAGTCATTGAGGTTAACCCTCCATTATAAGTCAGGGAAATAGACCCCAAAAATGAGTTAAGGCTAGCCCTCCTTGTTGATCGGAGGACAAAGCCCCCACATTTGTGGGGCACTAGGGTTATTAGAATCTCCTACAGATGTCAGCCTTGGTAAGTAATTGTTAAGTGAGTCCGACTTGTTGGAGTGGACATTAAGTGAATGAAAGAATATAAATAGAGAGTGAGCCTCTCTATTTATCACACACACACTCATTCACCGGGGCACATGAGTGAGAGAGGAGAAGCTCTCTCAAGTGAGAGAGAGAGAACAACTATTGGAGATCATATTTTCTATTTCTGGGTTTTACTACTTCCATTGGTGCTCATTCTATCTCTGAGGAAGTTGTGGGGTTTTCTCCTTTATGGTTTCCCCGAGGAATATTATTTGTGTCTCTTGTCTCTTGTGATTATTGCTGTGCATTGTTGCACATGAAAATCTCACATTACCTAGTTAGCCTTCAGATGACTTTCTTGCTGCCTCACAACCTCCCAAAAAGCCTGATCTGGATCACCTTAGCCATTTTTTCCCTAACCTAGAAAGATCGACACTCTTTTACCTTCTCCACAGAGAACCATTGGTGCCTTCATTACTTAAGCAAGAAGCACCATTGGTCCTTTTACGGTTGAAAACACCCTAGGTCGATGCTCTGTCTAGTTTGCCTAAAAGCACCCGTGGTCTTAAAAGGGGAAAAAAAGAAGGTTCTAGAAGGTTCCATACAGAATCCTTCGTGTAATTGGTTCTTGCATGTCTAGGAAAGGTGGAATTTTCCTCCCTCACCTATAGGGATCCTATTCTATCTTTTTTTCAAGTCATCCTATGATTCTTTGGCCTATAAATAAAGCCTCCATGAAGAGAGTGAGAGAGATTAGAAAAAGCACCCTTATGCTGCTAGTTTGAAATCTAGATAGAGGCAAGGTAGAGGTAGCCTGTAGCAACAGAGGTCTTCATTGGAGTTTGCAGACATTTGTTGAGACAGAAGTTGTCAACATCAAGGCATTTGGTTGTACTTCTTCTCATCCATTATTAATACAAATACATTTCCCTTTCCTATATTTGATTATTGTGTTTATGATTGAATATTATTGGACTCCTTGATCACCAATATGGATAGTTGATTATCATGATGCTCTCATCTTCTTATTTGTCTTGTGATCCATCTTACAGGTATTGAACCATCTCAAGCATTTTCTGAGAGAAGATAAGCAGATCTAGGTATGAGGTGTGTTATGTTCATTTATTTAACTGTTCAAGGAAAGGATACGTGGCTGTGATTCTTTTGTTCTGTAGTTGTGTGTTTACATTATAGAGGAACAAGCAGTGTCAGCACTGGTTGAGAATTCCTAACAACAAAATTGGCGACTCCGCTGGGTAAAAGTATAATCGATCAGATCTAGGGAAGATCCAGTCAGATCTAATACAGATCCAGTTAGATCTACAACTCTTTGGTAACCATTCCACTAGTGAAGTTTTTTCTCTCTACTCTTTGTTGTTTTAGTTAGGAAGGTAAGCTGCTCAGTTCATATTATTTATGATAATTTGCCTCAGTTATGGATTTTAGTTCACTATTTTTTGGGTAATTGATCTTTTTATTTATTTGAAAAGTTCAACTGAGAATTTTTCTCTTCCTCCTGCAGTTCTGAATTTCTAGTGTGTCGTCTCGATGATGCTTTTCCCTTCATTTGACATAGCGTCGATTTCTATTTAGGGCGCCTTTTCCCTTGATTTCAAAAGCGTTGCTCTCCTTCCACGACACCTCCCCCTTCGGATGACAGAGCATCGTCCTTCCTTCCAGGATGATTTTCCCTTCTTTTGACAGAGCGCCATAGGCACCTGAGTCCTCAGTTACTTGTGCACCGATCTGACTTGTGAGGTAGGCTTCAAAACTCTTTGTAAAATTTTGCTTTTCTCTGTTTGGAAAGTTTTTTATCTTTCTGAAGAATCTGTGTGGTTTGTTTGATTATCTGAGATTTCGCTGTGTTCTTTGCATTTGCCTGTTGTTTGAAGAGTACTTTGTGAAATTGATTCTCTTTCAAGCTCAGTTCCAAAGGCTTGATCTTTTCCATTCTTATAGGGGAAAATAGTGGATAGTTTCAGTTTTGGTTTGAACAAAGTATCTGGAAACTTTTACTTCTGAAAAGGAAGTCATAGCCTCTTTTACGTTAGTTCATTCTAGACTACTTTGAGAGCCTCATATTTTCCAGAAAAATACAAAAATATCCATGTTAGTTTCTTCTTGCATATGCTTTAAAAGTTGTCATTTTTTGCATAAATAGATTAGAAGAGATAGATTTTTTTTCATTGTAGCAAAGATAGTTTGCATGCACACTAGTTTCTTGGTTTCTTTGTCAAAATTTTTAGAAATATTTTGAGTGCTTGTTGAAATTTTTTTGTGTTTGGAAAAGATCTTTTTGCATCTTGGATCTTGTTCTATTATTGAAATCATATTTCTATTGGTATACTATTGAAAAATAAGTGAAAAGTTTCTCCTTACCCTAAGTAGTTTTCATCGAAAGTCAAAGAAGTGTTTCCAGTTGCATATAGATTTAATCTGCATTATTGGAGACAACATTTCCACAAACATTCACCTAATCGTCAAGATAAAATCAATGGTAGCTTTAGGTTAAAATTTGTATAGAAAGTTGAGTGATAGGATAGAGACGTGTTCGGACATCATTAAGTGTAGGAGCTATTGTTATTTGTATACACTACATCCCAGGACTCACGCGGTTCTTCCACGTACCGTTGATATATAGAAACAGTCTTTCACGTACCCTTGAGGTATATCGAAAGGTTCTTTCACACACTCGATTGTATATAGGAAGGCCCCTTATGAACGGTTGTGCATTAGACAACACTACTACCGATTTGAGCTCCCATGTACCTTGTGTATATTGGGAGACCCCACTAGGATACCCTATCCAAACTGAGTTAACCTCTTGGCCATCTTGGCTATACAGGAAAACCTTGTAAAGTCTTGATAATCCTAGTGAGGAACTAGACTTTGAACCCCTCCTATCATTTAAAGACTGCTTGTGACCTTTAGCTCTGAGTAGATGTATTTGTGTGATTTTTCTTTCTTCTTTGACCCGGGTTAGAAGACTTCTAGTCACCACCATGGTTGAGAAGCTTGTGCGGCATCAATCCCATAGGTTGCAGGGTTTACCTCCTGATTCTCCTCGAGTTGTGGAAGGGGAAGACTCGGGTACTCATGGAGATACTATCTTTGGATGAGAATCATATGGAACTTACTCCACCTAGAAACTATTTCACTGTCTACATGAATCCTTTTGTCCAATTGCCTCCTACAATCGATGATTTTGTGCATCCACCGTTGGAAGTGTTGATGTATATGTAACTTCAGAATGTATTCTTCTATGTATCTTATGTATTGTAACCCGATGTTTATTCCGGGATGTTTCTATTATGTATTTGGGTCATGTTGTTATGCCCCGATGTTCCGATTGGGAGGATCTATAATGTAAACAAGTCATGTCAAGTCATTAGGTAAGTCCCCACAGTTTTGGGGCACTCGAGTTATTATACACTAATTAAGGTGTAGGCTCGGGTAAGTAATATTAGGTCGAGCCTACGTGTGAAAATGTACTTCAAGTGAACGGAAGAATATAAATAGAGAGTGAGACTCTCTATTTAACACACACATCATTCACTCTCTTAAGTGAGGCGCACTTGTGGAGGAGGAAATATAGTGGGACTAGAAGGCCACTGCTGTTGGGAGATCTCTTACTGTTTTGGTGCTGATTTTATCTCTAAGGAAGTTGAGGGGTTTTCTCCTTTATGGTTTCCCCAAGGAAAACTCTTTGTGTCTCTTGTCTCTTGTGATGTGCTTATGTTTTATTGCTGTGCTTGTTATTCTCTCAGTGAAAAGATCCTAAGATCATAATGCTAGCTTAAATGTTGAAAAACTAACATGGTATCAGAGCTAACCTGAGAAGAAGACACTGTGTAGCTATGGGAACTAGGGCTTCCTAGTTTGTGGACTTTTCTCCACAGATTTTCAGCAAAAGTAAGGTGGAATTACTCTCCTCCCTAGGGCGCATCTTTCTATCGAAACAGAATCCAATTCTGAGGTTTTTCAGTTTTGGACCTGTCACTAGGGTCAGAAATTAGGGATTTCTATAGAAGAGGAATTTTTCAGTGAGCCCAGGCTTGGATTGATCTCCTCCCCAAAATCGAAGTTAGGAACAAATTTGAAGGCATTTGGGTGGACAGAACTCCGGAACAGCAAAACCCTAGTTGCACCTGAACCAGCTCTACAGGATTTCAGCTCAAGTTTTAGATCCGACATCTTGAACCTGGTAAGATCTAAAATCTTTTGTATTTCCATTTGAGGTTCTTATTTAAAGATGTCTCATCATACCAAGCTTGATGAAAAGCTTGAGGGGGCTGATAACTTCTGATCTTGGAAGTATAGGATCTCCCTAGTCCTAGAAGAGAATGAATTAGAATCCTACATTCATGAGGAGGTTCCAGTTCTAGAGGGAGATGAGGCTAAGGCCTTGCATAAGAAGAAGATGGTTATGGAAAAGAGGATCATTGCTGATTCTATTAAGGATCATCTTATCCCACAGGTGTCCTCTCTCAAGACACCTAAAGCTATGTTTGATGCCCTAACCAAATTGTTTGAAGGAAAGAACATCAATCGGAAGATGACCTTGAGGAACCAATTGAAGAATGTGAAGATCCAAAATGCAGAAACTATCCAGTCCTACTTCACAAGGGTTTCTCAAATCAAAGAGCAACTAGAAGCTATGGATGAAGAAGTGGAAAATGCCGAGATTGTGATGACTACCTTGAATGGCCTCCCTAGGTCATGGGATGCTTTTATCCAAGGAATCTGTGCTAGGAAGAGGTTGATCAAATTCAGCAGACTATGGGAAGAATGTTCTCAAGAAGAAGCTCGAATAGCAGCCTGAGAAGAGAAAATGGGAAATGAAGATCAAGCCCTCACAGCTAACTCCAAGAAGGAAAGAAGAAAACATCATTACTCCAAAGGTAAGGGCTCTCATCCTAAAAGAGATCTATCTAGATTAAGATGTTATACATGTGATGAGATAGGGAACTTTGCAAAAGACTGTCCTAAGAACAAAGGACACTCTCATAAGAAGAAGGGGAACAAAACAAGACATCATGCTCATGCTGCAGAGGATGATGAACCATCCAAGAAGAGATCCAGATATGAAAGTGAAGATTCTTCAAGCGAGGATGAATATGTTTTGATATCAGCCCTCACAGGTAACATTACTCATGGAAGTGATGATTGGCTTATAGAAAGTGGAGCTTCCAAACATATGACGGGATTCAAGGAATCTTTTGTAAGACTGTCAGAACATGAATCACCTCACAAGGTGAAACTAGGAGATGCCTACCAATATCCAATAAAAGGTAGTGGAGAATCTTCATACAAGCTAGACTCTGGTAAGTCTCTAACAATGAAAGAAGTATTGTTTGTTCCAGGACTTGAGAAGAATCTCCTATCCATTTTAGCCTTGGATGCAAAAGGAATGTGGGTTGCATTCATAGATGGTCAAGTCATCATGTGGCCAAAAGGAAAGACAATCGATGATGCGGTAGTGATTGGAGAACAAGAAAGAGGATTGTACAAATTGAAGGGCCATCCAGAACAAGCCTTGATCCATGACTTAGTAGAGCCAAATGAACTTTGGCATAGAAGGCTTGCACATGTGCATTACAGAGCACTACCTATTGCAAGCAAAGCTGTTGAAGGTGTTCCAGAATTCCAAGAAAAACATGATGGAGTTTGCAAAGGATGTGCGAAAGGGAAGAATACAAAGAAGACATTTCCTAGCAGTGAAAGCAAAGCCAAAGGCATTCTAGAAATCATCCATTTCGATGTATGCGGTCCAATGCCATCAAACTCACTAAGCGGGTATGCATACTATGTTTCTTTTATTGATTATTTTTCTAGAAAGACATGGATTTACTTTATGAAAAACAAATATGAAGTGTTCAGCAAGTTCAAGGAATTCAAATCCTTGATCGAGAACCATACTAAAAAGAATATCAAGACCATTCGATCAGATAATGGTGGAGAATTCACTTCGAATGAACTCAAAGAGCTATGTAGAGAATCAGGGATTAAGAGGGAGTTGTCAACTCCTTATAATCCACAACAAAATGGGGTTGCAGAACGGAAGAACAGAACTATCATGGAAGCTGCAAGAGCTATGCTTCATGATCAAGATCTACCTATGCATCTTTGGGCTGAAGCTGCTAGAACAACAGTGTATTTACAGAACTGTACTCCACATAGAGTACTCAAAAACAAGACTCCTGAAGAAGTCTTCTCCACCAAGAAACCATAAGTCATCCATCTCAGAATATTTGGTTGTCCTGTGTATATCCACATTCCAAAAGAGAAGAGAACAAAACTAGATCCTTTAGGAAAGAAGGGCATATTTGTGGGATACTCTGAAAGCTTGAAGGATTATAGAATCTACTTTCCAGGATACAAGAAGATTGACGTCAGTAGGGATGTAACATTTGATGAAGACACAGCTTACAACAAATCCAGAAAGAGACCTACTGAAGAACCTGAAGAAGCAGAAGCAGAAGCACCCAGGATCCATGATGCAATCATGAATGAAGAAGCTCAAGAAGAAGATCGAGAGTTCGAGGAACCACAAAGACCTGTAGATCCACCACTGGAGAAGAATCCTCATAAGAGGAAACCTGCTTGGGTACATGAACTTATCCAAGGTGCAGAAAGATATGGAGCTCCAGAAGAGAATCACAGAGAAAGCAAGAGAACAAGATCAAATTCCGGGTATGTAGCTTTACTATGTGATTTCATTGATAAAGAACCTTCCAGTTATGAAGAAGCGGCAGAACAGAAAGAATGGAAGGATTCTATGATCAAAGAATATCAATCGATCATGAAGAATTATGTTTGGGATGTTGTCCCTAGACCAAAAGGGAAGTCAATTGTCACTTCCAAATGGATCTACAAGATCAATCATGCTGCAGATGGAAGCATTGGAAAGTACAAGGCAAGATTTGTAGCTCAAGGATTCTCTCAGAAAGAGGGAGTGGACTATGAAGAAACATTTGCACCTGTAGCCAGATACACTTCCATCAGATCAGTACTTGCTCTAGCTGCAGTGATGAAATGGAAGATACACTAGATGGATGTCAAGACTACTTTCTTGAATGGTGTAGTGGAAGAGGAAGTGTATCTATAACAGCCACTCGGTTTTGAGACACATGATCGAAATTCTTATGTATGCAGATTGAAGAAATCCCTGTATGGTTTGAAACAGGCACCCAGGACCTGGTATGGCAGAATTGACAGCTTTCTATCTAGTTTGGGCTTTACCAAGAGTAAAGCGGATTCCAACCTTTACTACAAGGTTGAAGATGGCAATCCAGTGATGCTCCTACTGTATGTAGATGATCTATTTGTGACAGGTACAGATGGGTTGATTGCTGATACAAAGAGAAAGCTTGCTACTGATTTCGAGATGAAGGACTTAGGAATGATGCATTACTTTCTAGGTATGGAGGTGTGGCAGAGTGCAAATGGAATCTTCCTTGGACAAGGGAAGTATGCAGTAGAGATCCTGAAGAGGTTTGGGATGATGGAATGCAAGGCAATGGCCACACCTATGGCATCGAACCTGAAGCTATTGAGTGATGCTTCGTCAGAGTCAGTTGATGCTACGATGTATCATCAGATGATTGGGTCATTGATGTACCTGACGAACACAAGACCAGACATTTGCTTTGCTGTGAACACCTTGAGCCAGTACTTGATAGATCCAAGAAGTGTTCACTTGACAGCTGCAAAGCATATTCTGAGGCACCTGAAGGGTACGATTGATTATGGGCTCAAGTATGATGCAAATCAGAAGATTAACCTGGAGGGTTATGTTGATTCAGATTGGGCAGGTAGTGCCATCAACAGAAAGAGTACTTCAGGATGTTGCTTTAGTATGGGATCAGGTGTGATCTCTTGGTTTAGCAGGAAGCAATCCTGTGTGGCACTGAGTACAGTTGAAGCAGAGTATGTCGCAGCCTGTTCAGCTAGTTGTGAGGCAGTATGGCTGCGGAAGCTACTGTCTGATTTATTTCATCTCCAGTTGGATGCTACTTGTATACATTGTGACAACTAGAGTTGCGTGAAGTTGTCAAAGAATCCATTGTTTCATGACAAGTCTAAGCATATTGAGATCAAGTATCACTATATCAGGGATATGGTGCAGAGAGGAGCAGTGAAGCTCCAGTATGTTGCGACGGAGGAACAGATAGCTGATGTATTGACGAAGCCATTGGCTAGGTTGAAGTTTGAGTACTTCAGAGAGAGAATTGGTGTTCTCCAGATTGAGGCTTCCTCCCAGAGAAAGTGATGAGACCCAGAGCCATTCTGACATGGTGAGAGGATTGGTTCCTTCCATGGTCAGATGTAAGGGCTGAGTTATTTCATGATGGTGAGAGGATTAGTTCCTTCCATGACTGATATGCGTGCTGAGATCCATATCCATTCTGACGAGTAGGTCAGATATAAGGGTTGTGCCATTCTGTCGAGTAGGATGGATGTAAGGGCAATTGCCATTCTAGGAATGGAGGCACCTGGTCAGTTACCAAGATCACTCAGTGCAGGACTATGTAGCCATTCTGATGTGATAGAGGGATGTGTTCCCACTTGATCAGATGTAAGGGATGAACCATTCTGTTCATGGCTAAAAGATTTAGTTCCTTCCATGTCAGATGTAAGTGTTGGCCATTCCGACGAGCAGGTCAGATGTAATGGCAACTGCCATTCTCTAGGAGAGTGGAGGCACCTGATCAGTTACCAGGTAGCTCAGTCGAGGACTGGGGGCCATTCTGATATGACTACTGAGATGTGTTCTCGTAGGATCAGATGTGAGTGCAAGCCTTTCCATCACTGTGATAGGCTGTGTTCTTGTCTGGATGGATGTGCCTTTCTGACGAGTAGGTCAGATGTAAGTGATGAAATCTCTCATCACTGTGATAGGCTGTGTTCTTGTCTGGATGGATGTGCCTTTCTGACGAGTAGGTCAGATGTAAGTGATGAAATCTCTCATCACTGTGATAGGATGAGTTCTTGTCTAGATGAAAGTGGAGAAATCTTCCATCACTGTGATAGGATGTGTTCTTGTCTAGATGGGAGTCTTTCATCACTGTGATAGGATGTGTTCTTGTCTGGATGGGAGTCTTCCATCACTGCGATAGGATGTGTTCCTGTCTGGATGGATGTGCCTTTCTGACGAGTAGGTCAGATGTAAGTGCTGGATGTGCCTTTCTGATGAGTAGGTTAGATATAAGTGCTGGGTGTGCCTTTCTGACGAGTAGGTCAGATGTAAGTGCTGGGCGAAGACCTACATGAGGGTAGGCCTACAACCAGCATGAAAAAGGGCTGGCTCTGTAGAACTTCCTATGACGAGAAGAATCTTGAGATAGCACCAGTGTTGATCCAGATCGAGTGATGATCCAGATCCAGTAATGATGATCCAGCAGTGATGATCTAGATTGAGAGATGATCTAGATCCAGTTCCAGATCGAGTGATGATCCAGATCCAGTCCAGTGATGTTGATCCAGATCGAGAGATGATCCAGATCCAGTGATGATGTTCCATGATGATCCAGATCGAGAGATGATCCAGATCCAGTGATGATGTTCCATGATGATCCAGATCGAGAGATGATCCAGATCCGATGATGACTTGAAGATGAAGATGACTTGAAGACGAAGATGACTTGAAGCTGAGATGATCCAGCTGATACAGAGAAGAAGACCAGTGCTGAAAATTGTGTCGAAAGAATACCTTCCTAGTTAAGAGGGAGTGTTGATGTATATGTAACTTCGGAATGTATTCTTCTATGTATCTTATGTATTGTAACCCAATGTTTATTTCGGGATGTTTCTATTATGTATTTGGGTCATGTTGTTATGCCCCGATGTTCCGATCGGGAGGATCTATAATGTAAACAAGTCATGTGAAGTCATTAGGTAAGTACCCACAGTTTTGGGGCACTTGAGTTATTATACACTAATTAAGGTGTAGGCTCAGGTAAGTAATATTAGGTCGAGCCTACGTGTGAAAATGTACTTCAAGTGAACGGAAGATTATAAATAGAGAGTGAGACTCTCTATTTAACACACACATCATTCACTCTCTTAAGTGAGGCACACTTGTGGAGGAGGAAATATACTGGGACTAGAAGGCCACTGCTGTTGGGAGATCTCTTACTGTTTTGGTGCTGATTTTATCTCTAAGAAAGTTGCGTGGTTTTCTCCTTTATGGTTTCCCTGAGGAAAACTCTTTGTGTCTCTTTTCTCTTGTGACGTGCTTATGTTTTATTGCTGTGCTTGTTATTCTCTCAGTGAAAATATCCTAAGATCATAATGCTAGCTTAAATGTTGAAAAACTAACAGGAAGGCCATGGCGATACTTATACCCCACCAGATTACGGTCTAAATGATTCTTTTTGGAGGACTTCTATGGGCCAAGATATTGCTGAAGTCGGGGTTATTAGACCTTCACCAGGGAATCCTTCTTTGGGAGAAGAGGAACATAGAAGAATTAATGCATCTCTCGAAAGAGCTCACAACTTTTTAGAGAGAGTTGAAAAGATCATTCCTTCACCTGCACCTTGCCATGAAGTTATATTAGCTCATTTACCCTATAACACAAACCCTTTTCCTTTATCAAAAATTAAACCTTCTTCTGAAGGTCATCGTACTCATGGTGAGCCTTCTTATCATTCATGGCCTGAAGGATATCTCTCACTAGCTCAATTGTTAGGTCCTATTGAAGAAGTTCCAGGCCCCAACCACAACCCCAACCACAACCCTACAGTTTCGCATCCTGGACCCATTACTAGACCTTCCATACCTATAGTGGTTGGGAGGCAATACTCAAATCAAGCCATGTCAGTAAACTCTCACATCGAGGGGCAACCCTCGGCGCGAGTTATGTTACCTGTCACTGGAACTGTGGCTAGTTCAGGACAAGTTGCAACTGTAACACAACTTACAGTAGTTGTACCCTCTACCAATACCAATGTTGTTCCCCCCCATCTAGTACAGGTCAATCCTTAGCGATACAACCTGTTAACAACACAGCTTCTTGGGGATACACTTATCCAGGAAATCAACAGCCTATGGTTAATCAAGTTTACCAACAAGCATTACCAACGATTATTTATCTTAGGATTGCTTACCCAGAAAATGCTAGTGTACCTTGGGGACAACCCAATTGGTCAAGCATTCCATCATATGGAGGAAATTTTGTCAATATTGCTAGAGGATACGGTGGATCCCCTCTAGGAGGACCACCGCAAGGACCTGGTGGACCATTTGGAGGACCACCACCACCACCATATGGAGGAGGAGGAGGCCCACCACTACCATCTAGAGGAGGAGGACCACCACCACCACCTGGAGGAGGTGGACCCCCACTACCACCTAGATGAGGAGGACCACCACCACCACCACCTTCCAGAGGACCCCCTCCTTTGGGGGGCCCACCTCCCCATGGAAATTCTGGAAACCAACAACCTTTTCAACAAGATGTTAGGGCATCATCTAGACCCATCGACATACATTCCTACTCATCAAAAAATGCCCTATCAATATTACTAGTATCCCCTACCGAATCAAAAACTTCCATTTTTGGCCACTTTAGACTTACCATATTTGTCACAATTGATAAATGATCCAATTCATCATGACCCCTCTTAGCCTAGAATTTCTGTAAAGCTGCCTTATGATATACCTAAGTTTGATGGTAAACCCGGTGAAGACCTGAAAAACCATGTTTATGACATTTCATTTGTGTTGTTCATCAAATTCTTTGATGGACGGTTCAATCTGTCTATGCCTTTTTCGATGAACCCTCACTGGTATTGCCGCAAAGTGGTACATTGAGTTACCACAACACTCTTTTTGGGATTTTAATTCCCTAGCAATGGCCTTTTTGACACACTTTCAACTACCAATCTAATATGAAACATGTACAGGCCTTCTATCTTCGCTTTGTCAAACCACATCTACCCACATCTTCGATCATATTCATGAATGGAGAAGAAGACAAAGGTTGATTAAGGCCCATATTCCTGATCAGTTGCTAGCTGGTTGGTTCACAAAGTCTTTATTACCACCTATTTCTAGTGATGTTTCCATGGGAGGTGTTGTTACTGAGGAGCAAGCTATTAGCCATGATTAATACCTAGACTTGGTTTATTCCCAGTTAGGTACTTTGTATGACCTGATCCTGCATGCTCCTCGACCTACGATAGGTCCATCTAGACTTGCAACTGAACCACCTGCTGATGGTATACTTGGTTCAGTCCAAACACAATCAATGGCTAAATCTTCAATGAAACAAACCGCTACCCCATCTAATCCACAAGCGCCACCTGCCAAAACTACATCCTCTCCTGTTGCTTCTGCTGAAATGAATGCAGTACATTCCACTGAACCTTCAGGTGGGAAGAAAAAAGGAAAAAATAAACCTAAAAAACTTGACAAACGATAGGAAGGTAATAAAACACAAAATACAGATAATGATTCAAAAGGAAAGAGAAAGGTAAAGTATCCCTGTTTAATCTGTGGAGGTGATAATTTTACAAAAGAATGTCCTCGGCATGAGGAAATGAATAAGTTTTTGAAAGCTTCACCCACCCCAGCTGTTTTACAAGATCCTTTCTCTTCCCAAAAATAGTTAGTTGATCATAAGTCCTTGAACGAAACTACTTCGTCTACTGATGAAGTTCGTATGATGTCTAGCAAAACAATGAACTTGAATACTAGGCCAAAAAGTTATGACCCTCCTCCTAAAAAGAAACCTAATGACATTCCACCCGAAAAACCCTCAGTTTCCACACCTCCTCCTAATAATGGTCTTCAGATTGAAAACCCCATTTCATAATCCATTTTCCATCCACCAAAAGGCACTCTACGCAAGTCCGTCATTAACCCTAATGCATGTGTTGCCCAATATTATAACATTGTTGAAGATTTGGATAAAGCACCGTGTGCCATGTCGGATTTAGAGGTACTTTAAACCTGTCCAACTCAACGAAAAAACTTGCTTACTTCCCTTGGATCCATGGATCCTAAGATTTCTAATATCATCACTTTCAGGTTGGATGATTATAAGTCGAGGCTCTTGCATCAATTAGGTTTCCAGATAGCCACAAAAATTGCTTGGAAGACTATTCATTGAACTATGTTAGATGAAGGGACCTCTACATCAGTCATGTCTTTATCTTGTTGGAGAGCCATTGGTTCTCTAGAAATCAACTGTTCACCTACCACTCTCAAGGCTTTTGATGGTTGCGGTTTCCAACCTTATGGATTACTACCTGCCATCCATGTTGAACTAGGGGTCAAGTCGGTCTCCATCCACATTGAAGTATTTGACGCTCCTTTGGATTACAACTTACTCCTACGTCATAACTGGTTCTATGCTATGCAAGATGTAGCATCATCCATTTTCTGGATTGTCCAGTTCCTATTCCAAGGAAAGATTGTTATTGATGACTAGATATATTTCCTCACACCTAGTGCCATTACGAATGATGCAGCTAGTGTTCCGCTTCTAAATACACCACAGTATAAAGACATTGGAGTAGGTCTTATCAAAGATTATTCACTTATGGGATTTTTTCCCTCATCTGACCCTCCTTTGGCTTCACAAACTGCACCCATTAATATGATTTCTAGTTCTCGTACAGACAACGGAAAAGAAATCATTGTTGAATCCTCATCCTTTTACCCTTTCGAAGAGATGTACAATGCAATCCAAGCTACCAGTGAGCTTGCCATCAATTACCATTTCTTGGTGGCCTCAGATCCTTATCATACCCCATATTGGATCGATCACCCCTCCCCATCTCTAGATTATCTTTCACTCACACTTCCTATGGATGAGTCTATTATGGAAGTTATGTCGTTAGATGAGATGCCTTGGGAAGATTATCACCATCGATCTTTTTTCCTTCCCTCTAGCCATATGGTAGAAAACCACTTTGCCTCCATGGTTTTGTCCGATATAGTCCTCAACCCTCAGTCTTTGATTCTCACATGTAATATCGAATCTGAAGGGAATGTATGCAACATTACCAATACTATACCCATCTACATATCCATGAAACCAGGTGTTTCCGAGAACATATCCATAGGACAGAACTCTTCCGCTGAATAAATCCAAACATACATGACTCTTTTCAAAGAATTTCAAGATGTCTTCGCATGGACATATGAAGAAATACCTGGGATTGATCCCTCCATCCTTGTCCATGAAATTAAAACATATGCTGATGCTAAGCCCATACACCAAAAAATACGACAGGTTCATCCTCAAAAAACAGCCGCTATTAAGGAAGAAGTTGAAAAACTTATGAAGGCTGGTTTCATCTACCTCATACCACTAACTGAATGGGTGTCCAACATAGTCCCTGTGAATAAAAAGCAAGGAACTATTAGGGTTTGTATCGATTTTAGGGATCTAAATTGCGCTTGTTCAAAAGACAACTTTCCTACTCCCTATATCGATCAAATAATCGATAACTATGCCGGAAGCGTCATTTTCTCCTTTATGGATGGCTTTTCTGGCTATAATCAAATTGAGATTCTCCCATCCGATCAACATAAGATGGCATTCATTTTCCCATGGGGGACTTCTTCTTATCATAAATTGCCTTTCAGCTTAAAAAATGCTGGCAACACATTTCAACGTGCCATGTCATATGCTTCTCATGACATTAAACATGTTGTGGAACCCTATTTAGATGACCTTCCTGCCCATTCTAAGCAGTGGGATCTTCATGTCAATCACTTGAGAGATGTTTTTCTTTGATGTCGTCATTTTAATATCCGTATGAACCCCCATAAATGTGTTTTTTGTGTTGAAGCTAGTCGAATTCTTGGTTTCATTATTTCTAAAGATGGCATCCGTATCGATCCTTTGAAAATCGAGGCTATCTTGGCCCTGCCTACTCCCACGAATGTTACTGAACTCCAAAGTTTGCAAGGAAAGGAAAACTTTCTGCTTCATTTCATTTGTAATTATGCAGAGAGGACACATGGTTTCATGAGGTTTCTCAAGAAGGATACCCCTTTCATTTGGGATGATTTCACACAACGCACATTTGATAACCTTAAACACGCACTTACCCATGCACCTGTGTTACAACCACCCAATTATGCCAAGGATTATTCCTTATATGTAGCTGCATCCTTGTCTACAATTGGCATGGTCCTTGTTGAAATAGATGAACACAACCAAGAAAATGTGATTTATTATGCAAGTAAGAGTCTTTTGGATTCTGAAACCCGATAATCACATGTGGAGAAACTTGCTCTCACCACAGTCATTGCGGTCCAAAAATTTCATCATTATATCTTGCTCCGTACCACTACTGTTTATGTGGATTTTAACCTCATGTACTACATTCTTACCCAAAAAGTGCTTGGGGGAAAATACTCACATTGGATCGTGATCCTCCAAGAGTTTGACCTAGAATTCACTAAAATTATTTCCAAGAAGTCCCTCGTCTTTGCATAGCTTATATGTGACCTTCCCCGTACCATGAAGAATCTAGAGCCCTCTGATTCCTTACCTGCTGAATCACTGTTTCTCATTAGCACAACTGATCCATGGTATGGAGACATCATTTTGTATCTCCATACCTTATGATACCATCCTATTGCCTCCCAAGATGAACGTCGTCATGTTCGCCACCAGGATAAAGTTACCTTATCTTGAATGATACCATATACCACCGTGGTGTTGACTCCATTCTACATTGTTGCCTTACACATGAAGAGGTTGAGACCATCCTTAATGATTTCCATGCTAGAGCTTGTGGCGGTCATCTTTCCAGGTTGGCTATTGCCCATAAAATCCTGCGTGCTAGGTACTTCTGGCCTTCCATTTGCAAAGACTGTATTGAAATGGTCAAGAAGTGCCCACCATGTCAAATGTTTACCTCCAAGAAACGCACCCATCCAGCTCCACTTCATCCTGTAGTAGCAGTTGGCCCTTTTACAAAATGGGGCATAGACTTCGTGCATTGTAGACCTACCTCAACCGGGGGGCATGGCTACATCATTGTGGCTATTGACTATTTTACAAAATGGGCTAAGGCAATGCCCACATACACCGAGGACGGTAAGACTACTGCAGTTTTCCTATTCAATCATATCATTGCTCGATTTGGGATCCCAAGGGCCATAGTGACCGATCATGGGTCACACTTTCAAAATAAAATGACAGCAGAGCTTAGTGTAAAACTAGGGTTTCATCATGAAAACTCTACACCATACTATCCTCAGGCCAATGGCCAGGTTGAGGCGATAAATAAAGTATTAAAAAAAACGCTTCAACGAATGGTAGGACAAGCCAAGTCAAACTAGCATTTACAGCTTTTCTCTCCACTTTGGGCCTATAGGACTACTATCAAAACTTCCACCGGATTCACACCTTTCCGATTGGTATATGGACTTGAACCCACCCTCCTGATCGAATGTGAAATCCTCTCTTTGAAGCTGGCTGTGGAACTATTACCCAACACTACCATAGATGAAGAAAGATTCCTGTACCTAAATAAACTTGATGAAACTCGAAGTGATGTTTCCTTAGCTAATGAGGCACACAAACAAAGAATGAAAGTCCAGTATGATAGGAGTGTCCAACCCCATTCCTTCAATGAAGGAGATCTGGTCTTGACCTATGACCAAAAGAAATTCAACCTCGGGGAAGGAAAGTTTGAGTCTATGTGGCATGGGCCTTATATTTTCAGTCGTGTTTTAGAAAAGGGGGCATATGAATTGGTTGATTATGATGAGATACCATTGGGAGATCCTCGAAATGAGCTCTACCTCAAAATATACTATACCTAGGTCATCTAGCATAGGGTCTTTGTAAATATTGTTTATAGTTTGTTGTGTGTCTTAGACCTTAAGAAGTGTGTCTTTTGTGTGATCTAAAGAGTGTTTTTTATAAACCCTACTTATGCATGTCTTTTGTGTCATGGACAGATGACTTCCTTCATTGGCTTTGTTGATGGTGCTCATCGATATACGCTTAACCTTCCATCTGCAACTTGGGTACTGTACTCTCCTATAAGTGAATTGGTGAGTTCAAGGGGTATTCTTTAAGGTCCTTCCACCAACAATCTGGTAGAATATCAAGCTGTAGTTAGATTGTTGACAGAAACTCTAGCTAATGATGTAAGGGAAATTAGGGTTTACTTGGACTCTGAGCTGGTTGTCCAACAACTTAACCGAGTCTACACCATCTGTAATCCCCTACTTCTTCATACTTTTTGAAGAGTCAGGTTGTTAGAGAGGTCTTTTGAGAAAGTCACTTATCAAGACATTCCAAGACATTTAAATGCAGTGGCAAATTCCTTGGCTAATTATGTTTTGGATTGGTATATTGCTCATACATAAAAGTCCATTTGAAACATAAATCAAAATGTGTAAATTCATAAGTAGCTGAACATCTCACACATCACATTTTGTCACACACACAACTATAAATATAAAATTCCATCATATATATATAAACTGTAACATCGAGATACAAAAATGGGCTGAAGCATCCCTGGCTTTCAATGCCCTCAAAGCTCCGAACCATAAAAAGTTCAAAATTTGTGAATACATAGGGAAAAATCTAAAGCTTCGAAGCTTTCAGTAATATATATACAAAAAGAATATAAAAACAGATTAATTCTCCTGCGGTGCATCATAGCATATGATGGCTTGGGCCACCCTGTGGAGTAGCCTGGAAAACCGCTCAGAAACACCTACGTTGTGGCGTTGATAACACCCAGGTATCCTATCTGTGGCTACATCAGGAATACCCATAGTGAAGTTCTGTAGGTTTTCCCCCATATCTCCAAGCTCCTCTTCAGCTTCAGAGCAGAACACCATCATGTCTCTGGTGCTTACTCGCCTAGCAATAGGCGACATCCCCACTAGACGAGCAGGTCCAAAATCTGTATGAAAACACTTTTTGGTTATCTCAATGTTATAAAACATAAAAATGAAATAAAATACAAAATTCCAAAAAACATAGCTTGGATAGTGTCTTTACTTACCACGATTGTCCCACATCTCACCCTCAGGTAAAGCTAAATCTAGATCATGACAGAAATCTGCCCCATTATAGGCATAATCGTCTATCATAAGCAACTAGTTTCTCAACCAGCGAAAGAATCCAGACCCATAGTTAACTTTATGCCCTCTGCCGCCAAGGCATGGCATAGCTGTAACCCATGCTAGCATCCTAGGATCTTTAGGCTCCAGCCTGGTGATGGTTATTTATGGTCTCAGATGTGGAATCCACTATAACATAAATGACACTACCACTGCCCCATATCTGAATTGCTTCAGGGTTCCCCTCCTACATTTGGTCAACTACTTATTCAGGCATAATAGCATGCTCTCACACCAGTTAAAAATGGTAGGATTCATACACTACAAAGCATATAGAATATGAGATCTAGTAGTGAGGTGGGAAGATCTTGTTCCCTCCACTTTGCCAATGGTGTATACCACAGTCCTCAATGGGAGATTCACTATGGAATGAATCTTTAGTTTCCCAGATTGAGCTTCTGTGCCCAATGCACAATGCTGGTCTATTATTTCATCCAAGGCGCCTTCTCCTCCTCAAGCCCTAGATAAGACTTCCTGATTCCCCCTCATATATAGACCGATCAAGAAGTATATATCCTCTATCTCAATGGGCAAGATGTGGACCCCTACAACAAAATGTTCTTGGTCTGGGTCCCACATGTTAATGATATACTCAAGTAACCGGATGTGTGCTTTCATACAAGGCACACGAAAATACTTCAGTAGTCCACAGTTTCTTAGGGATTCTATGGTAGGTTGGTCATTAGCAGCCTATAAATCAGAAGACTCCTGCTCCCTTTCTTTCCATATGACCATAGTGCACCTGCAACATACAAATTTCATGATTAGAACACATGGCACGGATAAAAAGTAGAATAACATATTTTGAAGAAAATCTTGGGCATAATTTTGGTCATTTTAGCATTCTAGGGTTTCAATTTTTCTTCTTAAGGATGCAACGACGCTGATCTCTTTGGCCAACAGAGCACCGTCGGTGCCTGTGCCCTTTTCCCTCAAGGCATCGCTTGCTTGTCTGCTGTGGACAGGGTGCCTACGGCATGCCTGTCTCAGATGGACAGAGCACCGTCGGGGACTCTGCCCAACGGCCAAAAAACCCTTAAAGAATAAAAATTAACCCATTTTCTACCATTGTAATTACTCAATGAAGGTCGGTTTTTCTATTTATAATAAAAATTTACAAACCTACCCTCTATTTTGTCTTCAAAATCATGATAAAAATTGGTTTTAGGGATGTGAGTCCAAACATGAAAAAATAAAAATTGATGTTTGTAGAGGATAGAAGGGAAAAGATTTCATTACTTAACTCTTACCCGATGAACGAAGAAGCAATGGAGTAGGAAGATCCTTGCCAAAACTGCCAATGGAACTCTCACCAATCCAAACCAACTCTCCAAACTCACAAGTGGCAAAAAAAAAATGGTAACTATTTCTTACCCATACTTTCTATTTATAGATTATTTGAGATTTTCAAATATACATTATAATTCATATATTTTGAAATCCAAATTATTTGAGTGAAAGTGGGTTTTTTGTTTTTATTTTCTATAGTTTTGGTAAAATGGTTTCTAATGGTGTTTTTTGAGTTTTTCAGGGTTAATGTTAGGTTTTGGCTCCGATACAAGTCATTTTGGTCTTTTTCAATCTTAGGGAAAAAATGAAAAAGTACCGAGTGTTCTTTTATACTTTTTACATGCTCGTTAAAATTCTAGTAGAAAGGTGTCGAGCCCAGTTTTTTGCTTTTTCAGACTCGTTAAAAATGGCTTATGAAAAAGGAACCTCGTCTGGGAGTTATATTTAATCTCTTTTCAGTCTCCACAAAACACAAAAGATTTCCAAGCGAACTTGTTACGTTCCCTCTTGTAAAAGAATTTGAACGGTCGACTAGTCGGGGGTAGGTTATCTCTTTTTTGGACCGACTAGCCTTATTTACAAAAAAGGAACCCTTTTGGAGTCTTCTTAGTCATTTCAGACTCTCTAAACATGAAATGACAAATGAGTTTTCTTGCATCAGACTCATAAAACATATGATGCAAGACCCTATTTTGGGAATGACCCTTTCTCAGGTTCGTGAAAGATATGAGAATGGACTCATCACTTGATGAGCTTCACCGGGTGTTTGTTACCCTCTTTGGACTCGTAAAAATGAAAAGAGGCACTCACCTTTCGAGGTGGGGAAATTAAAGGAAGGTGAGATGGTTTTCATTTGTTTATATGGAAGTACTCTACAGTCCACCTTTGAACATGGAACTTGTTTACATTTGCATATCCGAACACTTTTGGGTTTTCATTTTGTCTTCCAGTCGATCCATTTCATGAGTCATGCAACTCCTTTGAGTCAATTTAGAGAATTCTCTATTATATTCCTTGAATTACACCTGGTTCCATTCTCGTGATTCAATACTACCAAGTCGTGTATTGTGCCACCCAGTTGTTCAAAGGTTACCTTTCTTAGAACCATGATTCGTCATCAACCTCACTCATCCTCAAAATTTAGTCATGTCTGATTCAGTCCTATCATTCCAAATCAACTTTTGTTCTCAGTTTCATTTCACTTATGTGGGAATAATCATGGCCCTCATGTGACAGATTCTATCCCTGTCGATTTCAGGTAATTTTCTAGGGATTAGACCTAGAAGCCTAGAGAGTATGTTGGGCCTGCATACCTCAATGGAAGGTTACCTTGATTTCAAAATGAGTTTACATCGTTGAATTTTGATTGAAATATCTCATCAAAAGTTTTAATTCAATTCCTTTATTCACATTTGATGAGATGTACCAAGATACCTTTGGAGTCATTGACATCAATGGTGATTTCCCTTGCACTTGTTAATAGTTGACATTAATGGCTGGTAATCAAGTGGTTTCTACCATGTTCAACGTCAAGACATTGTAATCACATGGTTAGATTCATATCACTTGGATATTGGGATGAAGACCCTGAGATGTTAGGCTTTTTCATCATCATTTCCTATGCTTAGGTTGCGTTTGGAGAATATTTGGAGTCATGACACAGATCCACAGTGTATATTTGGTGGTTGTGTTCTATATATAGAATTGAGCGGCATAGATCTACTTTGTATGTCTTGTAGCTATGTCCTACCTTTCATAATGGTCAATTATGGATCTATAGTGTATTATGAGTAGCCATGACATAGTCATCATCATAGATCTGTAGTGCATGGGTCCGCAGTTGTGATTGGATTGGATAAAAGTCAGTTATTGGTATTTTTTTGGCCTCTGTATAAGATGGAAAACTTGCAAAGCATTTTTCCTATCACATTCTTCTAGCTTCATACTTTGGGGGGAACTCTGTTGCACATGAAAATCTCACATTGCCTAGTCAGCCTTCAGATAACTTTCTTGTTGCCTCACAACCTCCCAAAAATCCTGATCTGGATCACCTTGGCCATTTTTTTCCCCTAAACTAAAAAGATAGGCACTCTTTTACCTTCTCCACAGAGCACCTTCAGTGCCTTCATCATTTGAGCAAGAAGTGCCTTTGATCCTTTTATAGTTGAAAAAACCCTAGGTCAATGCTCTGTCTAGTTTTCTGAAAAGCACCAGTGGTCTTAAAAGGGGAAACAAAAAAGTTTCTAGAAGGTTCCATACAGAATCCTTTGTGGAATTGGTTCCTGCATGTCTGGGAAGTGTGGCATTCGCCTCCCTCACCTATAGGGATCCTATTCTATCTTTTTGTCAAGTCATCATATGAGTCTTTGGCCTATAAATAAAACCTCCATAAGAGAGTGAGAGAGATCAGAAAAAGCACCCTTATGCTACTAGTTTGAAGTCTAGATAGAGGCAAGGTAGAGGTAGCTTGTAGCTAGAGAGGTCTTCATTGGAGTTTGTAGACATTTGTTGAGACAAAAGTTGTCAACATTAAGGCATTTGGTTGTACTTCTTCCCATCCATTATTAATACAAATACATTTCCATTTCCTATATTTGATTATTGTGTTTATGATTGAATATTATTGGACTTCTTGATAACCAATATGGATAGTAGATTATCATGATTCTCTCATCTTCTTGTTTGTCTTGTGATCCATCTTGCCGGTATTGAAACATCTCAAGGATTTTCCGGAGAGAAGATAAGCAGATCTAGGTATGAGGTGTGTTAGGTTCATTATTTAACTGTTCAAGGAAAGGATATGTGGCTGTGATTCTTTTGTTCTGTAGTTGTGTGTTTTCATTATAGAGGAACAAGTCCCTTAATTTCGAATCTCCTAGAATTCACTGTTGAAAATCAGAGCTCAAATGGGTAAAAGTTTCAAATGATTTATAATATTTTGAATTTTTTACTATTTATATAAAATTTTCAAATATTTGAAAATTTTTACCCCCTTTCCTATAGTTTCGACATTTTCTAACCATTTTGGACAGTTTTTGACATAATTTGTGATGTAGAGAACCTTTTTCAGTGCCGTTTCAACCATTGGATTGACCCGTTCGTGTCGATCTCAGGTATCATGTCTAAGCTGGCATATAGGTTACGTTTCATCACCGTTTTCATTTTGCATAACCTTATGACCATCTCATCATGACCTTAGGTACGAACCCACTCTATTATGTCATGGAACCTTCTTGCTTCTTTAGAAGTGGTATGATATGAGTGGTAGAGCTTTACCTTACATGTGTACCCTAGTTATCGCCTTATTTGCATTTGGTGCCCATGCTGACATTTTCTCCTTTAGGGTGTGGGATTCCGTTGTATAGTAGTGCCACGACATTTCGCAAGAGCCTCATACTCCTCTTGATCTTTTGCTGGCCTATTTCCCTCAGGACTCCCTCATGTCAAGTTGTGAATGCATAATCATGAGCTTTGCCTGCCTTATTGAGCTTTATGCTGGCTCCCTTGACATTGCGTTTCAGCCATATAGCCCGAGCTTGTCTCATGTCTAGCCATGCAGAGCCATTTTTTATCCTTCGCAACTTGATTCCCTTTTTACTGGGAGGAGATTTCCCCCCGAGTGTTGATATCCTACACATGTATCCTTGCATTCAGCATAGGTATGTTCCATTGCTTAGAACTAGTTTGTTTTCCCATATGACACTCATCTCCTCCTATTTTGTAACTATAAAGCTATTTTATTCTTTTTTCAAGCTTTTTAAATAACTGAAAAAGTCCAAAAAAAATAAAAAAACCAAAAATCCAGACAAGGAAAGATGTTATCTATGGCAGCTGTCGAGTCGTGTCACCTTCAAATAGAGCATTATATATCACATCCATTGGTTGGGTTATAGTTTGAATTTAGGAGCTGTACTTGTTTATCTGAGTTTATCTCCACCGACTGGTTAAGATTCCAGTCCCTATGGAGCCTCTGTTGATGCCTCCTATGTCGCAGAGATGTCCCATTTTGTATATCGAGTCTATGTTTCCTTCATTCAGTCACCATACGCCGTTATTCTCTTGTTCGAAGGAAGTTGAAGCCTGTGTTGGCCATTCCTCAGCTATCTTGACTTTGCATGTCGGCCATTCTCGGTACAGTTACTAGTTCGTGCACCCTATGATCGAGTCCTTCCACATTATACAGCTTGGCTGAGTACCTTGTGTTGGATGATGGGGGATTCCTTAATGCCCTCCTTCCAGCGGATTTCATCCCATCGACTTCAGATAATTTATTCTAGGATTGGAATCTAGAGTCATTTTGAGTGCCTTGAGACTTGCAGTCATGAGTGGCAGGTTCTCTCACCATCGACAGTTCTTAGGAATACATCAATGTCCCCTGATCGATGGATCCTCTCAAGTGTTTGACCTCAACACATTTATTCACACTTGTTAGTTTGCGCTCTAGTACCTTGATTCCCATTTTCATTATTGGTGGGTGATCTCACGTCTGTTAACGGTATACATTAATGACCGGTAATCAGACGATGGACTACTATGTTCGACCACGACACCCCTATTCGCATAGTAGGACATGTACTCATAGCGGTTTGTGTAGAAGACTTTCCAGATTGGTGGCATCTCTTATATGCTACCTCCTTGATCATGCCATTGTTCATGAGATTTCAGCTCTCGTGACTTGATTCCAGTATATGTTAGATATTTCCAGCCACTATGGAGATCTTGATCTGTTATATCTTCAGCCATTATGGAGATCGTGGTCCTTTGTATATCTTCATCATGGAGATTCTAATCTATGTATATTGTACGTGGCGATGAACACATATGTGATATCATGTATCATGCCTATTCATGGCCATTATACTCTTATGTATCCTGGACTGCTATATGTACTTGCAGTTATGTGCAGAGTTGTATTAGTGTACTATGTTGATTGGGTGGCTGGTATTCCATTTGGGATCCTTCATCACTCCACTTCTGGGATGGACTTATAATGTATTTCAGACATCGTATGACCCCTCTGACCTCACACATTAGGGGGCATCTGTTATAGCTGATTTCACCACTCCAGGTGAATCACACTTTGTATGGCCTTCCCATGTCCCGCTGCAGACTCCTTATACCATATGGACCATTTTTTGTCCTTTGATGTTTCCTTGATCATCCTTAAAAACATGTGAAAAATGATACACACGACTTTTAAACCTATAAGCATGTATATACGTGGGTTTGCCCACTAAAACCATGTACATCGGGATGTGTACATAATCCAAATCCTTTTGGAGTTTTACTTGACATGGATCCAACTCATTTGACTCCTGGCCTTCCCTATGCCTTGAGATCACTCGGATTCGACCTTTCACTACCCCTTTGGAAGCTATATAAGGAACCCCTTGGTACATTCAAGGCAAGAAGAGAGAATTGAGAGCAAAGAAACTATAGTTCATTGTTGCCAGAACTTATGCTTGAGTCTACATCCCTTTGTCTCTTGGAGCACTAGTGTGTTCTTCCCAAGCTTGCCTTTTGCTTGTGAGCTTGCTATTGAGAGATGGAGGATTGAAGTGGTGGAGGCCCAAGTGGGGGATTTAGTTTCTTTGGTTCTTAGACGTGCCGTCAGAGGTTGTATCTTGTAATCTCTGATTTATGTTAATAGAAATATCTTTTCATGTCCAATAATGTGTGTTTGAATGAATATTTTATCCATGGGATTATGTCAAATGCTTGTACATTATTGGTTATATATGCTAGAATAGATATAACACCATGATATATAGAATGCTTTTATTGTTTACTTATTGTTGAGGAAGTAATCTATCAATTCAAGCTGAAGATTGGAAAGCTCAACGGGGATCTACTTCAACCATCCGGAATAAGGTACGAGGTCTGATCCTTTAGTGTTAGACATTTAATTTCTATTGCATATTGGAAAGGATTGATTTCTGGAGTCAAGCTATCTGTTGTGGTACCCCAAGCCATAGGATTTTTTCTCCGTAACAGAGTTGGCGACTCCGCAGGGGATCGAACCCAGAAACAGATACCTCGAGCATTCTTTCAACTAATCTTCGAGCTCGTTGAAAAGAATAAGATGGTGTTTGAGCTTACTGTATTGCTTTTTTGTGCTCTGGATTCAAACATGAAAAAGGTTTCGAGTTCCTTTTATACCTTCGGCGTGCTCGTTAAAAAATCAGTGAAGAGGTATCGAGTTTACTTTTACTATTTTTTTCAGACATGTTAAAATTGGATTATGAAAAAAGAACCCTAGTAGATTCCTATTCAAGCTCTTTTCGAACTCTTAAAACATGAAAATATTTCTGAGTGATATTGTCTTCTTCACGCTTGTAAAAGGACCTGAAGAGTTGTCGTCATGGTGATAATTTACCCATTTTTCAGACCAGGGGGCACTACTTATGAAAAAGGCATACTCCATCCAATCATGACTGGAAGAGTTCTCCTTGATATAAGTTTATACTTTTTTGGGCCTTGGGGACTAAATTTACAAAAAAGTCCATTTTGGAGTCTTCTTAGTCATTTCAGACTCTCTAAACATGAAACAACAAATGGGTTTACTTTCATCATACCCATAAATCAAACGATGAAGGACCCTTTTCTGGGAATGAACCCCTCCTTTCTCAGATTCATAAAACATATGAGAATGGAGTCATCACTTGATGAGCTACAATGAGTGTGTGTTACCCTCTTTGAACTCATAAAAATTAAAAGAGGCACTCATCCTTCGTGATGGGGGAATTAAGGAAATATTTTGTGTTTCGTTGTATTTATGGCAATACATAGTTACTCTTGAACATGGAACTCATTTGCATATGCATTTCAGTACTTGGTTAATCTGTTTGTCTTCAAGTCCTATTGATTCCATGAGTCTTCTTACTTCCTTTGAGTTGTCCAAGAATACTCTCGCCATTAGTTGCATTGGAGGATTGGTATCATTCTCATGACAATACTGCCAAGTCAGGCCATGCCCATGTTTAAGATAATATCTAGTCATATGTTCACTATCTACAGTCAGTGTACCTTCTATCATGTTGTTCATCTCTGAGTCAGTCTTGTACATCACTATGCTATCTATTTTTCTCCAAAAACATATTTGATCGCGTTTCATGTCGTTGATGAGGGATTCATCATGGCCCTCCTTTGACGAGTATATTCCTGTCGACTTCAACACCTCATCCAGGTATTATACTTAGAAACCAAGACAAGTACCTTGGGCCTGCATGCCTCAATGGCAGGTTACTTCGCTTTCAACATGAGTTTACATCATTGAATCTTGATTGAAAGATTCTACCGAGTGTTCGAATTAAATTCATTTAGTCACACTTGGCAGAATGTACTGAGATACCTTGGGAATCATTGACATCAATGGTGATTTCCCTATAATTTGTTAACAGTTTACATTAATGACTGGTAATCAAGTGGTTTCTACAATGTTCGACATCAAGACATTGTATTCACATGGTTAGATTCTTATCGTTGTGGGTTTGTCTTGAAGACCCTAGGTTTTCATATATCTTTGCCCAGGTTGCGATGGAGTTTTGTTTGAGTCATATTACACAGGTCCACTTTGTATTGGTCGTGGCTGTGTTATAATCTCATCATGGATCTACGTTTGTTTCTAGTAGCCATTATTGTGTTCAGTCGATCTCTACCTCCATGGATCTACATTTTATTGGTCGAAAACCATGTTATGAGTCATGATATTTGAGTCAATTGTACTGCAGCAGCTTCCAGCCAACATCCTTGCCTTCGATTTCTTCACTTTACAAAGCATTCACCTATCACATTCCTCTAACTTCATGCCATTGGGGGGCATTTTGTTACACTAAAATCTCATCACGTTGAGCCATGTGTTAACCCTATGCCTAATCCCTAAAGTTATCTATGCTAAACTGGATTGATACTGAGGTTGTTTCTACCCTTTTTACCCTCTCTAGGTAGGCCAATTATTTTCCCTTCATGCTAGGTGTGTCAATGAAATTATTTCCATTTATGGTAGGTGTGCCAGTTCCGTTGCTCTGTCTCCTATTTCTAGGTGCGTCGACGGTGCTCTTTCCCTTCATGGAAGGTGCGCCAATGGTGTTTTTAGGGAAAAAAACAGAGATTCGAGACTCTTATCGAAGGTGGATGAGGTGGAGAACTATCCCTGAGTTCTGGGTGAGGTGGAATTTGGTTCCTAGCCTATGGGGAAGATCCCTTAGACCCCTCCTCCTAATCCTCAACCTACTCTATCCCTTTATCCTTATAAATTAAACCCTCTCTCCATTGTGAAGAGAGGAAGGACTATGGTACTTTTATGTTGGTGGAATTTCTAGGTGATCCCTATCATCATTTGGGAGGCTTGCTTTCTTGCTTTGGAGGCTTTGGCTTGGATTGTTGGATGGAAGGTTACAACGTTAAGTCTAGGTTGTAATGTTCTTTCCTATGTAATTCCATGTATCTCCTTGATTAAATTAATACAAATCTCTTTCCATAAACGTTATTGTGTTAATAATGTTTAAAGATTTCTTCCTTAACTTTTACCTTATATCAATTCATGTTTGGATACACATGTACTGTTTGCTTTTTTCCACTTGCTCTACATGGTTTTGTAGCTGTAGATCTAAAGACTCTGGAGCTTGGATCAACAAAGAGAGAAGAGGATTTTCATATTTCAGGTAAGTGATCTATTAGTTAATTTGAATTTATATTTGATTTAGGGAAGTAGATTGTATTGTGTATTTGATTTGTTCTATATCCACTTGGAATAGGGAGATATGGCTTGATTCTGCTTGAGTAGATTTATCCGATAACACTAAACATACCAATCTTACGCAAGGCTACTTGCATATCTTCCCTCTAATCAGAGTAGTTGAAGGGTGTAAGGATTTAGGGTACAAGAGCTGAAGAATCCATCTTTCTATATGTTGATAAGTCAAGTCCTCAAAAATATACGTACATAACTGCAAATAACACTGCAAAACCAATTCAATTTTCAATCATATGTCAGTACAAGCCTTTCCACCTCGACATGTGCACTTTCTCAGAGTTCATCAGACTTGCAGAGACTTCTCTGGATGAATCCAGAGTTAGAAAGGCATTTTTTACAGGATTTATGTGGAAACTCAGTTGCTTTTGGTGCACAATGGAAATTAGACAAGACTTATTGCTAGCCTGAACAAGGCTTTGATAACATGTTAAATTTGTGAACCGTTGATCTACAGGAAAATGAGAGAAATTAAGAAGGGAATTATGCAGTGGAATAATCAAAGAGAATGCATAATGAACAGGAAATTCATGCCACAAATTTCAGATAAAATGAACAAGAATTGATCAGTTAATCACAACATTAATCTTCATTTATTAATCATTAATACAATGGTGTTATAATAAGTAGAATTCGAATCATGTGGTAGGATTCGAATCTACCAACTAGACTTGACTGATTATCTAACTTAGTGTGTCTAAATCATTGTTGGAGCTCACTAGTCTAACTCCGGATGTCTAAATCAATCTACAATCAGTTAACTGATGAGGAAGGTGAGAAAAAGGATCCCCTCTCTCTGCATGCATGCAAAACTGGCGCTAGGATAACTGAAAGTGATCTAACTGATTGTGACTGGAGGTTGACTCAGCATAACTGCTTACCTACCAAAATAAATTGATGGAGGTTGCTGGTGGCACTCATAGTGGTATTCTATAATGTAGGGATTGGTCTCATAGGCACATTAAATCATGCATGCACATGCAATAAGTGGAAGATAAAATATATATGTTTTCCACACCCTCTAGCACAATACTAATGTCTCCATACATTAGGAAATATGACCAAATAGACTATATTGGGAAAAGGAGGATTAATTAATCCTAACACAGAATATGATTGAATAAATATTAATATATGAATGGATGATTGATTACAATGGATATGGCCTCCTTAAATATGGCTTGTCCATCACATATTGAAGAGACACTTCTCTTCATAAACTTTATTTAATATTATTAATTACTGTTACTAATGGTTACCTATTTATTTACTATTTTATTGTTGTAACATTTCCTTCCCCTTAGGAAAGCTTTGTCCTCAAAGCTTATATTATTGTTATCGTCTTTTCATTCTCATTTTGTGTTTGAACAACGTCATTACTTCCTTTATGTCTTTTGTTTTAAAACTTGTATTAGGTATGCGTTTAATCTTTGTGCGATAGTTTGTCAATTTCTCTTCACTTGTAACTTGAATTTGCATTCCATTCTGTTTATTATTGTAGTCCCGCTTTCCATGTACACAAATATGAGGAATAATTTTGTGACTAACCATATCAAGCCTAAAAAAGGAAGGGTATTTATGGTCCTTCATTGCTGAATTTTTTTTAATTGGACGTGCAATATTCATCATTGACCATTTTAATGCCATCTTTGTTCTTGATTTAAGTTTTTCATGATTGTGTTTATGTTCATACTTTGTTTTAGAAGTCGTTTGTCCTCTGATACTTAGGATGCCATCATGTAATGTTTCCCTTTTATTATCCTTATGATTTATCTCGAGAAGTGATGTCTCAAGGGGGTTCTCACACTTGAAGTCGGCAGATAGTATTACATTTAGGTTTCTCCAGGGTGGTACAACAGTTAAGGTAGAATATGAATCTAAATTTTTTTATTTTCTTGACTGGTCTAACATATCTAAGTTGCTGATATGGTTTGTGCTAGGCATTAGTTTTTGTAACACTTTGATTAATGTATTATGGTTTTGTGTCATGGTGCTCAAGTTCTATGTGATGGTGTTTATGTCTTGTGTCATGGTACTCATTTTGTCATCCAAGTCTTTTTGTTTATCATTTATGATGTCCAGTTTTTCATATAGCCTTCTTTCTAATACCAAAAAAATTTCATCTTTGATTTCTTTCTTGAGCACTGCATTGTGATTTTTCATTTCGTCCTTCCAGTTTTTTTGGTTGGCGACGAGGTCCTTGATGTCCTTCTCCAATTTATAAAAAATTTCTTTTGATTTCGTCATGGATTGGGTCCTGCTATTGGGATGTGTGTATTTGGACCCGCTTTTGACTTTTGTGGGAAGTGAAAAGACAATTAATGTCTTTAGTTGGAAAAATAAAAATAAAAAATCTATAATTATATTATTATTCAAATTAATATTATTATATTATAAATTTTTATTTTTATTATGAAGTTGGTAAATAAAAGGATAAATATAATAATAAAAATATTATTATTATATTATATTTATTTTTTTATTTTTATTTTGTGTGTGTGTAGGGCTTACGTGGAGTGGAGATCAAAGAATTTGAATGGCAGCATTGGAGAGTTACTGCAGAGGGAAGTGGCGTTTGGAAGGGCCGAGAGTGGAAGGGTAGGAGCATTGTGTTATACCCAAATTCTGTCACCAACATGTGATAAGATCTCTAACACCTTTATTTCCCTCAATCCCAAACTTGAAGTGAAAACAGTGGTCCAGATGTTGATCCTACATATAAAATCCTAGCACCACTCTTACCCTTAAGATTAGAAGCAGTACCTTATACAACACCGCATGAGTTATGTGGAAGATAGGCAGTGCCACCACCTTTGACCTTTGATTTGTGTGCGGTTCTCACCTTACACCACTCTGTCCTAAAGGAGTATAAGCGGTGCCCTTGGTAAAAGGTGAAAAAAAGGATGTTTCACGAAACTTCTAGAACAAAAGCTTCATGGATAGCCTTATCCCTACTCACATGGGCCAGTTAAGCTTGATATCCATGATTTGGGGATCTCATGGCCACCTCACCCACCTATTTCTTAACCATTCCTATCCCTTTAAGCCCTATAAAACCAGGCTCATACTCCATGGTTAAGGAGACAAGAAAAGAGTAAAGTTATGTTGCTGAATTAACATCCTGGTCTAATCCATTAGAAAGCATAGAGGAGCAAGTTGGAGCTATTGGGGATGAGATGTTAGTCTTGTGAAGGAGTGCATAGACACTAAGGAAAAAAGTTGTAAACTCTTTCATTCATCTATTAATGCAAAGTTGGTTCCTTTCCCATATATCTATTGTGTTATAATTTCACATGTGTACTATCAGATTCCTTAGTCTCTGATATAGATCTATGGATATTTTTCTAGTATATTTGATGTTTTCATGTGTTTGATGCATTTATGCAGGTCTTCGATCATAGATCTTATTCCAGGAATCTATAGTTTCTAGGGAAAGTCTTCTGACCTAGTTGTGACTCATTTGTTCTGGATCTGAACCATTAAGACCAGAGGAACAACTTCTATCTGTAGAAGGTGTGATATTCCTAATAACAAATCTTGTGACTCCACTAGGGAATACAAGCTTTAGTTGATCTGATCTTCCTCAGTCTTCAAACACTTGTCCGAATCCAAGCTCCAGTCTTTAATATTTTCAGTCAGATCGACCATCTAACTTAGTGAAGTTTTGGTTTGAAATCGTCAGATCTCTTCAGATCTGAGTCACCTTAACTTTATATGCTCTGTATTACTATTGATTCATTAGTTTTAATATTGTTTTTGCAACTTCTAACTTGATCTTTTTGCTCTCCTTGTGTTCTGGGTTTTTATAGGGAACCATGGATGTTCAGTGGGAAATAAGTGGTGCCACTGCCTATGCGTAGCTAGTAAGAAGCGGTGCCACTACCTGTAAGCAGTTAGAAAGAAGCGGTGTTGGCGCAACCCACCAACAAAGCCTTATCAATAAGGGTTTTGACACTATCGATGTCCTGCAGTGCAGTCTCCCTGAGCGTCGACCTGAACAGGTTTTACCCTGCCCAGTAACGTCTATGAAGCAGATGAGTTCTCACCTGAGGTGTTCAAGGGAGAGATGTGAGAACCAAGTTTCTGACAATGGAGAAGGAGGATATGGGGATCCGACTGGGAAGAACCACGAATCCTACAATCATCCTACCTTATCACGACATTAATCACAAAACATTATACCACATCCAATAATCATAGGAACAATGATTTCATCAATAGGATCACATTAAGTAGAAACTGACTTACACCATTGTATCAGAAGCAAAATTATAGCAGCATAACAGATCTATGTAAATTGCATCGCATTATTGTGACAAAAGGCTGTAATGCATCATCATACAGATCTATATAAATTGTATTGCATCATTATAACAAGGCAGTATTGCATCAACATGATAGAGAATAGATAAGGGTCAAACCCTACTCATGATATCTTATATTAATGTTGCCAAAATAAGCCACATTACACAATCGTTCTCCAAAACTAGAGAGTGCATCAGAAATAAACCCAGACAAGATCACAGTTAAGACAAAATGGTCTTTAGACAACATAGTGTGCCAGATATGATACCAAAATCAAGTTCAATTCTTCTTCTCAACCGATGGTGTGTTCCATCACAAAAATGGATCTATAAATAGGCTTATGCCTTTACATGAAAGGTCCACTATTAACTAATTTCTAACTGTTACTAACCTATTACAACAAAATTAGGCCCACATATACATAAAATATTAAAAAAGTGGTTACTTCTGTACTCATCACGCTAAACGACCCTTGCATGGTACCATGTGATCTTGCGCAGCTGCTGCAATGCTGTGCAACTCACTCGCCCCAAAACCTTGCCAACAGGCCCCCAACATAGTTTTGTGGCTCATCCTTGAGCTGTGTCAAGTCGACAGAGTGTGTGCCGATGTCTTTTCCTTCAAGTCTTCAAATTGCTACACAATTTCACGAACTTGCAGCTAGACTTTGCTGGAGAGATGATGACAATTAGCCAAACCTTGTTGGAGGGGGTGTTCCTCATTATCCTTGCTGTCAACCTTTTGTTAACTCTCTTGAACTACCTGAAGTGTGGCAACAACCTTAACAACTAACTAGCCACTGAGATCCTGGAACTTGTTAAGGCGATCGAGGCACTTTTGCTGGTGCTCTTGGGAACGGGCAGTGCGTTGCTGGAGCTCCTTTAGTTCAATATCCCATGTGATTTGTATGATCAGCAACATGGACTTCAGCATAGACTTTAGAGTTGTTAATTGACCCTCTGCCTCTTGTACTTGCACAACGAGTTGATCCAGCTACTCATCTTGAATGATACTCTGCCAGAACTAAGTGGTCTCCTCCATAATAGTTTTTTCTTCTTGCTCCAAGTGGCCGAACTGAGTAGCAATTTTTTCAATGGAAGCCTTGCACTCTGCAATGACGTAGTGGGTTGTACTTGACCCTGAAGCAACAAGTTATGGTCCTGAAGTTGAACCAAGGTTTGCCCTAGTCACTGGGCCTTTTTGACTAGGGTGAGGGTGGCGGTGTTGTCAAACATGTGTTGGTAGGTGTCAGAGATAGACTGCTCCATCACACTATACTGCGTACTTACCTATGCTTGTTCCACAATCAGATGATCTTACACCTTCTTGAGATCCGTAATCTCTGCAGCAGTCATCTGCTGCATCTTGTCCTATGTCACCTTGAGCTAGTTGATTTCTTGTAATTTCTCCTCTGCAAACTACACACGGACTTGGTGCAGCTTCGTTGCATCCTTCTTCAGCTGATCAAAGATATTTTGGGCATTGAAAAAGCCCACAGTTAATTCTTGTTGTCATTTCTCCAATTCCAGGGTGGCACCGTTCTGCAACTCAACCAATTCAGTAGCCAATATCTTGTTTAGGTCTAGAGTCACTCTCTAGAGTGGGTGTAGCTGCTGTTGAACTTCATCGATGTTGGCGTTGATCAAAGTTAGGGGAACTTGCACATTCGAAACCTGGGGCTGAATGTTGATCGACGGGCTACCTTGCAACAGAGGTTGTGCTGATGGTTGCTTGGAAACAATATAAAAAATGGATTCTAGCCTATTTCTTATTGCACCAAATTCTTCCTGGTTTGATTCATTGATGGCCATAGTCACAGCCATAGAGGAATCTGTGATAGCCTTGATAAGTCGCTGCAATTGATCTTCCAAGCCATATTTAGTACCGCTGCCAGCCTCGTACTCCTGTCGCCATTTGGTGCGAGCCTCCTCCCGCATCTACTGTCCCGCATCTTCAGGATCTGTGGATGACTCATTGTCAGAGTCATGGGTGCTCAATTCTCGGGGGTGGGGTCTTTTGGGACCTCCATTGGTATCTCCTTTTCTAGCTCTTCTTAACTCATCGGGACATACCAGTCGCTCGACCATTCGTGCACAATTGTGTCCATCTATTCTGTAGTAATCTTGTAAGGTAGTGGTAGCCACTGCTTATTGAGATCCCTCCAGGCATGAATATGAATGGAGTGGGGTTTGATAGAAAACCATAGGATTCTATGATACTTGGCCACACTATAGGGAGAAATTCTTGGAACAGCAACAGCGACCACCTGCAGGGTCTCCCAATAGATCTAGAAATGAATAGCATAGTCGGTTTGGCGATTGGGTTCTTTGACCCACCACAAGTTTTGATACTAGACACCGTGACAAACCTTGGCTTCCTCAATCGTCATTGGCTAGTAGTCCTCTGGCTCCTTCCAACCAACCAGAGCAATGAGGATTAATAACCAACTATAAGAAAATGATCACCCGCTCTGAGCTGCAAGCACATCATCGAGCAACTGATTCAACAAAAATAACGACCAGTTCATCTAATCTCCCTCGGCACATTTCTGGGCATAGGAGACAACACCAGAATTGCATTAAACTGGTCAATTTCCATGAAAATATTTGCTAGACATAGTTCTGGCACCAATTCTCACCACCTGTGAGTTGATACTGTTAATGCGATAGGCACGAACATCCTATTGTAACCCAAAGCACTCCTTCAGCTGCTTCGCAAGCCTTTTGTCTGTATCTCATCCATGAATATATTGTGCTAGGTCCTCCCTAGCCTTAGGTAACCCGGTAATGATGGCAATTAAGTCGATAGTAACAGGGATCGACGTATTGATACAAAGCATCCTGTCATGGAAACACGCCAATAGTTGCTTGACACATGTGTGTGCTTCATTCAAACAATCAAAATGGGGCATATTGATGAGCCCCAACAAACCAGACTTCTCTAATCCAATGGCCCAAGGTTTTAGAACTCACTGAATGGGGCCACCAGGTGTTGACAGGATAGATTCGTAGGGCTCCTCCTAGACATCTTTTAGAAAAATCAAGTCATGGTCATCGAACTTGAGCTTGACCAACGAAGGGATGATATCAACTGAGCATTACATCCCTTCTCACAGTGCTAGCACCTTGGGTGGGTACTTCTGATTCTTCAACAGCTGTTGTGGCTTGGCTCCTAGATGTGTGGGAGAAATGTATCCCAAAATATCATTCACAGAGACACCCCATGGTGCCATGGACTCAACAATTCCGGAGCTCGATGGCCCCGTCTGGGCGGTACCTTCTCCCCACATTTGCACAGATGTGCAAGTTTGTCACTTCTTAAGGGGTGTTGGACTTGGTCTCTAGTATTGGAATTTCCGCTTTGAAATAGACGATGAACCCACTGGCATACTCATAAATCCCTCTTCTATAGCCATGGGCCAAACAAGTGACTCGTACTCACTTGAAATCTCAATAGAGTCAAGGATGCTCAGCATCCCTTACCCCACGAAACCAGAAGACACACTCAACAACTCACATGATACTCAAAACTTATCTCAATACTTCACACCAACTTCACCTTCTACTTCAGCTTGTACAATTGAACAATGCCATCCAACGTGTCCCACGCGGTGTTTTATAGCCACCTCTAGTTCCAAATCCATAATTACCAAATCTAACTACACCATTATTGCCAAATCGGGTATTAGTGACGCCAAAACCACCGTCAATCTTATGCTGCTAATGGTTAGATCACCCATTAATGTGGTTCAATTCAACAAGCGTCACCATCCAACTGGTTTTAACTACCTGCATTTATTACCTAATTTGACCAACACGCAGTTTTGCAACTATCACGACTGGTTGACCCACTACTGCTAACAACTTTATCATTGTGCACTGTCTCTCCCAATGCTAACCTTTTTTTCTTTTTCTTTTTTTTTCCAGAATTCAAGTGGTATGCATCGCCAGCCCCGTTCTATAGGGCTTCAGGTGACTCCCATTAACAAGCTTGGGCAACACTGTTCCATCTAATTGCTGCAATTGCACAGCGCCACCAGATGTAATAGACTAAATAGATAGGGACCTAACCAATGCATTTGTAACTTACCTAGATGCTTGATAAATTTACTGTTATATAATAGTACCAAATATCCCACCCCAAACTATTTGTGCTCAATGTGGCGGTCATGCTAGGCCTTTTGTTGATCTTTCACAACTTGTTGCTGCAAGCATGTGATGAATCGATCCTCTTCGAGCTGAATCAACTGCGAAACATGTTCTTCTAATGCCTCTACATTAGCCATGCCCATCGCTGCAATGATGCGCAAATTGGGAACGATGTATTCCATAGGCATGATGGCAATTTGCCCATAAACCAACTTAAACAGTATCTGACCTGTTAGCCGTTTGCATGTAGTACGATAGGCCCATAAAAGAGCAGGAAATTTTGTTGGGGCTAGGACCTTGTAAGTCCTTAATTTTGGCAACTCCGTGGTTTTGGTGCGAAGCTTGTAAGCGGAGTTGCGACCCAAAATAGTCTTAGGGGTGTCGTGGTTGGGTCAAAGCCCCTCTTTTTGTAAATGTCCCATGGTTTGCGGGTACCCATGGTTTAAGCCCATGGTATTTTAATAATGCACTTGTATAAATAGGCACTTATGTAAAGGAGTCAGGTTAGGATTTTCAAGGTTTTATTATGATGATAATTTGATGTGAAGAGACTAAGACCTATTTTATGGTTTTAAGGTTAAGTTCCAGCTGTGTGCATGGACTACCTTTGCAGCTGAGTGCGCAGAGGGTTTTGTAAGAAAGATTCTCCAGCTGAGTGCGCAGCTTTGGGTGACTGAGAAGATCTGCAGCTGAGTGCGTAGCTTTGGGTGACTGAGAAGATCTGCAGCTGAGTGCACAGATCAGAACTGTGTGTTTGTAAAGAGTTGAATATAAACGTAGTTCTGTGGATGTAGCCCCTACACTGGGGGTGAACCACGTATATCTTGTGTTGTGGTGGTTCTTTTATGTTGTTTTTGTTATGTTTTTTTTATGCATTGATAAGTAGATGAATGATAAAGTAAGATAACTGCTAAGTATTAACTTCCTTGTGAATTCCCAGTTAAGAGTTAAGTAAGAAACTATCTTTTATCTAAACTGCGAAGCTATTTAAGTGCATGTCGAAGCTCTGTGTTGCATGATTATTATTTGTTAAGGCTAAAGGTATAGTAATATCCCTCTTTTGCCTGCAGAAACCTGATTTTGCGGCACCCCATAGCTGTTTCGGGTGAGACTGCAACCTATTTGCAGGTTGTTGCTGAAAGGGCCAACACTGTGGGTCTTTTTGTTGGTGCGAAGATAAAAGTATAAGAACCCGGGTCTACCCTAAGCCCAACAAATTGGTTCCGTTCCCGGTTGAACAGTATCTGCTTTAAGAGGGATCTACGTCGTACCTGGAGGGCTATGTTTTGGAGGCCCTCAGTAAAAGAAATCAGTGACTGGGTTGAAGCTACCTATCTGAAATTTGTTGAACAAGAAAATAAGGATCCTCGTCGTAGCTCAGATGACTTCTTGCAAAGGTACGTTTTTACTGATATTTATGAAATTTTGTTTGGTAGTATCCACATAGAATTGCACTAGTGGTTATCCAGGTTGACAAAAAGAAAGACAAACGTCAAGGAAGATCAGTTTCCTGACTGGACCCCAGAAAGAATTAATATATTGAAAAGGGTGAACAACGCGATATCACGAGCTGTTGATTTCTGGACAACGTGAACCCTTGAAGCATTTGTGACGGAGCTCGCCATCGACACACATACTTCTTTCAACGAAGCTGAACGACAGTTTTTCAAAGGACCAAGGGGCAAGAACCTAAATTCCTTTAGTCTGAAAATTAAAATGCTCTTGGCTGAGAAAGGCATATTTCTTATAGAATCAGATTGCTATATTTATTGCTACTAACCTATGTTTGGAAGCGAAAGTGACTTCGATGAGCAAAGTGGTTTACTATGAAGCGGTAAAAGATACAAGAAAAATATTGGATCCTATACCCTATGCCAGAATACCAATTATACCCCATTAAGTCCAGAAGAATCTGAATCTAAAGAAACCCCTTTTGTTAGAAACCCTCCTATAACTCCGCAGTGAAGATCTGTTATACTTGAGAACCCGTCGCAGTCTAAAAGCAACCCTATCCCAAGTAGTCCTGTCACAGGTTAGTATACCCCAGTAAGTTCCCTCCCTCCTATTATCAGTCTTCCCCCTCCTCCCCTCCCTCGATCCACTATGGCCCATATGAATGATGATATCAAGCTCCCAGTCTTTAAAGGAACTAGGTCAGAGGATCCAGAGCAGTTTTGGTTCTTATGCGAAGCTGTTTTGACTGCTAAGATTATTATGGATCAAAATACTAGAAGAGCGCAACTGGTCACTTCTTTCAGAGACCGAAATTTGACTTGGTTTATGAAGTTTTCCAGTACTCAGAACCATGTCTTGGCTGATATTAAAACAACAATGATCAAAGAATTCAAGAAGCCTAAATTAGAGTCATAGTGTAAAACTGAACTAAAAGAAATTCAGCAGAAGCAAGGTGAATCAGTTTGGGACTTTGATCAGAGGTTCAAGGTTCTATTGGCTCAAGTTAGTTTCACTATTGGACCAGTGCAGCATAAAGAATGGTTCATTGCACCACTATTGCCTCATATAAGGAATTCACTTATGCAAGAGAAGGTTGCTGATCAGCAAGAAGCTTTGGAAATTGCTATGAAACTTGAAACAGCTCCTGTCGGAGACAATTCTGGCATATCCCAAATACAAGCACAATTAGCAGAAATGGCTTTGGAGCTACGCGACATGAAAAAAGGGAAATCTCTTCGAGAAGAGGTTTGGTGTACACGATGTAAGACAGAATGTCACGACAAAGAATAGTGTCCTGCGTTAAGAAATTACCTGAATACTAGTGCGCCAAACCTGTTTAACCCTAATGTTCTATATTGTGAGATCTGTAGAACAACTGGCCGGCATCGACCTGAAGACTGCTATCTACTGCAGAGATATGTTCAAGTTCCTAAGAATCCCTATTGCAAGTTCTGTAAGTCAGTTGGACACAACGAAGATGAATGTCGCAGCTTTGACCTCATGAATGTCGCAGCTTTGACCTCATGAGAGAGCGAACCTATGATGCTTATAGGGTACAAAACGATGCACAAGGCAATGATGGATATGGTTACCATGGTCAAGGTAATTTCAAAGGTTGTGGTCATGGTGGTATGCCTGGAATAGGTTGCAGCCAGGTTATTTGCTATAACTGTAATCAGGCAAGACATGTAGCTAGAGACTGTCAGAACCCAACTACGACATGTCGATATTGCAGAGCAGTAGATCATGTCATTGAGCAATGCCCACAGTTGATAGCCAAGATACAAGAAAGAAATGGCCCTCCTACTCAGAATGTTCAGATTATTGCTGTAGAGAGAAGACTTGTCCCAGTTGTTAACGTTGTTACAAGGAGTGGAGCTATGACGCAGGTGCAGAATAAGGAGAAACAGCTTGACGAGGCTTGGGTCCGCAAGACCCCAGATAAAATCCCAACATTCGATGTTGGAAGAGAAAAAGGAACATTTATGGAAGCTAAAAAAGACTTTGCTGATCCGAGAACATCAGTAGCACCTGCACAACAACATCAACAGTAGTTACAGTCTCAAGAAGTTTCGTCGGATCAACTAAGTACACTGTCATCATTTTTATAGAGTTGTATGAAGCTATTAAGAAATCAGAATGCTTTGAATGAGTTACAGAAAGTTATCGCGTCTTGCGAACCTCAGTAAAGTTCTGACAGAAGAAAAACTGTTAATAGAGTTAGAAGAACTGGAAGAGAAATGAGATTGCATGCTCAGATAGGAGATTATGACATGAATGATATCATTTTAGACTTGGGATCAGAAGTAAATGTCCTAACTAAGCAGACATGGGAACAAATGGGAAAACCTACCCTTGAATGGTCCCCTATACAGTTGAGATTAGCCAATCAGCAGAAGATTGTGCCCCTAGGAAGATTCCCTAGTGTCCCAGTGGACATTGATGGAGTCAGTACCTTAGTAGATTTTAAAGTCATTGAAATAATTGATGATAGCAACCCCTATCCAGCCTTGCTAGGAATTGAATGGGCAATAGACAATTCTGCAGTAATCAACCTTAAGAACAGACAAATGACTTTTGAAGAAAAAGGCTTGAGAGTCATAGTACCCTTGGACGCTTCTCAAGGAGAAAGGTACACAGAGCCAGTCAGAGATGAAGATCAAGATGTTTTGGATCATATCTACAACATCATAGCTAAAGAAGAAGACTATGTTAATCCTACTGCTGAAGGAATAATGGATTGGCAGTGTGACAGTTCTTGCATGACTGATTCAGACTAAGGCCTAGAGAATTGGCAGAATAGACTTTATGAGCTACATGGACATCGATGTGAAAGAATTACCAAGTCTCTCAGATGGCTTGGCTCACAGACAAGAATCTTACCTACTTTTGATGGCTTGCAAGACCCATAAGATTTTATTGTACAATTCTCAGCACAAGTACTAGACTCACAGAAAATGGAGACTCTAGATTCAGTGTTCAGAGCCACATCTACTAGATGGTGGAATGGTCATAAAAAGTATATTCATAGTTGGAGTGCTTGTCAAAAGTTTCTTCGCCTGAGATTCATGGATCAACCTTAGGAGGTGCGAAGTAGATTTAATGGCAAGACTAGCCCTCAGGAACATTTGGCAGTGCTATGAAGCATAGAAGCATGTACCTTGTGAAGAATGGGCACATATGTTTGTACACACTATGGAACCTGTAGCAAAGAACTGGTATGCGGAGGTTGAGCTTTTCCATGGTACTCTAAGTTGGGATAGCCTTATTGATAGTTTTGTGCTCACATTTTCTATTAATGAGGTTTTCCCTGCTTTGGACGTAGCTGTTAGGTTGATCCATACTAAGGTGTTTGATGATAAAGAAATAGCTAAACACCAACCGGATTGGAAGGAACAAGAAGCTAATGCAGTAGAATGTTATAACCTCACAATTGACGAGGATGATGATCCATGCAACATTAATATTCCTGAGTCAGAAGGACACTGAAAAGTACATGGACTAGCAGTCGATGCACTTGAAGTAACTCAGCCCTTGAAGACAAGGAAAGTAAACATTGGATCAGAAGAAATGCCTAAGTACGCTACCATTGGAGATTATTGGGACGAAGAAATGGTAAGCAAAGTGACTGAACTTCTCCATGAGTATCAGGACTTATTTCCAATGAAGTTCTCAGAAATGAAAGGTATCTTTGGTGATATAGGAGTGATAAAAATCCCTTTGAAAGCTGATGCGAAGCCTATGAAGAAGCATCCTTATAGGCTGAACCCTAAGTATAAAGAAAAAGTCAGGATGGAGCTAGATAAGATGCTCGCTGCAAGAATCATTGAACCTATCGAAGAGTCCGAATGGGTCAGACCTATGGTGGTACAAGAAAAGAAGACCAAGGGAGAAATCAGAATCTGTGTTGACCTAAGGAAGCTGAATGATGCCTGTTTACATGATCCTTTCCCTACTCCCTTTATAGATGAAGTTTTAGACAATGTCGGAGGTCAAGAAGTGTATTCCTTCACTGATGGATTTTCAGGTTACCATCAGATTAGAATTGCTCCAGAGGATCGACATAAAACAACCTTCGCTACAGAAATGGCATCTTTTCAGTATACTGTTATGCCCTTTGGATTGAAGAATGCACCTGCTATGTTTTTTAGAGTATTCATATCTGCATTTAAGAAATTTATTCATAAGTTCTTGGAAGTTTACTTTGATGATTGGACTATCTTTGGTTTACTGAAAGATCATATAGCCAGTTTAAGACTTATGCTGGACAAGTGTAGACAACATTAGATTTCATTGAACCTGAAGAAGTGTATCTTTTGTGCACCTTTTGGAATTCTGCTAGGTCACATTGTATGCAAGAAAGGATTGATGCTGGATCCTACGAAGATAGCCATTATTGTGAACTTGCCACCTCTGAAGTCTGTTAAGAAACTTCACACTACGCTTGGTCATATTAAGTTCGAATGGACACCTGAATGTCAGGAAAGCTTGGAGATTTTGAAAGAAAAGATGGTAAATGCCCCTATCTTAGTATTCCCTGACTGGAATAAGGAGTTTCATGTTCATGTCGATCCATCTTCCATTGCTTTAGGTGTAGTATTGGCTCAGTCAGGTGAAGGTAATATTGATCACCCTATTGCTTTTGCAAGTAGAAAATTGTCCACAACAGAAAAGAATTATACTGCGACAGAACGAGAAGGTCTAGCTATGGTATATGCTTTGTAGAAATTTCGACATTATTTGTTAGGATCTCATTTTAAGATGTTCACTGACCATTCTGTTTTGAAGTATTTGGTTAACAAGCCTATGTTAGGTGGAAGGATATGTAAATGGCTGATTTTGTTTCAGGAGTATGACTTTGAGATCATAGTTAAGACATGAAGACTTAACCTGGGGCCTGACCACTTGTCGAGGCTCGAGTCAGGAGAAGAGCCCACTAGTTTAGACGAAGTTCTTCTTGACGTCCAGTTGTTTGCCATCGAGATGGTTGATGACTATTTTCAGGATATTGTTCAGTACTTGTCTACAGGGCTTGCACCCTCTGAGATGACAACACAGCAGAAGAAGCAGCTGGTGGTTAGAGCAGCTGACTTTATCTTGATAGCAGGGCAGCTATATAAGATGGGACCAGATGAAATACTACGCAGATGTGTCTTGGAGCATGAAAAGCCATTGATTTTAGCTGAGGCACATTCTGGAGCAACAGGGGGTCATTATGCAGGAAAAGCTACAGCTCAGAAGATTCTGACAGTTGGATTATGGTGGCCTACAATTCATAAGGATGCAAGAGAGTATTGCCACAACTGTGATATCTGTTAGAGGACAGGCAAACCCTCCAGGAGGGATGAGATGCCTCTGGTTCCATAGGTAACTTTACAAGCATTTGAAAAATGGGCTATTGATTTTGTTGGACCAATCAATCCCCCTGCAAAGAAATCTGGAGCAAGATAAATTATTACAGCAACTGATTACCTTGTTGGGCCGAAGCTCAACCAGTCAAGAGCTGTAGTGCTGCTACAGCTGCAAAGTTCATCTTTGATAATATCTTGTCAAGGTTTGGATGTCCTAGAATTATTATGAGTGATAAAGGATCACATTTTCTGAATAAGACTATTGAAGCATTGACCAAAGAGTTTCAAGTATACCATCAGAAGAGTACTGCCTACCATCCTCAAGCAAATGGAACTGTCGAAGCCTTTAACAAGATTCTTGAGCACGCTCTGACGAAGGTTTGCAACATTAATAGAAATGATTGGGATCTTAGAATTCCAGTAGTATTATGGGCTTATAGAACCTCTTGCAAGAAGTTGACCGACCACACACCTTTTAGGCTGGTATATGGATAGGAAGTAGTTATGCCTATGGAGTACATTGTTCCTAGATTCAGAATATCTGCCTTCATAGAGATGGATGATCCAACTATCCTGAATGAAAGACTGGCAAAGATATTGGAACTAGAAGAAGACAGATTCATTGCTGGGTTCCATCAGTAAGTACAGAAAGCTATAGAAAAATCCTGGCATGATAGACACATTAAGAAGAAGTAGTTTCAGAATGGTGATCTTGTGCTCTTGTATGACAGTAAATTCATGAAGTTCCTAGGTAAGTTCAAGACACATTGGAAAGGACCATACATAGTCCAAAAAGTTACTGATGGTGGTGTAGTTCAGTTGGCTAAATTGAATGGAGAAATTTTTCCCTCCATAGTGAATGGAAGTAGATTAAAGAAGTACAGGGACAAGCCTGTACCCCCTGATTAGAAGTAATAGCAAGAAGGAGAGTCTAAGTACCAAGAACAGTTGAAATTGGGTACTAGACTATAATGAAGCTGTTCTCAGAGCGCTTAAAAATTTACGAAGTGTCGAAGGTCAATATTGTGTCGAAGGTCCTTATTATGGCGAAGCTGAAGTTAGTGGTTATACCGCAGAAGAAAGGTGTGTCAAAGCTTAAAATGTGATGGAAAGATGATTAAATATGATGCTTACAGAGATGCAGACGGATACAAAGCTCGACAGAGTGCAAAAGGAGATAGTGGATAAGGAGCAAGCAGCCGACGATATCATACGCGGCCTCAACAAGCAGTTTACTATCTTCACCAAAAAAATTCTCCCACCAGAAAACCAGCAGAGTGTCCCAAGATGGGACACTGGTGAGTCTTAGAGGCTTGTTGGGGCTAGGACCTTGTAAGTTCTTAATTTTGGCAACTCCATGGTTTTGGTGCGAAGCTTGTAAGCGGAGTTGCGACCCAAAATAGTCTTAGGGGTGTCGGGGTTGGGTCAAAGCCCCTCTTTTTGTAAATGTCCCATGGTTTGCGGGTACCCATGGTTTAAGCCCATGGTATTGTAATAGTGCACTTGTATAAATAGGAACTTATGTAAAGGAGTCAGGTTAGGCTTTTCAAGGTTTTATTATGATGATAATTTGATGTGAAGAGACTAAGACCTATTTTATGGTTTTAAGGTTAAGTCCCAGCTGTATGCGTGGATGACCTATGCAGCTGAGTGCACAGAGGGTTTTGTAAGAAATATTCTGCAGCTGAGTGTGCAGCTTTGGGTGACTGAGAAGATCTACAGCTGAATGCGTAGATCAGAACTGTGTTTTTGTAAAGAGTTGAATATAAACGCAGTTCTGTGGACGTAGCCCCTACACTGGGGGTGAACCACGTATATCTTGTGTTGTGGTGGTTCTTTTATGTTGTTTCTATTATGTTTTTTTAATGCATCGATAAGTAGATGAATGATAAAGTAAGATAATTGCTAAGTATTAACTTAGCTGTGAATTCCTAGTTAAGGGTTAAGCAAGAAACTGTCTTTTATCTAAACTGTGAAGCTATTTAAGTGAATGTCGAAGCTCTGTGTTGCAGGATTATTATTTGTTAAGGCTAAAGGTACAGTAATATCCCTCTTTTTCCTGCAGAAACCTGATTCTATGGCACCCCATAGCTGTTTCGGGTGGGAATGCAACCTGTTCGCAGGTTGTTGCAGAAAGGGCCAACACTATGGGTCTTTTTGTTGGTGTGAAGATAAAAGTATAAGAACCTGGGTCTTCCCTAAGCCCAACAATTTTTAGATCCCAGTCATTGTGACTAGTGTTACATACATTGGTCAGTGCTATTTCCAAAATTTTGTTGAAGGCTTCAATAGTACCATTGGCCTGTAGGTGGTATGGAGTACTTCTCTTATGATGTATCTGGAGTTTCTTGGTTAGCACCTTTACCATTTGGTTGACAGAGTGATTACCCTAGTCATTCATTAGGAATCAAGGACACCCTAAACATTTCACAATATTCTCAAAAATAAACCGTCATGTTTTCGTGGCAGTACAATCAATGATTGGTGCAGCCTTCATCCATCGAGTTAGGTAATCAGTTGTAGTGATAATATAACGGGCACCAGTGCGCTTACCTGATGGATTGATAGGACCCACAAAATAAACGACCCATTTGTCAAATGGTTGCAGAGTCACCTGTGGTACAAGCATCATTTCGTCTCTTCGCGATGGTTTACCAACCCATTGGCATATATCGTAGCACCTAACATAGTCGGTAGCATCATTATGCAAGGTGGGCCACCAAATCCCAGCACGCAACACCTTCCGGGAAGTGGTTCGGCCTCCATTGTGACCTCCTACAACACTTCCATGTGCTTCCTCTAGAACGAGACCTTGTTCATGTGGTAAGACACACTGTCACAATATCTCATCTGGTCCAAGTTTATAGAGCTGTCCTGTAATGAGTGAAAATCAGAAGCTTTGATGACCAGCTACTTTTTCTGGCTAATCGACATATCTGTAGAGGTGATTCCAGTAGATAAGAACTAAACAATTGGGGCATAGTAGTCATCTACAATTTCAACTCGAAATAATTGTGCATTAGGTAGCCCATCGTCAATATTAGTTGGTTCTTCACCATTCTCAATACGTGACGGATGATCAGGTCCATCTTTCAACTATCCTGGTTTGACTACTATCTCAAAATCAAATTCTTGGAACAAAAGCAACACCTGCAAATTCTCCCCCCCAACATAGGGTTGTTCACTAGGTATTGCAAAGCTGATTGATCAGTGAAAATCTTAAAGTGTCCCCCCAACAAATAGTGTCTGAACTTTTGCAGAGCATATACCATCGCCAGACCTTCCCTTTCATTCGTGGTATAATTCCTTTCAGCAAATGATAACTTCCTACTGGCATACGCTATGGGATGATCCAAGTCACCTTCACCTAGTTGCACAAGAAAAACTCCCAACGCAGTAGAAGAAGCATCGACATGTACATGGAATTCTTTATTCCAATTAGGAAAAACTAGGATCAGTGTAGAGGCCATCTTGGCCTTGAGGGTGTTGAAACTTCCTTGACATTCTACAGTCCATTCAAATGTAGCATCTTTTTTCAACAATTTTTTTGTAGGAGCGGTGATCACATCATATCCCCTGATAAACTTGCGATAGTAACGTATGTGTCCCAGTGTTGCTCGGAGCATTTTTACATTCATTGGCGGTGGTAAATTGAGGATTAGTGCAATCTTTTCTAGATCTACCAACATACCTTCTTTACAGATAATGTGCCCAAGTAATATGCCAAAGGGTGCTTAGAAAATACATTTCTTGGAATTCAGCGCAATCTGACGTTGTCGACATCGTTCCAGCATTAGTCGCAGATTGTCTAGATGGTATTTAGCCAAGCCGTAGATGGTACAGTCATCCATATAGGCCTACAGGAACTTCTGAATAAAATCCTTAAAGATGGTGACAATGACGTGGGAGAAGACAGCAGGTGCATTTTTCAACCCAAATGGCATAATGGTATACTGAAAACAACCCCACTTGGTAACGAATGTGGTCTTATGATGATCCTCCTTCATGATCAGGATTTGGTGGTAGCCCAAAAAACCATCTATGAAGGAATATACCTCCTAGCCGCTTACACCTTCGAGGACTTCATTTGTGAAATGGGTCGGGAACGGATCATGCATACAAGCATCATTCAATTTTCTTAGGTAGACACAGATGCAGATTTATCCAGTATTCTTGTCTTGGACCACCATTGGGATTATCCACTATGATTCTTCTACCGAGTCGATGATCCTAGTGTCAAGAATCCTATTAATTTCAGCTTTCCACCGATCCTTATATCGCGGGTTCAATCTATACGGCCTTTGGAGGACTGGTTTTGCATCCGGCTTGAGCGGAATCTTCATTTCTCCAAAATATCCAAGGATCCCTTTCATCTCGGAAAACCATGTTGGGAACAAATCCTGGAATTCATGTAGTAGATTTGTGATTTTGGCTATTGTCTCTTCACCCCAATAGTTCCCAACATTAGCAAATTTCAGATTTTTTGCCATCCCTATGTCAAATTTTCTAATGCACAGTAGTTGGTTCATGATTCATTGAGTCCGTTGGTATGTCGGGAGCTGTAGCACCATGACTTTCCTCTGACTCTGGAATATTAACATTCTGTAGCTCGTCGTCACCTTCTGATTCCCTGAACAAGTTGTAGCATCTCATTATATATTGGACGTAGCAATTGACATGGGGATCAACTGGGTATACGACATGGGTGACGTTTAGTACTATGTCACAGATAATATGTAAAGCATTACATACCTCAGCATCGGTGTCCTGGAAGTGAAACGTCTACACAAATAAAACTAACAAGTCTTCCCAAGTAGTTATGGATCTTTGCAACTCTGTTGCTACATACCAAGATCTTGGCATCACTTCTAAGGTATGAATAAAAGCGTGAACCCACTCATCCCTTGGTCGCAATGTCCATAATGTCTGACATTCAATCAAATGACTGGTGGGGTCATTTTTTCCATCATATCTCCTAGCATGGTAGATTGCTACATCCCCAAAATGGACCATCGTCAATCTGCGACACTACTCCCAGTCGTGGATTTTCCATTTGTGTGTCTCCCACCAGCGAGCCGGAGTAGCCTTTAGTGCTACATCAAGAGGCAATATTCTTTGTGGTTCCAACAACTTCTCTTAGATTTCTTGAATGTACTCACAGAGTCCTGGCAGTCCTTTGTAAATGGGCAACTTGACTATCTCAGTGGCAACATGTTGGAGGGACTATGTAATTAACCCACACTTTTGGAATGATACCTCATGCAACCGATTTTGCCAATTTTCTAGAGCATCATCCGAATCTGAGGACGCGGAACTTGCGCTACGCCATGCGAGTTCACTGTCTGCAGACTCTTTGGACCCCCCTTGCTCAAATTATGCTTTTATGATCCAAGAAATTCCCTAAAAAACACCTTTTATTGCTATACACAACTTTCGATATAAAAACTGCGTGTACACGCAAGTTTCTCCACTGTAGCCCATGTACATCGAGAAATGTGCATAAAAAGAAAAAAATTTGGAGTTTTCCTGAATGAGTCCCGAATAACTTGACTCTTGGCCTTCCATATGCCCAGAAACGATCTGACTCAACCCTTCACTACCTATTGAAGGGCTATATATTGAGCCTCTTGGATGCATTGAGGGAGGAGAACATTTGAGAGTAACGAAACTATAGTTCAGTGTTGCCCCATTTGCTTATGCTTGAGTTTGGATCCCTTTGTCCTTTTGAGCACACATTACTGATCTTCCTAAGATTTCCATTGCTTTGTAAGCTTTCCATTGAGATGGAGGATTGAAGTGGTGGAGGCCCAGGTGGAGGACTTGGTTTCTTCATTTCGGTGAGGTGGTGACAGAGTTTTTCACTGTTATATTTGTTCATTATTAATAGAAATATCTAATTCCCGTCCATTACATGTGTATGACTATGAATATTTTTTCCACGGTGTAGTTGTATTTTATTATACATGTTGGATTTATATATGTTAGAGTAGGCCTAACAATTTAAGATATATCATGCTTTTCTTGTTTGTTGTTGTTGAGAGTGAATTGTAGGTACAAGCAAGTTGGAAAATTTCAACGGGGATCTACTACAACCATCTGAAATAAGGCATGTTCTGTATCCCTTAGTGTTAGTAGCATTTATCCCTCTTTCATATTGAAATGGATTGATTTATGGTGTCATTCAATCTGTTGTGGTCTACCCAAGCCATAGGAAGTTTCTCTCCATAACACCTAAGACTACAAGTGAAATTTCATGTAATTTTTTTCTAGAAATTATTTGAATGTCTAAAACAACACTATTAATATTTTGAAAGAAGGGAAAAGAGTTCCCCCTTTTGATTACTTTATCATGTGCATTTTTCCCATATCCCAATGTCCCACAGGGACACTTCTATCATCTATTTTCATTAAAATACCTGATGAAGGCTAGTTGTGTTTAAAGAAAACACAAATTACTATAGAATTTAAGGGAGTACAACAAGTTAAACCCCCTCCTTGTGAAAAACCATTCCTTACACTTTCCTATAGACTATAGTCTATTGTTGGCTTCTTTCTACTTCTTGTCTCGACCCGTGTTTCAACAACAACACCATACCAACAAGACACCAAATACATCGTCCCGACAGAGCAAAATCAGTCGAGAACACGTGCGAGGCAGGCGCAGTCTTACCCATGATATCTTAATGTGTAATTTCCATAACCATGTTTTGGTAGTTGGAGAGGAATTATAATCCCTTGGTGCATGACCAAGGTGCTAAACAAAGACAATGGGATGGATTCTTCCACTCTGCGATAGCGGTGCAACTATGTACCACAACCCACCTGTGCGAAATGACCTTGTCCTTATACTTCGACAACTGGCGTAACGGCATGATACAATCGATTCCTTATACTTGACAGATAGTGTGCAATGTGTATTTTAACTTAACAGCTCGACCATTAAGTCATACACAATAATTCAACAAATCTTTAATCATTCATTCATTCACTGTCTTACTACGACATACATTCAACAACAAATGTAACTGTAATAATTCAAGGTAAACAATCATTCACATAAACATTCACTAGTCAACACATTCATCCATGTAACATGGGAAATAACGTGGAAACCCATCTAGGAAAAACCACCAAGGTGGTCTTCATCTGGAATGAGAAATGGTTATAGCACCTTGTAGTCTATGGCATACAGACTGTTCTTAAGATATGTCTATTTGACTCAATCTCTTCTTGTTCTCATGCTCTCTGGATTATTCTTTTATCTACTCCTACTAATCCGCACACATCTTGGATCAACTCTTCTACTTTACTGTCTGTGCACTTAGCTGTAGATTAATCTACTACTAGCGGTCTGTACACACAGCTGCAAGATATGCGGCTCAGCAATCTTCTACTTTTACCAGAATCCTCTCTGATTCTTCCTCTTCTAACTCTGTCTACTTAACAAACAACCAATGGAATGAACTATCTTATGTGCTCGACAGGGCTCAACAATCCTGTGTACTTATGACTCACTGTTGTGACTTATTCACTGAATTTGACTTCCATCAATATTTTGCATTGTGTCCATTCTGATATGAACTGCTTGTGCGTACCCCACCATCTAGCGGACATAGCCTCAGCACATGGCATAACACAGACAAACGTTGTGAATCTGATACAAGTCTTTCAAACTTAGTTAGGAAGGTCGCAAGGTTGGGTAAACCCTCATAGGTGGAAAATTATCTTAACTCATTCTCTACCTGTCACATAGAACTTGTAATTCTTGTGCACCTCCTCATAGAGACCTTGTGCAACCTATTTTTCCAATTCTCCAAGGCCTCCCCTGAGTCAGATGTGCATGAACTAGCACACTTCTAGCTTAGGTTGCCATCCACTGTCGGATTGATATAGTCTTCTTGCATGGCAACGACATTATAGATATGGTCAAGATAGTCACCGTGTCCCTCATTGTACACAAGATCAACATATATGTATCCTTCCAGTGGATCAATGGGTGACACTACCCTCATCTCGTTATCTTCAAAGGAGAGTATCATTTTTTTGAAATTTATAATGGTTTGATTGTCTATGGCCCAAAATATTCCTAGTAGCATGGGATATGGATTCGTGTCATCAACACTATTAATGATTTCAAAATATGCAAATGTGTGCAACCCTTCAATGTCGACAGTGACTTGACTCAATCTTCCAATGGGAAGTGTTAACCCAAAAATCCCCCACATAGCTCTCAATGGCCTACACCACCCAAGGACACCACCTCACAACACTCATTTCACTCCATAAGACCTTCCATGACCTTCCATTTGACCCCCACACCTCCAAAAGAACCCAAGGATGAAGAAAAGGGCTAAAAACCCCCAAAAAAGAGCCCAAAATAGACCCCCAGGAGCTAAAGCCCTAAAAAGGGGGCTAAAACCTTGAAAGGGGCTAAAGTTAGGGCGAAAGGGGCTAAATCCCTAACCAAGGGCTTAAAACCTTAAAACCCCTTGGAAAAACTATATAAGAAGGGTGGGGGGTCACTTTCAAAACACTCCTCATTTGCATATTGTTATGTTGCCCGTGGATGCTTTGAGACCTCTTGCTCTCAAACCACCCACTCTCCTTCTCCTCCATCTCCATTTCTCTAAGCCATTGCTCCCCAACCAAGAGAGAGGTGCTCCCATGAGCCAGGGCATGGTGACCCATTTCCACTCAAGTGAGGTATAGCTTCTTTTCATGCATGTTTATTTCCTTGTTTTGTTTTCTAACCAATATTTCTAGTTGCAGGTTTTCCATTAACATCATTTGCAGGTTGTTTCATAGTAGTATAGGTTTATTTTGCAAGTTTTGGAGGTGGAACCCTAACCCATTGTGTACAGAGGGGTTTAGAAGGGCTACATATCCATGTTTCTTTCTGATTTTCACTTAGATGTAATCTGTAATAGCTGCCATTTATTTGGTCTAGTGTAGCTTAGCTTAGTTTCAATTCACAGCTCTGTTTTTACAATTTTTACATTTCATTTTTTACTATTTTCTAAGGGTAGAAACCTACCCTTGTTCCCTATAGGCACAAGGGAGCCATTCTTACCCCTGTAGTGAGGAGAAATTCTCACTACAGCTTTGGCGACTCTGCTGGGTCAATCCCACAGGATCCTTGGGCAAAAATTTCAAGTTTTTCAGTTTTTACCCTAGTTTCCAAAAATGTTCCGTTAGATCTGTTTAAATCTGCTTTATTTCTTTTTTTCTATCAGTGCCGAAGCCTTTCTTAGGCCAATCCAAGTTAGACTGACCCAGTACCAGTTACTGTCGGCTAGATCTGACCCTGCAGGACCAAAAACACCCCTTTCCAGAGCAGGTTGCTCTTATTGGGGGAAAAGGTGAGGGAAGGCGCACTTAATTGGTAGACAGGTGCGCCCAGGGTGCACTTAATCCTTAGATAGGTGTGACTTCATCCCAGGAGCTCAATTTGCAGCTGTTTTTGGCATTTTGTGCGACCCCTTTGCTCATTTCTGGAAAAATCTCACGGCCCCCTCCCGGGATTTGGTCAGAAATGTGTGGCCTGTCACGTAGAAGTTGTTTTTCAGTTTAATTAGCAGTAATTTTTTAGTTTATAGGACTATTAGTGCGGCCCAGCCACCTCTGTCCACCATTACAGGTATCTTTTCATTCCAATTTTCATTTTTGCAAATAAATCAATGAACAATGTGTATGTGCTAATCCAATCACTAAGGTTCAATAAAATGAATTAGCCTAACTAAAAGTAACATAAAATTAACCATCTTGCTGCCCCCTTCCTCCTCTACCTAGTCATCACTCTACGGGGTATTTTGGGATACGACGAAGGGAAAAGCTCATATAGATCTAGGCACTCCATGGCATTTTTCCCAAACCATTAAAACCAAGTGACCTGGAAGGTACGGGGGGTAGATAAGGATGGATTCTCATGGTGCTAAGTGTCCTCCCTTCTTGACCAACCTAGCACTTGGGAGGTGACATGAGGATCTACGGATGGGCTTAGTCCCATTGTGTTGAGAGCCTAGCACCTTCTCTTGGTTAAAGAAGAATACCACTAAGAGGTAGACACTTAGTTAGGCCAACAATTCAGGGGTAATCACCATATTTGATTACAATTTTCTGTTTACATTTGCATTCAAAACCATGATGTGAACTCTACCATGAATTCATAAACCATATTGCAAACCAAATACTAGAACAAGCAAGCAAACCAACACACCATACCACATAGTTAACCCAACTCAGTTCATGACAATGAGTGAGCCTTAAAAGTTACCAAATTTACACTAAGTTCAATCAACTCTGTAGTCTTTGAGGACATAAGTCCCTGACTGCTACAACGATGGGAAGTACTTGGGATTTTCCCAGAAACTGATTGTGAGGAGTACCACAGGAACCCTAAAGTAGCTAGCCATTGAGAGGAATTGCCAAGCGAAATGGGCAATGACCCCTTCCGATTGAGTAGAGTTACCCGTGAGGAATAAGCCAAGTGCTATCTTCTGGCAGTCTTGGTGGCTAAGAGAACACCTTCAGCCAGTAGGAAGCCATTGAAACTGGGGTCCAAATTTCATACCCACCAGTTTCATACACACAATCAAACACAATTGATCCTCCATGATCTTCCTCATGCCTAAGAGGTGAACCACCACCATTTGGAACACTCAGTTGGCACTATCATAGCTGTTCTCAGTGATCTCCCACACCATCAGAGGGCCACACAACCTCTGATTCTGATTTAGACCCATATCAATCTGAACCAGACCTCCACACCGCACCATCTAGCCCCATGGCTACTGCAAACCCGGATCCATTTTCTAGTCTAACCTTAGCAAGTGGACCCATGTCCACATCACAACCAGTCACCCACAACATGGAAAGTGGTCCAAGAACAATCATGCAGACTGTCATTAGCCAATTGCCACCACTCATAGTGACTAGCTAAGCTGGTCTAGTGGCCACACATGGGGGAAGTGGCCCCTCCACACACATTGTCCCACCTGCCACACAGGGGGGTAGTGCACTAATCACCCACATTGCTCCTACTGCCATACAAGGGAGAAATGCCCTCGCCACCCATACCATCCCACCCACAACACTTGGGGGCATTGGCCCATCCGCCATGGTACCACCACAAGCACTCCCAGCCATGAAGATGCATTATGCACCTGCAAACCCCACTCCCATTGCAGCCCCATCCCACATCAACTTGGGGTCAAATCTGCCATTCATGGCTCATTTGAACTTGCCTGACCTGGCTAGATTGACAAATGACCCCATCCGTGACCAATCTTTTTGGCCACCCATGCCAACTAAGCTACCTTCAGACATCCCAAATTTTGAAGGAAAAGCCGAGGAATGTCCCCAAAATCATATAATGACATTCCATCTATGGTGCTCATCCAATAGCATCGTAGAAGAATCCATCAGTCTGCGGCTATTCCAATGCACCCTTACAGGTGTCGCGACCAAATGGTACATTGAGCTACCACAAGCCAAGTACCCTGACTTCAACTCTCTAGCCTTCATGTTCTTACAGTATTTCAAACTCCATGTCAAATATGATGAAGGGGTGGAGATCCTACTATCCTGTCGCCAAAACACCGCCACTCACATCACTGATCATATCCATGAGTGGTGGCAGCGCCACAACTTGTGCAATATCCAACTTGATGATAGGATCTTCTTAGATTGGTTCCTTAAGACTTTGCTCCCGCCCATTGCAAAGGATGTCGCATCTGAACGTCCCCAATCTGAAGAAGAGGCCATACTGAAGGCCCAACAATTTGACCTTATCTATGCCCAGTCGGGATACTTGCATACCATCATCCCAGATGCTCCCCGTCCAAGTACCTCTTACTGTGACGCACCGAGGGCATCCCATGTAGCGAATGGCATTATAGGGTCAGTCTGTCAACAACCACCGCCTCGACCGACACCACTTGCCATTGCACCACAACCAAGAAACACTGCTAATGTTGCTTATCAAAACCAAGCTCCAGACTATGCTAGAATGATGTCTCAGTCTAGGGCAACAACCTCTTATGCACAAACTGCACCACCACAGCAGGTTCAAACTATGGCTTGGCCAGCACAACAGTATGTGGGGCAAATTCCCACATTCGTGGCACCGCCACCCCCACAAATCTACTATGCACCACTAGTGCAACAAGTCCAAGCCCCCGCCCTTGCTCCACCCGCCCTGTTGGGTCAAGTATTTGCACAGCAAAACCGTTTCAACAAGCCTGCTTCCAACAATCAACAAGGGCAAGCTAGAAATAACCGGCCCCGCAACCAGGGAAACAACCAACCACAGGGAGGTGGTCAACAACCGAATCCCCCCAACAATTCCGCAATGAAACAGCCAGCCCAGAACCCCCCATGACCAAATGCACCAAGACACAATGCCCCATTGTGCACAAACCAACCATGCACACTCTGTGAGGTCTATGGGCACTATACATTCAAGTGCCCCCTCATGTGTCACGGCAAGCAGGCCATTCGAAACGAGGCCCAACAGGATGCCAACGCCACATACCAAGCACAACCCAACCCAACACCACAAGGACCTCCTCCCACGGTGCTTCAAAACCCACTACCAGTCCAAGGATTGGTGGCAACTGCTACCCCTCTCTAGGCCAATCCCAACGCTCCGGGGGCACCACCCATGGCCGAAACAAGTGTTCACCACCTGATGACCATGACCACTGAAGAGGTCAACTTACAAACTAGATGAAACCAGTACAGTACCACTACCGAACTTGTTGATTCGTCAATAACATCTATGTCTAAGACAACCAACTTACCTCTCCAGTTACCCCCATTCCCGTGCCCCCCGATACGCAGAATTGCTAATAATGCCACAGCTAGAGCTGCAATTAGCTACAACGTTGTGGATGATTTAGCCCAAATTCCAACTGCCATGTCTGCTCTTGAGGTATTTAAAATGTTCCCAACGTAGCGGAAAGCCTTACTATCCACTCTAGGGGTAGTAGACCCCTCCAATTCCAAGCTGATCACCTTTGACACATAAAATGGAAAGTTGTGCATTCCCTCCACTATTGCCTTCCAAATCCCAGTGTCCATCCGGAACTTGGTTGTGCACCAATGCATAGTGGATGAGGGGGCATCCATGTGTGTCATGTCTACCTTGGTTTGGCAGAATCTTGGATCACCAATTCTGCAACCATATTTCATGACTTTGCGGGCTTATGATGGACACCCCACTAAAGCCCAAGGAATCCTCCCTCATGTCTG